>CM047425.1:28450547-28815547 GCA_026168455.1 Theocolax elegans
GTGACAGGGTGGATTTAACGGGATGTAAGAGTCAATTTTTATCGACCGAATAATGGCACATATATTTTCTTAATAAATCATAAAATACTTGAATAATTGGAAAAGTAAGACATCATTGCCCTCCGTATTGATACCTTCTACAATTCTGCCAAGAGTAAAGTATGTACGCACAGTAATTAACGAGAATAATTGGAAGGAAATTTGGTAACCTATATCCGCTATGTGAATATTTACTTCCAATGCTATTTTAATACAAATTAAGATATCTGTTTAAAATTTTGCAGAAAAACAGATTGTACCAGTACGGAAGGCAATGATGTCATGATTTCCTTTTATTCAAAATATGTATTAGTTAATTAGATACAATTATTTTATATGGCTCGGTAGGTAACACATTGAATATTACATCCCCTTAATACACTTATCATAAGATGTCAGCATTACCGACACCGCGAGGTGGCGCGGTATCGGTAGCATATAAGAGCAATAAGAAGCGCTACGACCAGTGCGGGCGTAGCGCAGTGGTTAGCGTGAACGCCTTCGGATCCGAAGTGGCTCGGGTTCAAGACCCGACGCCCGCATCATTTTT
Organism: Theocolax elegans; assembly: GCA_026168455.1. Classification (NCBI taxonomy): domain Eukaryota; kingdom Metazoa; phylum Arthropoda; class Insecta; order Hymenoptera; family Cerocephalidae; genus Theocolax; species Theocolax elegans. The sequence goes on from CM047425.1 coordinate 28,451,137, forward strand.
TATTCAGCACATAAAATTCTCAAGCCCCATCTGTTACTATATTCGGTTACTCATAACCTTAGCATCGATACTACGTAGTACGTAAAGTTCTCGAATCATCCGCTAGGGTTCGCGTCGTGGTGCACTATCTCTCAAGCGCCCAAATATTTAATCGATTACTATACAGGGTGATCCAGAAACATAGGTAACATATATATATATTCCGATTCAGAAAATTAATTCGAGTATAACCCCGTCGGAATTTTTAAAAAATATTAATTAGGCGAGGCGTAATTAATTTTTGAAATGGGCCAATCAGAGGCCGGATTAGGGAAGAAAGGTGAGCGGCGTTGCCGCGCGAGACTAATGCAACTGGTCAACGAGCGAAGCGGCCGAGACGCCTGAACATAGCTAATGCGTATAGCAGAAGCGAAGATCGCGAAAGCGAATGAATCGCAAAATATATTTTACGAGATTGATTGTATGAATAAAATGTGCAATCAAAGAAATGATTTTTATTTAAGTTTGAATTGGACCGCAGACTAATAAATTCATTACTACTATTATTAATTTACTTACTAAATCTATAATACGCGTGCGTTATAAATATGAGATTATTACAGTTTTTAATCTCATCGTATTTACATTAATTTATTGAAACCTTTATGACGAATTTTAAGACAATAAAATTTTGAATTGAATTAAGTTTTGTGTACAATATAGTCAATAAATACGTTTACCATAAAGATATATCGCTACATATTGGAAATATATTAATTAATTTTGCAAGTATATTGGCAATAACATTGCTAGGTAAATAATTCCTAGTCCGTGTAAAATGAAATTTAGCTCAAGCCTCAATTCTCCGTTTAAAAAACATAATGCTACCGCGAGCGCTCTCCGATGTTCGCGCACATCAAATTTTGTGTTCGCGGAGTAAGCCCGCTGCGGGCGCTCTCCGACGTTCGCGCTCATCAAATTTTGTACTCGCGGAGTAAGCCCGTCGCGGACGCTCTCCGACGTCCGCACTGCAAGAGCAAACGTGCTCGAAAAAAGTTACTTCGTTAAAATTACAATTTATTGTGTTTTAGACTTAATAAATATTTTGGAAAACTCGTTCCAAATGTTTAGGATAATAATTGCAATAGTCTGGCTGTTGAATTGAATTAAGTGTTCAATATACAAAATGCCAATGAATAACTACCATAAATTCGCAATATATTGGTAATATATTAGTAATAATATTGCTAGTAAGTTAATTCCGAGTCCGTGTAAAATAAAATCTAGCTGAACCCTCGATAAAGTTTTATAATAGTCTGGGAATCATCTAGCTATAGTATATCTATAATATGTTTACGTTTACCAAATATTTTTAAACTGATTTTTTATAATATATTAGTATATGCTGAACAAATCGATATCATTAAAATTAATTGGATCATATCTTTACTAAAAATCGGTATTATGAGAAATCGTGGATTTATGTCACGCATCTTAATAATTATTCGGATGACCAAAGACAGACGTTCATTCACGTTTTCATCCACTTGAGGTAATAAAAGATCATCGATTCGTCGGTAGTACTGACAATTTGGAAGACACGAAACATATTGGCGATATATTGATAATACTTTGGCAATATGTTGTCAAGTATGGAGATATATTGCCAATATGTTATCAAAGTATTGTCAATATATTGCCAATATGTTGCCAATATGTTGCCAAAGTATTGTCAATATATTGCCAATATGTTATCAAAGTATTGTCAATATATTGCTAATATGTTGCCAATATATTGCCAATATGTTATCAAAGTATTGTCAATATATTGCCAATATGTTATCAAAGTATTGTCAATATATTGCCAATATGTTGCCAATATATTGCCAATATGTTGCCAATATATTGCCAATATATTGCCAATATGTTGCCAAAGTATTGCCAAATATTGCCAATATGTTGCCAAAGTATTGTCAATATATTGCCAATATATTGCCAATATATTGCCAATATGTTGCCAAAGTATTGTCAATATATTGCCAATATGTTGCCAAAGTATTGCCAAATATTGCCAATATGTTATCAAAGTATTGTCAATATATTGCCAATATGTTATCAAAGTATTGTCAATATATTGCCAATATGTTGCCAATATGTTGCCAAAGTATTGCCAATATGTTGCCAAAGTATTGCCAATATGTTATCAAAGTATTGTCAATATATTGCCAATATGTTGCCAAAGTATTGCCAATATGTTGCCAAAGTATTGCCAAATATTGCCAATATGTTGCCAATATGTTGCCAATATATTGCCAATATGTTGCCAAAGTATTGCCAATATGTTATCAAAGTATTGTCAATATATTGCTAATATGTTGCCAATATATTGCCAATATGTTGCCAATATATTGCCAATATGTTATCAAAGTATTGTCAATATATTGCCAATATATTGCCAATATATTGCCAATATGTTAGTAATAATATTGCTAGTAAGTTAATTCCGAGTCCGTGTAAAATAAAATCTAGCTGAACCCTCGATAAAGTTTTATAATAGTCTGGGAATCATCTAGCTATAGTATATCTATAATATGTTTACGTTTACCAAATATTTTTAAACTGATTTTTTATAATATATTAGTATATGCTGAACAAATCAGGTATTATGAGAAATCGTGGATTTATGTCACGCATCTTAATAATTATTCGGATGACCAAAGACAGACGTTCATTCACGTTTTTCATCCACTTGAGGTAATAAAAGATCATCGATTCGTCGGTAGTACTGACAATTTGGAAGGACACGAAACATATTGGCGATATATTGATAATACTTTGGCAATATGTTGTCAAAGTATTGTCAATATATTGCCAATATGTTGCCAAAGTATTGCCAAATATTGCCAATATGTTATCAAAGTATTGTCAATATATTGCCAATATGTTGCCAAAGTATTGCCAATATGTTGCCAATATGTTGCCAATATGTTGCCAATATATTGCCAATATATTGCCAATATGTTGCCAAAGTATTGTCAATATATTGCTAATATGTTGCCAATATGTTGCCAACATATTGCCAAAGTATTATCAATATATCGCCAATATGTTTCGTGTCTTCCAAATTGTCAATACTACTGACGAATCGATGATCTTTTATTACCTCAAGTGGATGAAAACGTGAATGAACGTCTGTCTTTGGTCATCCGAGTAATTACTAAGATGCGTGACATAAATCCACGATTTCTCATAATACCGATTTTTAGTAAAGATATGATCCAATTAATTTTAATGATATCGATTTGTTCAGCATATACTAATATATTTTAAAAAAACAGTTTAAAAATATTTGGTAAACGTAAACATATTATAGATATACTATAGCTAGATGATTCCCAGACTATTGCAATTATTATCCTAAACATTTGGAACGAGTTTTCCAAAATATTTATTAAGTCTAAAACACAATAAATTGTAATTTTAACGAAGTAACTTTTTTCGAGCACGTTTGCTCTTGCAGTGCGGACGTCGGAGAGCGTCCGCGACGGGCTTACTCCGCGAGTACAAAATTTGATGAGCGCGAACGTCGGAGAGCGCCCGCAGCGGGCTTACTCCGCGAACACAAATTTTGATGTGCTCGAACATCGGAGAGCGCTCGCGGTAGCATTATGTTTTTTAAACGGAGAATTGAGGCTTGAGCTAAATTTCATTTTACACGGACTAGGAATTATTTACCTAGCAATGTTATTGCCAATATACTTGCAAAATTAATTAATATATTTCCAATATGTAGCGACATAGCTTTATGGTAAACGTATTTATTGGCTATATTGTACACAAAACTTAATTCAATTCAAAATTTTATTGTCTTAAAATTCGTCATAAAGGTTTCAATAAATTAATATAAATACGATGAGATTAAAAACTGTAATAATCTCATATTTATAACGCACGCGTATTATAGATTTAGTAAGTAAATTAATAATAGTAGTAATGAATTTATTAGTCTTCGGTCCAATTCAAACTTAAATAAAAATCATTTCCTTGATTGTACATTTTATTCATACAATCAATCTCGTAAAATATATTTTGCGATTCATTCGCTTTCGCGATCTTCGCTTCTGCTATACGCATTAGCTATGTTCAGGCGTCTCGGCCGCTTCGCTCGTTGACCTGTTGCATTAGTCTCGCGCGGCAACGCCGCTCACCTTTCTTCCCTAATCCGGCCTCTGATTGGCCCATTTCAAAAATTAATTACGCCTCGCCTAATTAATATTTTTTAAAAATTCCGACGGGGTTATACACGAATTAATTTTCTGAATCGGAATATATATATATATGTTACCTATGTTTCTGGATCACCCTGTATATGACCGCTACAGTCTCATATACTCAATATAACGTAATGGGGTAACACACACACACACACACACACACACACACACACACACACACACACACACACACACATACACACACACACACCCACATTTGATTGATAAGTGTATGAGTCATGTGTAAGCGTCCAAATATGTAATCGATTACTATATATGACCGCTACAGTCTCACATACTCAATATAACGTAATGGGGTTACACACACACACACACACACACACACACACACACACACACACACACACACACACACTTGAGTTAGAACCGGCCTGTGAGTTAGAACCGGCCTATGAGTTAGAACCGGCCTATGAGTTAGAACCGGCCTATGAGTTAGAACCGGCCTATGAGTTAGAACCGGCCTAGCTTATCTACTGGTTTGACGTTTAGATTATTTTCAAAATTTTATTTTTGTGTGGTAAATATTTTTTACTGTTTTCTATTTTTTTATATCAAATTTTGTTATAAAAGTATTAGTTTTTTTTAATAAATAAATTAAATTAATATTATATAATTCCTTTTTTTATTCGATTTTTTGTATTAAAAAATAAATAAAAAAAGAAAATTGTTATAAATAAATATTTTTGTGAAATAATAAAAAAAATTAGAATTTCAAATTTGGATACGGGACGCGGGTTACATAAAATGCGATATATATTATACTTATGTGTATATGATGACGCTGATGGCACTATTTAAACGGACAATAAATATAACGGATAGTTAGTTTATTTATTTTATTGTGCATATAATGTTATGTATATACATTATGTATATATATATATTACGTATACACATAGTTTTATATGATTTTCATGAAGTTTTACTGTATGATATTAGTTATTCTAATATAAAGTTAAGTCAGTTAAGTGAGCATTACAAAATAGCAGAAGCAGCTCTTGTCCAGTATTTGTCTAATGTTGGCAATGTTCGAAAATAATAGAATAATAACTATTTTTGGATGGTAAATAATTTTTATTTATTATCTAGTTAATTTATTTATTGTATAAGATTTATATTTTATTTATTTTTGAAAATATTAAGTTGCCGTAAGTTGTCAATAACTAAGTAATATTTATTTTTTTACATTTTATTTATGTTTTATATAGTAGAATACATTATTATAATTAAATTTAAAGATAATTTATATAAGATAATTATGAATTATAGGACTAATTCACCTACTAGTCAATTTTAATAGAAGAGTAACAATGGTAGAGATTCGAACAATAATGGTTCAATTAAACAATAATCACGAGCCTCTTGTTTTGTATTGGGATAGTTTTGGCGATGTTTAATCTTTCTCAAGGTTGATATGATATACATTAACGGTTTGTCACATTTTTTATTACATTTTTTAATGTATTTTAAATTACATTAAGTTTGCATTTAATGTTGTATTTATTATTTTACTATTATAGTTCTTATTATGTAATAATAAATACAATAATTTAAAAGAATGGCACTTATAATTATTAAGACCGAGAACATATTCAGGGTAAATATATAAATTAAATAGATATTATTTTTGAAATAAGCTTATAAAATTTATAATTTAAGCACAGTATAATTTTTATTCAACATATATAACAATTGTTAAATTATGTAATTATGCAATATTAATTAAAGTGTTTTGCGAACATCATTAAGATTTTCAATCCATTAACTGATGTTTAATGTGATATTTTTTATGTTTTTGAATATTTAGCTTTATTTTCTATTACAATAATAATAGGTTTTTCTTTTTATTTTATATTTACAGAAGTAGTGCTGATACAAGTTCAAACGAAGGTTTCTTAGCTAGTATAGTTATACGGTGGTGCTCCGCAATCATTGCCAACGTTCCAACATCCTAGTCATTCGTTATTGAAAGTAAACGAGTTTCACTCAACAAGTGTATCATCAATATCATTCACGTTGTTCAAAAGGTAAGATATTAAAAACCTTGAATTTACTTTTTGTAACTAAGTTATAAATTCTTGATGTAATCATGATTATTATAATATGTTTTCTTTTCTTAGCTAAAGAAATCATGTTGATATTAATCATGTTGTTATATTCATTATTTATAAAATTTACATAAAGTCATTCACTTTAGAATTCATGGAATCTCTTTTTATTTCAGAGCGTAAACAACTTCTTATAGAGAAGTTACAAGAGGTGAACACACTTCCAATTTTGGTCATTTTTCTTAAAGGAGAATTTCAATTGCACTATGTACGAAGAGTTTAGGACAATAGCTTATGAAGATGTATGTGAAGGATATTGTTATGGGTTTAAGTGTCTGTTTTGATTTTATAATTACGGTATAGAACAAAAATTCAGACCACAACTTTATAAAGATTTTTAAGTGAAAACAGTGAAAAATTATAAAAGTGGTAAGTGCATTTATCTACATAAGATATATATTCAGAATTTTTAGATAGAAATTGCATTTTACGGTACAAATAAATTTTATACTTTGAAAATGTTATATTACAATATATTATTAAAAAATCTTAAGATAGATTACAATGTAATTGTCTATTAACAGGTATATTATTTTATACATACATATATTATTTTTTTAGAAAGAAAAGTATGGCTTAAACATTTTTGGAGAAGGAGAAGGAGAGCATAAAACATTTGTTTAAATTGTCCTTTGTACATCAAAAGTATTGTAATGTAAGTTTTTATTATAGCATAAAAGAAAATAATTTTTTACTCTTTGTAAAATAATTGTAAAATAATTCATTTATTTTAAAGATGAGTATGAAAGTGTAGTGCCGTTAAATGATGAAGTCATACTAGTAGGGTACCTGAATTTCAAAAAAGTACGCCTTCAAAACAAAAATGTTAGATAGGAATTATTTTTAGTAACAATGATAATAATTTCAATATTTATTTTTCATTTTTTACATAAATATAATTAATTTTAGAATGGTGTACAAAATTTGACACTTCAAGAAAGACTGAAAAATTGGCGGTTAAGGCGTTACTTGACTACATTTCTGAAATAGTTGGACCAGATTTACAAGATGGTAGCAATTTATCTGATGACGAAAATGATGAACCGGAGAAAGATATTAAAGACTTACATACAACAAATACTGATAAAAGAAAATGATATTACATCAACAATAATTATATAATAGAAGTCAACTTTTTAACGTTTTTTCATATTTTTTTGATTACTTTAACCGATTTTCTATGTTTATCTTCGAAAATATTGTTTTGAGCGTTAAGCGTATGATAGAAAAAAGGTTTATTATTTTAATACGAACATTTTGTTCATTAAATGTTTTTCGGTAAAAACAATACATTTCGTTTTATTGCGATAATACGTGTTTTTTTGTGCTTTTTTCATTATTTTGATCGTTTTTCTATGTTTATCTTCGAAAATATTGTTTTGAGCGTTAAGTGTACAATAGGAAAAAGTTTTGTTATTTTAAGACGAATATTTCGCTCATTAAAAGTTTTTCAGTAAAAACAATACATTTCGTTTTATTGCGAAAAAACGTGTTTTTTTGTGCTTTTTTCATTATTCTGACCGTTTTTCTATGTTTAACTTCGAAAATATTGTTTTGAGCGTTAAGTGTACAAAACGAAAAAGTTTTGTAATTTTGTGACGAATATTTTGTCTATTTACGCTTATTATATAAAAATGATACATTTCAATTTATAACGAAGAAACGTGCTTTTTTGTAGATTTTTAATGATTTTCATTGTTTTTATGTACGTATCTTTAAAAATATTGCTCGAATCAGAAAGTGTTGTATAGGAAAAAGTTTTATAATTTTAAGACGAAAATTTTGTCTAAATTCATTATGTACGTAAGAACAGTATTTTTGGAGATAATATGCATAAACCAATTTTACGAAATTGTAAAACGTTCCATAACTTCCACAATTTATGAGCGATACATCTGAAAATAGGACCACAGAGTTCTATAATTATAACAAATATACCCTGTAAATTTCAGCTCAATCGATTATTAAAAATTAGCAGAGTTATTTTGGTCACAGGATTTCATACATACACACATCCATACATACATTTTAGGGAGAAGTTTGGATGGGTTCTAACTTGCATAAATTTTATTTTTATGTCAAAATATATACTTTTTTGAGGTATCACATATTTTGCGATGATGAAAATATAAGGCACTTCCGTGTAACGATCGTGCCTAATAAAGCATCCATTTATACTGCCGAGTGTATGGCTATAACGGACGCTATGGATATCGCGCTGCAACACGTAAATTGTAATATCGATATATTTTCCGATTCACTAAGTGCCGTCCTAGCTTTAAGTAACCCAAAAAACGAAGCACACATCAATAAGTATATATTAGATATACGAAACAAATTTGTAATATTCTCAAACAGCACAGAAAATAATTCAAATGTAACAATATATTGGATACCGGCTCATGTAGGAATAAGTGGCAATGAGATCGCTGATACGTACGCAAAAAAAGCAACTGAGCAAGATCCATTTATTAAAAGCATTCCCTTTAGTGACTTTAAGCCATTATTTAAAAAACTAGCTAATAATGAAACAATAAGGCTGAATGCTAATCAGACGAGTCTAAATAAAGGACAAATGTATTATAACAAGTACTATAAGCAAACAAGTAAACCCTGGTTTTCAAAATTAACATTAAAAAGAGAATTTATCGTTACAATATTAAGATGTCGAAGTAATCATAATAGTTTAAGAGAGTCTTTGTATAAAATTAAAGTAGTAAACGATCCAAGTTGTGACTGCGGTTGGGAAATACAAGACCTGAATCATGTATTATGGCAGTGTCCAAAGTATGATTTACAAAGGGGAAAATTATTTAAAACCTTGCAGCGAGATAAGCAATTTCCTCCATTCGATATTAAATGTTATTTAGGCGATCCTGACATATATTTTTTGCAAAAATCTTTATATTTATCAAAGAATGTAATTTGATTATATAATAAGTAATTACGATGTGTTGTACAAATATACATATAGGCGAAAATATTTGTAAGCAATAGGATAAACTTGTAAAAAGAAACCATTATTGTATTTATCATTTTCAAAATTTTGTTTATTTTTGTTTGTATTAAGGATAAATAACTTGTAAGTTAATAAAGCAATAAATTAAAAAAAAAAAAAACAAAAAAAAAACGAAGATTTACACGCAAGATTCTTAACTATGTAGGTTAAAAATAATATTTACTCGTTTGGATCTACGCAATTCAATGCCAACAAAAGCCAGCTTATCGAATAAATATTGAGGTGTTTGGGTGGCCAACAATTTATACATAAAAGACCAAGGAAATATTTCCGTCGAACATTTAATGGAAGCCAGTTTAGCTGATCATAGAAAGGCTGCAATGCTACCTCACGTTTTAGATGAAAAATAAATCTAACAACGGTATTACACATGCGTTGAACTTTAATATTAAGATAAGATGGAAGATCTAAAAATACGAGACATGCATAGTCAAAGTGAGGAATAATTAAAGCATTAGTCAGTAAAATTCGAGCACGCACAAGGAGACAACTGCCTTTGTAACGTAAAGAGAGAGAGAGAGAGAGAGAGAGAGAATGAGGGAGAGAGAATGAGAGAGAGAGAGAGTGAGAGAGAGAGAATGAGACAGAGTATGAGAGATAGAGGCAGAGAACGAGAGGTACAGAGCGAGAGAGAGAATGAGGGAGAGAGAATGAGAGAGAAAGAGAGAGAGTGAGAGAGAGAGAGAATGGGAGAGAGTATGAGAGACAGAGACAGAGAACGAAAGGTATAGAGCGAGTAAGAATGAGGGAGAGTGAAGGAGTGCGAGAGTAAGAATGAGAGTCTGTGTGAGGGAGAGAGAGAGAATGAGAGAGAGAATGAAAGATAGAGAGAATGAGAGATAGAGAGAAGGAGAGATAGAGAGAATGAGAGATGGAGAGAATGAGAGATGGAGAGAATGAGAAATGGAGAGAATGAGAGATAGAGAGAATGAGAGATATAGAGAATGAGAGATGGAGAGAATGAGAGATGGATAGAATGAGAGATAGAGAGAATGAGAGATAGAGAGAATGAGAGATAGAGAGAATGAGAGATAGAGACAATGAGAGAAGGAGAGAATGAGAGATAGAGAGAATGAGAGATAGAGAGAATGAGAGATAGAGAGAATGAGAGATAGAGAGAAAATGAAAGTAAGAGTAATAGAGTGCGAGAGTAAGAGCTAGGTCCCGGTTCAAATCCGGGCTGAAGCTGTTTTCATTGAAATTTCGAAAATGTCCGAAGAGTTGAATTTTATTTTTCATACAAGAAATTATAAGAATATTGCATTTTTCAAGGTTTTCTCGGTGACATGTTGTTTTAGTAACTTGAAGCTTTGTAAAATGATAGATAATTACATAACGGAGGGCAACTAACTCCTGTTTTTGCGTAAATTTGTTTTTATTAATTGTTATAAGTAAATTAGTTGTTTTTTCGTCTGCTATTTTCTGGTGCGAAATTTGTATTTGTAATTGAGTATGATACCCACTAAAACAAGTTATCAATCGACATAAGAAGGTTTAAAACGTATAATGAACGAAAAATTGCTGAAATGAGTTTTTGGTATGACATCTTACCTGGGATATGATCTGAGATCTCCAGTGAGATTTTTTAATGGGGATATATATATATATATATATATGGGTGGTTCTCTGTGACATCGAAGATGAAAAAAATAAATATTGCTATAACTGTGGGAATATGTTTTAGAGGTATCCAGTAGTTCTCATGAATTTTTTCAGATTTTTTCTGGGCCATTATTTTAAGTTACAGAGAGTCAAAGTTGACATTTTAGCACTTTTTTGCATTATATGCCCATTTTCATGAATTTTTAGCTCCCAGGGGATGCATTTTTCACTAAAAACATAAGTATGACTTTTTTTGTAAAGTTTTCCGAATTTTCATTAAAAATACTTTTAAAGACATAAATGTATGCTGTCACACTCTTGTAAGCCATTTAAACCTTAAATAGTGAAAATCAGCAATTCTGTTCCGGACTCTGGTAACCTAATACTGTCTAAAAGATGTCTTTTTATAGTCAGAAACTGCCTAAAAATTTCCAGAGTGGGTCTAAATCATTAAGATCACTTATGGTCAAAATATCCGGGAAAAGTGCCCGAAATATTAATAGAAATGTATCTTTGTTGCCTTATAACGATGAATCTAGTAGAATGATCATTGCAAAAAAATTTGTGCACTTACCTTGGAGTGGTAGAAAAGTATCTTCACTTGTTTCAGTATCCATCTAATCCCCTGTAAGCTGCTATAAAATACAAATATTATTATACAAATGTAAAAAATTAATTTTTAAACATTTATAATGCTGAATTTTTAGTTTTTCATCCCTTACAAGAATTATAATACTAATCTGAAGGATTACCATAAATATATAAACATCATATTACAATAACTGAATATACGTATTTAATACAAAAGATATATAAATAAATCGGATATATAATTATAATGAATAATATGATAACGTGACAGTGACATGTTTGTGAAATCTAAACAATGTATTGCTAAATAATAATAATAATAATGTTGATACTTATATAGTAATCCTTCAGATTAGTATTATTTATTCTGGTAAGCGATATAAAACTAAAAAACCAACATTATAAATGTTTAAAAAATAATTTTTTATAATTTTATAATAATATTTGTATTTTTAGCAGCTTACAGGGGCGTAAATGGATACTAAAACAAGTGGCGATACTTTTCTACCATTCCAAGGTAAGTGCATAAATTTTTTTGCAATGATCATGCTACTAGATTCATCGTTATAAGGCAACAAATATACATTTCTATTAATATTTCGGGCACTTTTCCCGGATATTTTGACCATAAGTGATCATAATGATTTAGACCCACTCTGGAAATTTTTAGGCAATTTCTGACTATAAAAAGACATCTTTTAGACAGTATTAGGTTACCAGTGTCCGGAGCAGAATTGCTGATTTTCACTATTTAAGGTTTAAATGGCTTACAAGAGTGTGACAGCATACATTTATGTCTTTAAAAGTATTTTTAATGAAAAGTTCGGAAAATTTTACAAAAAAAGTCATACTTATGTTTTTAGTGAAAAATGCATCCCCTGGGAGCTAAAAATTCATGAAAATGGGCATATAATGCAAAAAGTGCTAAAATGTCAACTTTGACTCTCTGTAACTTAAAATAATGGCCCAGAAAAAATCTGAAAAAATTCAGGAGAACTACTGGATACCTCTAAAACATATTCCCACAGTTATAGCAATATTTATTTTTTTCATCTTCGATGTCACAGAGAACCACCCATATATATATATATATATATATAAGTAAACAATATATCAAAAATTGTAAAAAGAAATCGTTATTTCTATTTGAACTTCTAATATTTGTCATCCTAGTGCATGTGATATTTTAAATTCTAATTGGAATGTTATAATTAATAATTTATTAATATGAATCGATCTATTATGAATTATATAAAGTTTATCAGGTATTAATGTAAATAATAATATTAGAATTAATTATTGGGAGTAACAAAAATTGTTAATGATATAAATAGTAAAAATAATCATTCTTCTATTAATTATTACGGATTTATCCCAACAAATTATATAATTGTAATATTTATTTAATTACTAGTACTATAAATTATTTTACTAAATAGTTTTTAAAAAGTAATTTTTTGAATATTACATTACATGTAATTTGATGGTAATGAATTATTATGTTAACAATACTATTTAACTGCGAGCGAAGCGAGCATTTTGGCTAGTATGTAGATTAAATATATATTTGTTAAAATGAAGAAGAAAATGAATAATCAAAAGCCGTTACAATGAGTGAAAAATTACAAATAATATTTATATTGTTTATTTAAAGAAAGTAATAATTATACCTGGTTATTGTTTGTACATAACTACACATATATAAACTTTAGATATATTCGTAAAATGACAAACAAAAATCAAGGTCGTTTAAAGGAGTGAAAAATTGTCTGTCGGAGGCCTAGGCGGCCGGCTCGCGCGTCGAGTCATCGAGTTAGTCGGCCGCGTAGGCTATATTCGTCGTTATGTGAGGTTGAATATCGCATAATTTAAAAAATGTCTCGTATTATTTAAATTATTTGATAATAATAGTTTTTAATTAATTGTGATAGTTATGTAGTAGATTGCTATGCATTAACAGATGCTATACAAATTAGTAAAAATTAATAAGAAATCACGGCCTTTTATCAAGTCGCGAGTGTCGGCAGAACGGGTTGCATTGGTCTCTCGCTCGACTAGAGTCCGTGCGCGCATGCGCAGTTGTGCTTCCCGCGTCGATACTAGTGAGGTTCACGTCGCTCGGGACCGTTTCAGCTGGATAACAAAACGGCTTGTAAACATTGTTGTGTTTTTTCGTGAGCATTGTAGTATATGTTGAAAATTTCGAAATACTGGATGTTGATTTTTCTGACTACATCAATGTTGCCGAGTTCATACAACTACTCTTGTATAAGATAAATACCTAGCTATCCAGTGTTTGATGGCGTCCGACTTAAAGGTTATGTTTAATACCCAAGGAATTGCAAACAAATCATGTGTGATGGATATCGGGCTATCTTGTAGGTGATAAATTAACTGATTGACCGTATTTGTGAGAGTTGTGTTTATAGGTTAGGTTGCTGTTTTTCTCTTCAATTATTGCATTGATCATCTTTTATTTGTATGAATGTTTAGTTCATGTACAAAAAACTTTTTAGATACTACCAGGTTGGCGTCAAAGTGCATTTGTACATCCCTGTCAGTAGTCGGATCCTGATTGAAATTCATTTGGTCTTTCTTAATCCAGGGAACCTCCTGTTACTAATAGATAGCTACGACAGCCATGAAATTTTCGAATTAACAGTAGCCCTATGATGTCATTGAATCCTCTAGCTAATGCTGAATACAATTGCCAATTGGACCTCGAACAGCTGTCTATAATAGCAATGGAATTTCCATCTAACTGCTGGTTACAGTAGCCATAGGATCTCTTTCTGTGAGTTGGTTACTGTCCATATTTACGTCCACTAATCATCTACCAAACCCAAGTACTTCAATTAATGCAACGGCTTTTGTCTATATTAGTAATTAAGCAGTCCATAAACGAGAAATTTCAGGTACTCCTTGCATACACGTAATAAAGGTTATATTTGATTGCATACATATTATTGTCTTTAGAAATAATACCCAACGCCAAACCATTATGCAGATCTTATTCTCTACCTAAGAAGTACAATCAAATTATGTGTGAAGGATGTAGGACTATCTTGTGAGTGAAAAATTAACCGATTGTCCGTAATTATGAGAGTTGCGTTTGTAGATTAGGTTACTGTTCTTACTCTTCAATTATTGCATCGGTTTCCTTTTATATGTGTGAATGTTTAGTTCATGTAAAAAAACTTTTTAGGTACTTCCAGGTTAATGTCTAAGTGCATTTGTACATCTCTGTCAGTGGTCGGTGCATCTACGATGCCAACATAAATTTTTATTAAGTAGATTTGGGTAAAAAAAGGTAATTCATATAATCATTGCATTAAACAGCATATCAGATGCAGAAAACGAATGCATAAAAAGTGTAGTAATACAGTCAAAAACGTTTTACTAAAAAAAAAAATATATAGCAATAGTTGTTAAATTGATTATTATAATAATTAGGTTTCAAAATTCCTGCATCGTCTGCATATCAAAATGCAGAAAACGATCGCATGGAAAAAGTATAGCAATAGTTGTCAAAATGATTATTGTAATAATTTTTGGTTTCAAAATTCCTGCATCGTCTGCGGATAAAAATGCAGAAAACGATTGCATGGAAAATGTATAGCAGTAGTTGTCAAAATGATTATTGTATAATTTTATTGTAACAATTCGTGCATCGTCTGCCTAACAAAATGCAGAAAACGATCGCATAGAATTATGTATAGCAATAGTTGTATAATTGATTATTGTAATAATTTTTGGTTTCAAAATTCCTGCATCGTCTGCGTATCAAAATGCAGAAAACGATTGCATGGAAAATGTATAGCAATTGTTGTCAAAAAGATTATTGTAAAAATTCTGATTAAAATATTCCTGCATCGTCTGCATATTTTATGTTAAATAATGCAATCTACAAAGGTTACTTGTAAATGAATATGATAGCTGGAATGTACCATTGGAGCCATCTACTGTGAGGTTATATATTAATATAATTTTTCAACGGATGATGGCGCTACTAGTACATTACAGCTTACTACATTACCGACGCTTCGTCGATAGTTTTTCACTATGGCACCCCCTTAAGTGGTATTGGACGCTTCGTGATCCATAGATAGTTGCTAAAGTGTTCTCAATAAAAGATATGGCAAACAATATTCTTCATATGTTACTATCACCAATTGGAAATGTGCAATCTGATTTTGCTGCTCGGGACTCCGAACGATTCGCTGAACAAACATCATATGTATATCGGCGCAAAATGCGAAATGGTGACGTTTCGTTATGGTGTGAACGTGAGTTACATAAGTCTGGAGTATGGGATCATTATTTTGAGACTCTGACTAGTCGATGTCAATCGAGATGCATCAAAATTATGTTACCATATGCCATGGAATATAATTGGAGGGTCGATCGCAACGGGTCTGACTGCCAGTGGATCCATGTAACCGAGGCTGAGGTAGCCCGTCATGCTGCTTTGTATTCTCAGGTGCACGCATGGTCTCGTACAAAGCATTTATGTAAATATCTCAGATCTGTCTGCTCACTCGCTTGTATAAAGGGAATGACGGGAAAGTGATCGCAAACTGCGAGACCAACTACGACACACCAGAGAGCAGTTCTTTGCGGTGCAAGGGAACTATATCGGAGTTGCTAATATCTAAATACCTCATTTAACAGGTCGATAATGTGCGGAACAAAGAATTTCGGATGTGCTAATAGCAGTGAACTATACAGCTCCATCATCGAAATTTGGACCGATGAAGGCAGTGTGATGTCCTTCGATCAGGACGGTTACGCAAGTAATATAGCGGGCATAGTATGTTGGTGTTTTTGTAGTGTCTCTAATGATGACGGATTGCCGTTATTGCTAAGTGACGATTTAAGATGACTACTTATGTCGTCTGCTTATTTTTATGTGTACAATATTTATATGTACAACATACATGATTATTTTTATTAATTTTAATTACCCTGTAAAATATTTTTGCACTGTGCACAAAAATAACGTGTACTATTCTTGTGTACAAACATTAGACGATTAATTCTTGATATATCAATTTATAACCTTGCCAAACATTGTAATTCTAATATCTTAAAATTATGAAAAGTGCACTTAAGTACCTATTCCATTTCAGCTACAAATGTGTTACTGAAAATATAATTTCACATTTAATTCAGTTAAAGCTGTTGCTACTCTGACTTAAATAAGTTTATGTTTCAAACAAATTAGTAAATATAACTCGTAATTTGTCATATTTAATTAGAAGTTAATTTGTAATTTATACGAAGTTATTAGCAGATTAGAAAAAATTACTGATTTTATAAAACATCTGTAGGTCTATGTTTTATTTACATTTAGTTTAGAAATTGAATTAACAATAAAACAATTAAATACAATATTTCGATTAAAAAAATAATTTTTATTTATTTGATTTAACAAAAATATTTAAAATTGATTATATTCATTACCATGAACCTACAAATTGATTAATCAATCAGTAATAGATAATTGCTTAATTAATTAAATAAAAGTTAATTATTTTGTATTCCTGTACAAAATTCTGTTGACGTATAATTGTGAAACACATATTTTTCTTATTTAATGAATATTTATATACGTGTTCACAGTTTTTTTAATACTTTCTGAAAATTTTCTAATGTCAAAACGAGCCCTTATACTAATTCTGTAGGTAATATTTGTTTATAAAAATAATATTCAAGTTTGCCTTTCTTCGAAAAATGAAAAATCAAGCAAATAAAAGTTTTGTTCCCATATCAATATGCCTCAATCAGTAAATTTGCAACCATTTAGCTATTGTTAGTTAAGACTAATATTAATTATTTATAGCATAATATTTGAAAAATTGATTAGAACATAGTGATATTTACTTCATTTTTCATTTTGCAAAGGAACGTTGACAGACGTATTAAACAAATACACTTCGAATAGGCAACAGGATATAATTCTAATCGTCAAATGCAAAAATCCCATTACAAAATATAAGTGCTTCCCAAATGCTAGTCACTAAAATTTTCAACATAAATACGCATTTAGCGATTGTATCATTACTAAATGATTTTTATTAAAAACTTACATTGAAAGATTAAAATTTTTATGTATCAAATTTTTTATTTTATTTTTTGTTGTGAAAACTTATATTTTTTAAATACATGAAACATAATTTAATGTCACGTCCAGACTTGTACCAATTGCCATAAAAAATGTTACAAGAAGGCAAATGGTTAATAAACCATTCGCGTTCCTTTCGCTCTTGTTTGACTAGGACTAGCCTTACGTCTCCGGGAGTAGCGAGCGAAGTTATTTTGAGAGTAGAGATGTACGATATAATGTGGGATAAATAAAATAATATATGGGGTATTCCACGTGAAGTGGTCCGATCAAAATTTTAAAATGCCCCAAATTTTGGGTACACATTGCAGATGTTTTTCAGAATACAGAAAAAAATTTTTAGGTACTGGAATTTATTAGTTCAAAAGTTATTCTAACCTCAAAAAGTGAACTTTTTCCAGTTTTTTTCAACACCAGCTGGGTTCATCGCTATTTAACTCAAAATCTATCAACTTTTACTATAGAACATTATATGTAACATTCGTTGCTAATTATGTCTAGAATTTATCCTTCTGGGTTAGAATTTCCAATCTCAAGGTTAATGACAAATAAACTACATGTCAACATTCAACTTAAAAAAAAACTAACTTCGCCACAATTGATTTTTTTACCCAAAAGTCCAAAAGAAAGCTTGGAGCAATACCTTTCAAATGATCTGTAGCATTTTTATGGCCTTCAATTCTGCAAAAAGTTATGATAATTTAAAGAAAGACAAAAAATTCACAAAAATTAACATGGTATTTCCCATTTAAATTTTTAAAAAAATTTCGTCTTTCTTTAAATTATCATAACTTTTTACAGAATTGAAGGCCATAAAAATGCTACAGATCATTTGAAAGGTATTGCTCCAAGCTTTCTTTTGGACTTTTGGATAAAAAAATCAATTGTGGCGAAGTTAGTTTTTTTTTAAGTTGAATGTTGACATGTAGTTTATTTGTCATTAACCTTGAGATTGGAAATTCTAACCCAGAAGGATAAATTCTAGACATAATTAGCAACGAATGTTACATATAATGTTCTATAGTAAAAGTTGGTAGATTTTGAGTTAAATAGCGATGAACCCAGCTGGTGTTGAAAAAAACTGGAAAAAGTTCACTTTTTGAGGTTAGAATAACTTTTGAACTAATAAATTCCAGTACCTAAAAATTTTTTTCTGTATTCTGAAAAACATTTGCAATGTGTACCCAAAATTTGGGGCATTTTAAAATTTTGATCGGACCACTTCACGTGGAATACCCCATATGTTTTATTTCGTATTAATCATGCATTATTTATTTAAATATAATATGCTGTTTTCCTTTAAACGAACACGTGTAACTAAATTCTTACAGCTTTTTAATGGGCAAAAACACATAAAATCACACTGTTTTATTAACAATTGCATAAATTTATTTAAGTCAAATAACGATTTTAATTTTGATTAAATAACCAAGTGTGCGGCGAACACGTTAACACATTATAGAATAAAATATACACAAGGTTATTTTGTTATAAACATTAATAATTAATAATCGAAATAAGAATTATTATAAATAAATGCAGATTAAATTAAAACTTGTTGTCGTTTAAAACATGAATTATAGTTAATAAATTGCAATTCAAACCGTGAATATTGCAAATAAAATGCAATGCAACGAATAATTATTATAAATAAATTGTAGTATCAAATAATAATTGTTTTAAGAGAAAACGGTTGGTTCAGCAATCGAAATAACATGAAATATCAGGTTTCCCTTTACGAATAATACAAGCGTATAGATAGCCGAAAAGAATATACCTTAAGTACCCAAATATATAGATATATATACATATATATATATAAGTATATATATATATATCTGTGTGTATTCGGTGAGGAACGAAGGTCCGCCTCGAACGTGGATAGCGGTGTCAAATTGCTGGATAATGTCCTGCTGTGCCTGCGGGCGTCGACGTTAGATGTGTATGCTGTTGGAGTCCGATGATTTCCAGATGTCGAAGTCGTAGTTCCTTGACTATGGCTCGTAGATGTCAACGATGCGTCTCAATTCCCGAATAGAAGATCTCTCTTGATTTTGAATGCGTATTATTTTAAAGTCCGAGTAGCAGTGCCACGCCCTCGGATAAAAATCAAAGAGTTGACGAGCAGAGCTTCGCCTTATGAAAACTTGAGATGAAAAATTAGGAGTGGCTGTGTCTCTTCTGGGTCCTCTTTATATACCCTAACATTCTATGCATCTGTCCTTGTCTTACGCTTCGCCTTATATGGAAATTGCGTAAGTAGTTCGCGATTTTTCTGTGCTTGCACCCGATTGAACCGTTAGATGTGCGTGATTAAAAATTATCGAATCCCATGCATTTTCTATATCGCTTCGTAGTTAATTCGGAGAATTTGCTGTCCCCCTTTTATTACTGCGACATTATTCAAAGAACGGCTTAATTTATTACTTCCTTCTAATGCTCGAATTTTCTAGTTCATGTTTCCCATCGCCGGTTCTTCGCCGAGCATTGATTTTATAGTGCAGTACAAAAAAACTCTTGCGCAACCCTTCGTTTCGATCTCACTATCGGCGATCCCGCTTATATGCTTATTGGCTTCGAATAATATCTTCAACTCTACTTATCAGTCTCTTTTTCGTTTGAAACACTCGTAAAATAATCTGTTCCTTAGCTCTATAAATTATATTTTATATTACAGCATTTACTTAGAATCTTTCTTTATCAACCTTATTTTGTTCGTCTTCTACGCCGTATTTTTATTCTAAACTACGCAGTACTTTTTACGAAAAATAATAATATAATTTTCGCCGGGACGCGACATTAAAGTAACTTTAATCGTATAAATTGTCACTATCGAAATCTGGATTTAGTTAATCATTCAGTTCATCATGTAGTCTTACAAGGAGAGCATCACAAGTTTGGGAAACGGATCGTTCCCAGCTTGTTGGGTATATTTTCTAATATAAAAATATGTAGAAAGCCAGAGCCACAGACCATAACAATCGTTTTTTCAAAAGTAATACGCTATTAAAGTAAAGTTTCCCAAAAATACAGACTTCACTTCAAATGCTTGTACCTTGTAACCTATCAAATATTAATATTCAAACTAAAGTTTAATGAAAAGCTGGGATAAAAATAGATATAATTTTAAAAGAAGACGCTCAAATCCGTTAAAATGGAGCAAAGTTATAGCCAAATGAAGAATTAGAAGCAATTTTAAACAAAAATTGGGTAGTACAAATTTTATTGATTATTTTAAGCTAAATTGTTTTAAATTCTAAATTCGGTTATAACTTTGCTCCATTTAAATAGATTTGGGAGTTCTTTTTAAATTAGATCTATTTTATCTCAGCTTTTCATTAAACTTTTATTTGAATGTCAGTATTCGATAGGTTAAAAGTTACAGGCATTTGAAGTGAAATCTCTATTTTTTGGAAATTTTGCTTTATTGGCGTATTACTTTAAAAAAAAAACGTTTGTTCGGGCCTGCGGCTCCGGCTTTCTACATATTTTTATATTAGAAAATATATCCGGCAAGCTGGGAACGATCCGTTTCTTAAACTTGAGATGCTCTCCTTGTTAGTCTTCCTAGGAGGTGACTCGGGGGCCCTAGCCAGGAACGTCAAGCATTTAGGCTTGTTGCCCATTGTGCTAGGCCTATATTTACCAGTTTTTCCTTTGACCTTATTTATTAATACCTTCAAAGACCTTACAAATGGTCGTCAGACTATATTCCCTCACGTTCGTCATTTTTATTAAAAGCTTTCCACACACCATCATTCTGGTGCCTACCACAGCTGGGCATCCACAAAGAAGGTGTGCCGTTGTTTCGCTTTCTATTTCACACCAGCTGCATTTACTGGAGGCACAGAGTTTCATCTTCTTCAGATTGTAGGCTGTATCCTAGTGCCCTATTAACCAACCAGTCATTAATCTGAGCCTTTTTCTGCTTTGATACTTAAAGGAATGTATCTATTTCTCTGGCGGGTTGTTTCCTATAAAAATTATCATTTATCTACAACATTTCTCTTTATGCCATATCTTTGTTCGCTCATTTCTGAGCCAAATCTTTGTAATTTGTCTCGTTTCACAAGCAGGCAGGGCAACATGGTATTGCTTTGCTCGCATTTGATTTGCTCCCCTGCCGTCAAGGCTCTTTTAATGTGGTTCAGATTAATTTGTATGAAATCCATTGTGGGTTTCGGTATAAGATCGAATCCATTGTTGAGATTCACTTCATGTGTCTGCTGATAAGACATCCGTGTAGTTTTGCCCTCTTCAAATGCACCACTACTTACCTTTACCGTAAGACCCGTATTGACTTCCATGGTCTCGGCTGCCTTACTATTCGAGTGCTACTGTACCTTTTCACCGCAGAAAGGTCTGATGTCCAGAGCCTTTAGTGCCTCCACTTTAGATCTCTCAAACAGCACCCTGATCACCGTCGCTTCCCTTTCCTTACCTTCGACGCCTACCGACACCGGTTTGGTGTCGACAACCATCCATGTATGCATCTTCCATGCGGGGTTCTACTTCTTGTGCCTCTTTACCACTACCTCTGGAGCTTTCTTCCTTGCCAAGATACTCCTCTGAGGAGGCCTGCGATGGCTCGGTCGGTAGGGCGTCGGGCTCGTAATCTGGAGGTCCCAGGTTCGATTCCCGGCCCCGGCCGATTGATACAAGCACCACTGGCGAATGTATTTTCAACAAGTGCTTTCTTCACCAAGGCATCGTATGACCTCCGTCGCTGATTAGCACCGGTTTGGGAGCATAAAAAGAGCGACGTTAAAATAATAAAAAAAAAATACTCCTCTGAGTACAAGACATGAACGATGGACACTTTTAAATCAGTGGCAAGCGCCCTGTTATAATTTTCCGGAGCATCTCCAACGAGCCCTTTTTTCTTCTCTCTGGGAGTGAAGCTGTCGGAGTGCTGTCTTTTGGACGCATCCGTGGCCTGAATCCTTGTCGATGCAGAGGCCATTTGGCACTTCTTTCTTAACTCCGCTCCGAAGAGAGGTTTCCTGTTCCTACGCTTGTTTCTTGCAATATTGGAGGTCTTTTAACCATACGGAAAGAAAAATCAGATTTTTAAAGTAGGATTATTTTATTAAGTTACTGTAATCGTATTTGACAAAGTAAAACAGCTTGTAATTCTTATATTTGAAGTGTGACTTCAGATCATAGAAATATTATTGGATATTTCTATTCTAATCTTTACTTTAACCTATAAATGTTGCATGGTTAAACGTTGTACTTTCTTTATGTGAGCTCCACGTATCTGGTACCTGATGGAGGAATAAGCAATACATGATGCCACAACCCCTCTCTTTATATATGTATAATACATTGCAATTATGTATGAATAAAAAACTAATTTTATTTAATATTGTTTATGTATTTTATGAACAAGTAAAAGCTATATATATGATTAAGGGAAAAAGAATAAATAAATTATAGTATGGCAAATTAAAATAGCCAGTAACTGAGGAAATAATGTTAAATCGAAGCTATTATTAATTGATTAATTATTTGAGTACAACTATTCAAAAAATATTTAAAAAAAAGTACAGTAACTACATAAACTGTGTAAAGCAATATTTGATGCAGTGTATAAAAGATATTTTACGTAAACTAATATCTATATACAAATTTCTAAGTGTTGGTAAAGGTCTAAGAATAGGCAATTCTAACAATGTTTATGTGCGTCTTCAGTAACTATAATATGTACCTATTCATAGATGTAAAAATGCAATTTATCATTATTTTTTAATCGCAAATTTGTAATTCGATTAACGTGCTGCAGGCGCATACTCTCTTTACTTGTAGAGCCAAGCACTAAAAGTGAGATTTTTCTTTCCGTGCAGCTAGGGACATTGTTCCTGTAATGACCGTCGTTATTAGAACAACCGTCGTCTGGTCTATCTCTACAGTACTTTTATAGAAAGCCCTTCGTTCTCTGCTACTTTGAGAACCTGATCTTTCATTTCTTCCACTTTCATGTATTTATAGATATGAGTGTAGAAGTGTTAAATTGCAAGGGATCACTCTTTCCCCCGGCATCGGCTGAATACCAGTGGCCTCGGCAGGCACTCCCCCCCCCCCCCCAAAAAAAAACATCAACCGGTACTCCATAGGTTGAGGATATTTTTACCAGACCATGTTGATTGGACTATGCCGGGCCCCTATACTATCTAGCGTCCTGGAAGCGCCAGCCAATCCAATGCCATGAGTTGAGAAATACTTGCTGAACCAATTATGCAGCAATCCATGGTTTGTCTTTCTGTAGCTATCGCGCGCCTGTGCTCGTGTGAGACTCGGTCAGCGTGACCCATATCCACTAAAAGACCACCCTGTCATTGGTCTTGTCAGAGCTCCTCCTCTCGACTAATCTTTCCCCCCTCGGAAACCGCCGTGAGGCATTACTTCGAGAGAGGCATTCATGCCACGTTTGGCCCTTTGTGATCGGCAATAATATCACTGTCTCCTGCATGTGGGGCTACTACCAATGTCGCCCCTTGTACGCTCTTCTTCTTTTCTGATGTGGTTCAGCCGCCCCACAATGGAAGCTGCTAAGGTCACTACGGCATCCCAACCTTCTTGCGAACCAAGAAGGCACATCCCGATACCCTGTGGTGTCAAAGGCCCCTTCCAAAAGGTTTGGAAAACACCCCTTTTTTCCGCGAACCGAGGACACCAGAACAAGACGTGCTCCACGTCTTCGTCAACAAGTGTGTGTGTGTGTGTGTGTGTGTTATGTGTATGTGTCTGTGTGTCTCAATTGGTACTACCGCTTTCGCCAAGTTGGAGAAACTGCTATTAGTCCCTACACCTACAAATGATACTAATTTCAAAATTTATTCAGCACACCTAGCAATTTCCTTACAACATTTGTTTATAACTATAAATATCGTATATCGATACATTAGGGAATTAAGGTGAATCGGACAACCCTAGCTCTATTTTCTTCATTGCGCAAATTCTACCTTAATTTAGAATGTTCCGAAATTTACTTACAATCGATTGAGTTAATATTTTAAATAAATATATAGTTTTATTTTTCTAAGACGCACTATTCTTGTATAAGAAACTAAAAGTTATTGGAAAAATTATTTCCAAAGTTTTTGTATCAAAACTTGGTCAAATGATAAATTATCTCGGAGTGTTCCGATTGCTTGGTGTTCAGAAATGGCATGTCCGAGTTTATGTGTCTAGAAAGTTACATTATTCCGCTTAAAACAGCAACTTATTATCAATCGTAAAATATGCAAATAATTGCCCGATAAGCGCACTTTTGAAAAAAAGGATTCTTTAAGAATTAACGAATGTCCGCGATAAATAATTCTATAAGTATTAAATAAGTATCTATAAAGTTTTCTTTATGATCCAAAATTTGAATAATATATATAAAATTATTGATTAAATGAAAATTATTCTATGTATACAATATAAGTAGTTAAAAAGTATTCTTTTTGAATTGTTATAAATAGTTATAAGTATTTATAAAGTAGTCTTTTTGAATTCAAAAAAAAGTTAAAAACTAATATTCTTTTAAATATTAAAGTACGCCATATAAACGCCATAAAAATATTGAAAAAGAGTTCTTTTTCAATTCTTTTTTTTGTCTTTATAGGTTATATATTATTGAATATATTTAAATATTCGTTTATTGATTGTTATGTAATAAATTCATTATGTCACTTTATAGTGAAATATTCTAATAAATTACTTATGCACACTTGCACCAATTATTAATATATGACTTTCAATAAATGGTTATAGCATGTATAGTAAACATTATGGAATTTTTCTGATTCTCAATTATAGGTTAAGTTGCCTATTATTGTACTTTTATACAACTAATTAAAGTATTTGACAAATCTGAATCGACAGGAATGTGCTTACTTTACTTACAAACCGACTAAATCATTAGTTTATTGGTATTAATAACGGAATAATGCATTGAATATTAATAAAGTTCCGGAATTATTCAATCGGGGTGTAACAAATAAGGACGATTCGAAGTAAAATGTAAAAACGTGTTGATGGCGCAGGCGGTAAGGTTTCCGACTTTGACGCAGAGGGTCCCAGGTTCGAATCCCGACGTCCGGTGCAGATTTTTTTCGTTATTTAATGTATATTCTATTTAATTTCAGAAAATATATATTTAATAAATTCAAATGTTTAAAATGCTAAATAAAATAGAAAATTTGAAATTTCATTCTTCAAAATTTAGAGAGTGATTTATAAAAGAAATCAAAAGAATTCTTTCTTAACGGTTTAAAACGACGTTACAATCCGCATAAAGAAAACTCAAAAAAGAATTGAAAAAGAGTTCTTTGAGAATCTTTGGGTTGTTTTTATGAGGAATGACTTTTAGAAGTATAAAAGAATACTTTTCAAATATTTAATTATTTTTTTGTAATAAATGATTTCTTTTTCACTTCTTTAATATTTCTTTAATGGGATATACCATTCGTAAAATTTCATTCGAATTTAAAGAATTCTTTATTAATACTTAAAGCATTACAATATACCGGACATTCGTTACATTTATAAGTTATTGTAAAGAATTCTTTTTAAATTCTTTGAAAAAATAGAATTTAAAAAGAATTCTTTAAAAAATATTATTTATTTCTTTGTCCTTATCGGGTGGTCATTAACTGCTGTCGATCGCAATATCAAAAGGCGCGATAGCGCCTGACGCAAGTATAGACGCGAGAGCCATTATACACAGCTAACTAGCCCCCCCAGATTTTTACTTTTTAATCACTTCAATATTACTTATTTGTTTTGTGCTATTGGCCACGCATTACTTTCCTTATTGCTAACCCTCACTGTACAAAAAGTTTTGTCCGAATTCATTCACGCATAATTAAGAAAACCGATGCCAAAGATATTGCTTGCTGAATTCCTTTTCTCGATTTTTGTTTCTTCCCTTTTTTCGTCTCCCTATGTATATATATGTCTATAGAAAGCGAAAAGAGATAGCGATATGGAAGATGTGTGAGATAGAAAGACAGCGTTGCGTGCCAGCCGGTCAAAGAACGACAAAGAAGACATTTAGTTTAGAAGTGTCAGCGAGAGGGCGCTATATTATACTGCTACTGTCAGCTCAGTACTCTCTGTTGACATACATTTTGTTTGGTTATAGTTTTATTTTAAAGTATAAAGTATTCAACATTCATTTATGGTGACAAATTTTTTATTAATTTAAGTTTTCTGAATTATTCTGATTAAAAATTAATTTTTTTAATTTTTTATAATCATAGGAAGGTTGTCGATACAATGCTTTGCACATTGTAGTCAAAGTCACACAAAGTCCACAAATGTGTAAATTAAAATTTTGGTACGTTGGACATTCCAGAATTTGTTAAAATGTTTTATGATGAAACCGATAAAACCAAGTTATGCAGATAGGGCGTACATGTTACAAGATTTTGTTTAAACATGGTGAAATTCACTACAGCTCCAGTAATTGGAAATAAATAGTACAATACTATTATATTACTCGAGTAACTGGAAAGTCCATTCAGATTATACACAAGCTATCATAAGTGTGGAATTCATATCTATTGGTTTGTTTTACTTTTATTTATTTGACACAAAGTCTCTTGAGAGGATATATTAATGAAGTAAAATAGAAACTTTACATATATAAGACAGTTTGCGTATAATCTCAATAGACTTCCCAGTGACTCCAGTCTAGTAGATATAAATTAAGAATTGTTTAAACATGGTGAAATTCACTACAGCTTTAGTGATTGGAAATAAATAGTACAATATTATTATATTACTCGAATTTATATGTATATTTATATATGTACAGGAGGGTAGTCTCCAATCCTGCACTCTTAGACACGGCCGCGGCGGAATATTTATATGTTATATATATTGCCACAAAGTCTCTTGAGAGCATATATTCAGGAAGTAAAATAGAAATTGTACATATATAAAATAGCTTGCGTATAGTCTCAATAGACTTTCCAGTGACTCCATTATAGTGGATATAAATTAATAATTGTTTAAGCATGATGAAATTCACTACAACTCCAGTTATTGGTAATAAATAGTACAATATTAACTCGAGTAACTGGGAAGTCCATTCAGATTATATTAGTTTATATTTTCAATAGAGCAATAGTTCCACTTTCTTCTTTCTTTAAAGGACAATTTTTACTTTTTACACTATTGTAAAGAGTGATTTTTATATTTTGCACTGTTCAAAGAGTAATTTTAGTTGTTTAGTCGTTTAAAAGGTGTTGTTTTGGGATTTTTAACGTTACTTAAAGAGTAGTAAAGTCATCAAATTACTCATTTACGGTTCAGTTTTTACTCTTTGGGGTTAAGAGTGTGTGAAGAAACTTTTTTAATTTAACTGAATTTTCCTGAACGACATGTCAGATCCAAATTACACGGATCTACACCTTTTACCATAAATATTATAATTAATATATTAAATAAAAATCTAAAAAAATTCATAACAGGTAGCTTAAAACAAAAGCAAGGACATAGCGTTTTGATTTTTTAAGAAATAATAATTTTTTAAATAATAATTGAGTAAAAATCTTTTAGATGCTAATTATTAATAAAGAAGTCATAAACTTTGAACGCAAACATTGTAATTTTAAATAATCAATTTAAAAAATTTGGAAAATTTTGAGTATATTGGTAAAACATTCAGACTAAGACATTCATTGCTAACAAGGAGAGGTCACACCCTCTGGAAAACGGATCCTTACCAAACTCTAGGATATAATTTCTACTATAAAATCATGCAGAAAGCCGGAGTTTTAGTGTCCAATGCCCATTTTTACGATATATATATAAGCAAATAATGAAAAATCTCGCCGAAAAAACCGTTGAGTTTGAATGCTTATAACTCAGAAACAATTAAAGATGTACGTATAAACTAAATTTTGAAAGAAAGCTGAAATCGAGTAGATACGTTTTAAAAAAAAGGAAGCTCAAATATTTTAATATGGTCAAAAGTTATGGGAGAAATAAGAATTAGACAAAATTTTGGGCTAAAAAAATCATTAAATTGTAACTTTCAATTTTCGATAAAATTTTGGCTAATTCTTATTTCTCCCATAACTTTTGACCATATTAAAATATTTAAGCTTCCTTTTTTTTAAAACGTATCTACTTGATCTCAGCTTTCTTTCAAAATTTAGTTCATACGTACATCTTTAATTGTTTCTGAGTTATAAGCATTCAAATTCAACGGCTTTTTCGGCGAGATTTTTCATTATTTGCTTATATTTATCGTAAAAATGGGCATTGGACACTAAAACTCCGGCTTTCTGCATGATTTTATAGTAGAAATTATATCCTAGAGTTTGGTAAGGATCCGTTTTCCAGAGGGTGTGACCTCTCCTTGTAAGACATTCTTAAGTTTTAATAATCACAACATATATATTAAAAATAGATGGATTTCATTAATCAATAGGTAAAGCAAATAATTTTTTTGAACATAGTTTATATAGGAACAACACGAAAAAAATACCTCACTTCTGCGCTGAAGCGTACAAATTTTTTAGCGAATTTACAATGCGATGGTATTCGTTATTGGCATTAAAAAATTTTGCTTCCACATACTCTGATGTAGAATTTTGTGCTGTTTCAGAATCCCTGGTCAAATATTTGGCCAGATTTAAAGAAGAAATGGCAAAACCAATTTAAATACTACAAAAAACACCAATTATTAATTAAAAAAAAAACTTTGAGTCCGTTTTTTTCAGAATGTTATTGCAAACATAATCTATGCTCAAAATATGAAGAAAAGTGAAGAGAATAGTTGCTGTTTAAATCAGTATTTTTTAAATAATACACGCTTTTCAAATTATTGTTAATTTATCGAATAAGTAACCTTGAATCATCATAATAACTTATATATTATAGCTTCTTTGATAAACATAAATATCTTACCATATAGTTTATACATGGCGGGATCTATATGGCCATCGTAAATGTATCAAAAAAGTAACAAATCGTAAATTTTCGTTCATTTCAGGCGTTATTTGCAGATTATCAGGTATATAAAAAATTTTTTTCACTAAAAGTAACTTGTTTAAGGTGCAACTATTCTCTTCGCTTTTCTTCACATTTTGAGTGTACATTATATTTTTTTAAGTATACATCATATTAACGATAAAATTCTAAAAAACTCGAGAACAAATTTTTGTCTCAAATTCTGGTGTTTTTTTATTTACATTGGTCTTATCATTTTTGCTTTAAATCTGGCCAAAATTTTGACAAGGGATTCTGACAGCAGAAAAATTTCGCGTTTTTGCGCCCTAAAAATAGGGCCTAAAGTATCCCTTTAGCAACCGGCGGGCGCAAAAGTACTTTAGCGCTACCGAGACTCACCAAACAAGAAATACTCATTATCTTATCTGCTCCCTAAATTTAGCGATTTAGATATTTATTTAGATATTGGTGTGTGTATAATATTAAGCTCCATAAAAAGTTACTGCAATTGAAAGTACTGAAATCAAAATAGTAACGGCAAGTATTTTATAGATATCAACAGAAATTTTTTATTCATTTATTAAATATTCCACGTTGAATTTGTGCCTCTAGACAGTATACTTAATATAAAACACCTTCTACGAAGGTGTCAACATTAAAGTCACGATTTGAGTTGATTATATACTAATTTAAAACTATACTGCTTATAACAATCCCTTTTTTGTTAATTCTTAGTGATGTGTAACGGAAAACGCGGGAGAAAACTTCTAGTATCTAGAATAGATAGTTCACAGTAAATTTGAGGTTGGGACAGGCAGGCTATGCTAGAATCTTTACAGCATATTCTCGCGCAAAGCAATTTTCTATATATTTAAAAATATGAGTGTGAGAGAGAAAGCATGAATCATTCTTTTTCTACAACACTCATCGCTTTATCAGATAATAAATCACAGAATACGACAAAAAGTCTTACATCGGAATTTAATGTATTAAAATATCTAGACAGTATACTTTATATAAAACACCTTCTACGAAGGTGTCAACATTCGCACGTATGGTTTCCAATCACACTTTCAAAAATGTTATCTGCTAAAAAAATCTTTAATTATTACTCCCATCCTATTTCTACTTATATTTTGCTTAAACTCCATAAAAAGTTTCTGCAATCAAATATCGACAAGTAATTTTAATTAAATATTTATATATTTTTTTTGCTTAAACTTCATAAAGTTTCTGCAATAGAAAGTACTGAAATCAAAGCGGAATTATCGACAAGTATTTTTTACGATACCATAGATTTATTTTAATTAAAATAGCCAAAATCCTCACTCGCTCACGCTCGCTCGCTGAAAAATCATTATATAATAGATAATATTAAATTAAACTAAAAAATATTTTATTATTTAACCACATTCAATTATTATTTATTAAAGTGTACCCATATAGATTTATTATCATATGTAAAATAATTAATGAATTTATTATTATTATACGATGAATTAAAATGATAATATTAAAAAAATAGAAATTATCTATTAAAATAATTATTTTTGTATGAAATATAGTTTAATTATTATTGCAATAGCACTTTTCATAAAGGGATTATTATTGATTTTTTATTGTCATGTGATATGTATACAACCTTTGCAAATAATTGTTTTACTTATTTAGCAGTACTTATTAATTTGTGTGTTATTGGTAATTTGGTAATAGCAATTTAGTATTATAATATATAATATATAATAATATAATATAATAATATAATTAATTAATATTTTTATCGGTCTTACAGTCAATTATATGGGCAATCAGATTGCCCCTACTTATAATCACCCCCGAAGAATCTATAAAAATAAAAATAAAAAATATAAAATATAAAAAATAAAAACACTAACTAAACATAAAAACAAATTATTAATAATATTCATATATTTAAGAATGATAAGAATGTTAATTTAATGTTAGAGTCAAGTAAATTAAATAAGATTTATCATCCTATCTTAACTTAGCTTAGTTTATTGGTGTGAATTTATTTAGGGTGGGTCCTTGGAGTGGGGAGGCTTTTTTTGAGGGTTTAAATATCGTGTAGAATAGATTTTCATTTCAGTCCCTGATGAGGAGCAGCAGCGAGCTCGAAACGTCGGACATCATATTTGGGGTTAGTAGATTTTTGGTGCAGGGGGGCAGTCAGATTGCTTTATTAATAATTTGTTTTTATGTTTAGTTAGTGTTTTTATTTTTTATATTTTATATTTTTTATTTTTATTTTTATAGATTCTTCGGGGGTGATTATAAGTAGGGGCAATCTGATTGCCCATATAATTGACTATAAGATGACCGATAAAAATATTAATTAATTTAGTTATACTACAGTCGACATAAGTAATATTTTATTAATATAATAATATAATAATATAATAATAGGTAATACACTGAGAAAAATATTATAATAAATATTAAAATAATCTATATTAAAAATTACTATATTGTATAGGAAAAGTGTGACATCTCAGCAATATAATAATTTTTGTATATAGTAATTTTTAATTTTTCAATATAGTAATTTTTATTATATAAGTCAGCAAATTTTATTATTCAATCTGGTATTTTTTAAATGCGAATTTAAGGAAGTAAAAATGAATTATATTTTGTTTTTAATTAATTCGAAATAGAATGTATATATTGGGGGAATTCCTTTTGTCAATTAAGTACTACAGAAACATTTAATATTTGGAGATTTAATTATATACTATTCTTACGCAGTTGATCGCAATTTTTATTCACTCGCATATATTTATTCATTACACTTATTAGTCACAAACTTAAATATTATTTCAATCGCTATCATTGCAATACGCTGAACGGAAGATACATTTTTGCATAATAACTAAATATCTTGTTGTTTCTTATATATAATTGACACATTTTTGAGCATTTGCGAGAAGAACTGGAAAAATAGAAAATTTTATGCACGCCACCTATTGGACGAATGGAGTAATAAGAATAGCCTTAAATTAAAAAGTCGTCCCAAAACAATTGAATACTAAAAGAGAAATGAACGTAGACTCGTATATAAAATATTTCTACAATACTTATTATACAAATTTTAATATATGTAGTATATACATTTCACTATATATGATGCAAGAACTTTTGTTATTTTGATATTAAAATTTGCTATTTACGTAAGATTGATTATAACATTACATATTAAATATTGTAAAACTTTATTTTATAAATTTTATAAAATAAAAAAATATGGTATAAATATTTTAATAATTTTTATCTATATATATAACTAATTTATATACAAACTCAAACAAATAATTAAATATTGATCATACATATATAATTATAATTTATTTATATATTAGGTAGTTTATGTTATTATGTATTATGGTATTTATGTTAGTTATATTATTTTATTACGATTTATTATTATTTTTATTATTATCAACTGGAACGCACATTACAAAATTAAAAAAAAATTAATTTCTTTCAATAGAAGATGTCTAGGTCCCTACTGTTACCTCCAGGTCGACGGGGCATCATCTACTGGAAAGCCTATTACGAAACCAAAAAAAAAAATTTTTCCTATAGATGATGTGCAGGTCACTAATGTTACCTCCCGGTCATCGGGGCAACATCTACTGGAAGGCATATTACGATATAAAAAAAAAGTTTCCTTCCTCTAGAAGATGTCCAGGTCTCTACTGTTACCTCCAGGTCAGCGGGGCATCATCTACTGGAAGGCCTATTACGAAACCAAAAAAGAATTTTTCTTGCTGTAGATGATTTGCAGGTCACTAATTTTACCTCCAGGTCATCGGGGCATCATCTACTGGACGGCATATTACGAAATCAAAAAAAAATTTTTTCTTCCTGTAGAAGATGTCCAGGTCGGTTATGTTACCTCCAGGTCATCGAGGCAACATCTACTGAAAGACTTATTACGAAAAAAAAAGAAAAAAAATTTTCTTCCTGTAGTAGATATCCAGGTCAGTAATTTTACCTCCAGGTCATCAAAGCATCATCTACTGGAAGGTTCATTATAAAAATAAAAAAAAAATTTTCTTCCTGTAGATGATGTCCAGGCTCTAATGTTACCTCCAGGTTAACGGGGCAACATCTACTGAAAGGCCAATTACGAAATAAAAAAAAAAAATTCGTCCTGTAGAAGATGTCTAGGTCCCTACTGTTACCTCCAGGTCGATGGGGCATCATCTACTGGAACCCATATTACGAAATTAAAAAAAAATATTCCCTTCCTTTTGATGATGACCAGTCCTTAATGTTACCTTCAGTTATAACTGATCGAGATAAACAAATAAATAATCGTTTTAAATAACCGAGGTTAAACAATTTAAAAAAGTAGTTAAACACTTATTCTAAAGTTACACACTATTACTAATTAATCCGTGTGGTTCCGCGATCACTTTTATTAAATAAAATTCATTTTCTCGAATATCCAAGAGAGATATAAGAAGAGTTAAAAAATATAAAGTCTGCCTGTACGGACGTACGGACGTACGGACGTACGCTCAGACTTACACTTTAAAACCATTAAAAAATTAATAAAATACCTATAAAAAAGTCAAACACTATGTCTTATTATTCCTTTGGGTGCCGCGATCATATTGAATTAAAAAAAAAATTAATTTTTACAAACTATTTAAAAAAATATAACATAATTTATACTTTTGTTTTTGATTTGCTATATTATTACATAGATTACACACCTCGATATAATCCTTGCGCGTCAGGCGCGCTCCGCAAATAAAGCAGCCTTGCGATGTTGCCATTTTCGCAAGGTGATTTTCGCAACGTTGGCCTGGACTCAGTGCGTTGACATAACCGCCCAATTTTCGCCGTTTGTAAATACCTCTGGCTAACCTCCAAAAATTTTGCAGATGGATTTGCGTTATTTATGGACGACTGTCTATAGTAAAAGTGCAACTAATTATATAGATACAAGCTGCAGACAGTGGACGTCTGATTTTTACTACACTGAAACTCGAGTTAGTTGCGTGAGTACAATAATCTTCCGAGAAATACGGCAATAAATGAAAGAATGACTTTGTACTCACCGCGCCAGAGAGAGAAAGAGAGAGAGAGAGAGAGAGAGAGAGAGAGAGAGAGAGACCGGTCGGCTGATCGTTATTTATTAACGATTCCAGCAGATAATAAAGTAAGTGGTAATACTATATACGATTGTGTTTTATTCGCTAATAATCAGTTAATTTATTGCACTATACTAGTATATTTAGTCCGCGATCATTCCCCGCTTTCTCTACAAGTCGGTCACTCGCCGACTTGTACCTTAAAGCTCAGACCTCGGCGACAATTAGTTAGATTTTTTTATTGTTTTTTTTTATATTTTCATGTAATTGAATTTATGCCACGCACGATTCATTCCGTGATCCTATGAGCCCGTACATTGAAATTGACAATTGCACGACGCGATATTCTTATTTTACGGTCAATTTTAGAATTTATTTGAATTTTAACCTGGTTGTTATCTGAAACCAGACCTCGATTGACAGTCAACAGATTTGGTAGAGCCTATAGGTACTCGCTACCGCAACGTGGGAAAAATATATTTATTTAAACACGGTAAGTTCGACCTTACCGCTGAGCAGCTGCTACAATAAAATGAACATCCGCGCGGCAACCACACTGTTAAAACAAGTACTTGCCAATGCAAAATAACTTGTACTTCAGAAGCTATCTGCTATAAATCGACATCATTTAATCCTCCATTTGTTAAACATCCATTGTACAAACGATTATATTATTAAAATCTTTATTGTGCTTAGAAGGATTTGTTTGACATGTAATAATTTCTTTGATGGTAATACTTGTATTTTACCCTCCATTGTTAATTAACAAAGCAAAAAGGATTATTTTTCAATTTCTTGAGGGGCAGGTAAATTTTTATTAATTTCTTTGGCAAAACAATTTAACCTCTTCAGGCTTATTAATCTGAGAACAATCTCATCCTACTAGAAGAATTTGACGTTTGAAGTTTACTTTTTATCAGTTTTATGTAAATTAATTAAAACTTTTTATAGAGTTTAAGCAAAATATATAAAAGTTTAATTAAAAAAAATGCAATGTATGGGATGGTAAAGATACTTGTCGATAATTCCGCTTTGATTTCAGTACTTTCTATTGCAGAAACTTTATGAAGTTTAAGCAAAAAAAATATATAAATATTTAATTAAAATTACTTGTCGATATTTAATTGCAGTACCTTATATTGCAGAAACTTTTTATGGAGTTTAAGCAAAATATAAGTAGAAATAGGATGGGAGTAATAATTAAAGATTTTTTTAGCAGATAACATTTTTGAAAGTGTGATTGGAAACCTTACGTATGTATGTTGACACCTTCGTAGAAGGTGTTTTATATAAATTATACTGTCTAGATATTTTAATACATTAAATTCCGATGTAACACTTTTTGTCGTATTCTGTGATTTATTATCTGATAAAGCGATGAGTGTTGTAGAAAAAGAATGATTCATGCTTTCTCTCTCACACTCATATTTGTAAATATATAGAAAATTGCTTTGCGCGAGAATATGCTGTAAATATTCTAGCATAGTCTGCCTGTCCCAACCTCAAATTTACTGTGAACTATCTATTCTAGATACTAGAAGTTTTCTCCCGCGTTTTCCGTTACACATCAATAAGAATTGATAAAAAAGGGATTGCTATATGCAGTGTAGTTTTAAATAAGTTTATAATCTACTCAATTTGTGACTTTAATTCTGTGATAATTGCGTCTCGTTGTAAATTTTATAAAAAAATTAAGTACGAAGTTAGATGACAGTAACACTGAAGTTACTCATGCAAAAGTAAAGTTTATTGACACCAGTAATATACTACTGTTTGAGATCGAAGACACTATTAACAAAGTTAAAAGAATTATTTTTCATATTTTCGAGGGTCGAATAGGTTTTTATTAATTTAAATAAATACAAAAAACATTTTTACATGTGCAACATTTCATTGGCAAAATACGTCAAATTCTTCTAGTAGGATGAGATTGTTCTCAGATTAATAAGCCTGAAGAGGTTAAATTGTTTTGCCAAAGAAATTAATAAAAATTTACCTGCCCCTCAAGAAATTGAAAAATAATCCTTTTTGCTTTGTTAATTAACAATGGAGGGTAAAATACAAGTATTACCATCAAAGAAATTATTACATGTCAAACAAATCCTTCTAAGCACAATAAAGATTTTAATAATATAATCGTTTGTACAATGGATGTTTAACAAATGGAGGATTAAATGATGTCGATTTATAGCAGATAGCTTCTGAAGTACAAGTTATTTTGCATTGGCAAGTACTTGTTTTAACAGTGTGGTTGCCGCGCGGATGTTCATTTTATTGTAGCAGCTGCTCAGCGGTAAGGTCGAACTTACCGTGTTTAAATAAATATATTTTTCCCACGTTGCGGTAGCGAGTACCTATAGGCTCTACCAAATCTGTTGACTGTTAACCGAGGTCTGGTTACAGATAACAACCAGGTTAAAATTCAAATAAATTCTAAAATTGACCGCAAAATAAGAATATCGCCTCGTGCATTTGTCAGTTTCAATGTACGGGCTCATAGGATCACGGAAGGAATCGTGCGTGGGATAAATTCAATTACACGAAAATATCAAAAAGAACAATAAAAAAATCTAATTAATTGTCGCCGAGGTCAACGATTTAAGGTACAAGTCGGCAAGTGGCCGACTTGTAGAGAAAGCGGGGAATTATTGCGGACTAAATATATTAGTATAGTGCAATAAATTAACTATTTATTAGCGAATAAAACACAATCGCATAAAGTATTACCACTTACTTTATTAACTGCTGGAATCGTTAATAAATAACGATCAGCCGATCGGTCTCTCTCTCTCTCTCTCTCTCTCTCTCTCTCTCTCTCTCTCTCTCTCTCTCTCTCTCTCTCTGGCGCGGTGAGTACAAAGTCATTCTTTCATTTATTTCCGTATTTCTCGGAAGATTATTGTACTCACGCAACTAACTCGAGTTTCAGTGTAGTAAAAATCAGACGTCCACTGTCTGCAGCTTGTATCTATATAATTAGTTGCACTTTTACTATAGACAGTCGTCCATAAATAACGCAAATCCATCTGCAAAATTTTTGGAGGTTAGCCAGAGGTATTTACAAACGGCGAAAATTGGGCGGTTATGTCAACGCACTGAGTCCAGGCCAACGTTGCGAAAATCACCTTGCGAAAATGGCATATCGCAAGGCTGCTTTGTTTGCGGGGCACGACTGACGCGCAAGGATTATATCGAGGTGTGTAATCTATGTAATAATATAGCAAATACGATCTGCTTCGAGGTCGTGCTGGGCTCGTCTGAGCGGCGCTGCTGTGTACTCAGGAAATCAAAATCAAAATCAAAAGTGATAGTACCAGCTTCTATCGACATGAGGGTGCCACCGTCCGGGTTACCGCGTCAGACTAGCGCGACCGACAGTGCCGCGCCGGCGACCACGCCCACTCCTACCACCTCTTGCGTTAAGCGCGTTGCTCCGTCTCCGTCGCTATCAGCGTCGCAGGTTGCTAAGCAACCTCGCGGCGCTCCGCCTGCTAAGGCCAATTAGACGGCACACGATACTCTCATTGACTCCGTACCGATGGCGGCCGCTCTGCCACCGTGGATAGTAATCTTTGCCCGGAACTAGCAAGATAATTTACGGAGCGACCTTAAATCGGTACTGGATGTGGTAAACCGTGTTGAGGGTAAGATGGATGAGGTCAAGGCGGAACTAAAAGACCTGAAAACAAAAGTCAGCCTGATCGAGGAAGAGGTCGAAACGAAGTTTACGGTTTTCGATGAGCCTATTAATAAATTGGTAAATCGGGTCAGCAATATAGAAATAGGTAATAAGGATACGAATGTAGCACCGCCATCGGTCGCACTGAAGGACGCGTGTGAGCTACTTATTACGGGACTGCCTAGAGAAACCGCGAAATCGGATAATTATATATTAGTAAACATTTTTGAAGAGTTAAAGCTGCCAAAAATAATTAGTCAAGTAATTGACCTTCTTATTATAAATTTAATAGGAATTATAGTAAGCTATCATGACTGTGCCAGTCTATGACATTTTACTATATAAATTATAGGTCATTTTTACTGCGGCAATTGAAATTTTTAATGCAAATTATTTTCTCAAGGTATGGATTATATTGTGTTGTAACGGGGTGAGTACTGGGAAATATAAGGGCCCGGTTAGGCCCAATCTGTCCCATCTTACCAATTTAAGTATAACAGTCCCACGATGCGGCCGAAAATCATTTTAATACCCGTGCAGTGTCGTTAACAACGCCAAACTCTTTGTTTGGCTTTAAAACCGTGTGTTGGGCCCCATGCCTATAATTGCCAACTAGAGTATACACCGGAAAGGGCGGTATTCGTTGGAAAGGATTATCACCGGGAAATATATATTAACAAGCGAAATATTTCGTTAGTCGGTGAGAAAGATAGATTCGCCGAGTCAATTTATTCAATAAATGAATAAGTAATTGACCTTCGCCCTTGGACCCCGCGACCAAAATCCAATTTAACGGGTTCTCCCCCTGCTCCAACACGCTCGCGTGGCATGGTCATCAAGATGTCCTCGGTTATATCCAGAGATGCGGTTATAGAGAAAGCCCGGCTTCTTAAAGGACGGAAAGCACGAGATATTTTCGGAGAAGGTGGTGAAAACTCACTATTTATCAGGCCACTTTGGTCGAAACAAGTTTTTGAATTATGGCAAGCTGCAATTCGCAAATCGAGCGAACTGAGCTACGCGAGGCCCTTAGTCATAGATTTAGTTGTTTATATGCGTGAGGTGATGAATGCTCCATCAAAGCGAGTAAACTCGGATGTTAAATTTTGAAGCTTTCTTCCTCTCTCTCCTCATACCAAATGAGACAGGGCTGGTCGGGCCAAATCATTAAAATCATCGAAATCATTCTCCATTTTTCATTCCAATACTAATCGTCTTAAAACACATTTCACATCCATTGAAGCACTAGTCCATTTCGTTTCTTATGATGTCATTGCGAATACCGAAACCTTCCTTATAGAACACGATTCTTCTGAGATAATTAGATTACCGGGATATACTTTGCATCGCTTGCATCGTGTGGGTAAGGAGGGGGGTGGTGTGGCGGCGTGTGTTCGCGAGGATTTTGGGGTGAGGGTCATTGCGCACTCTGAACCTATTTTCTCGAATATTCCGATATTCCTAGTTCTATGTCTGACAGGTAAAACTGTTTCATTGGTGTTAGCAGTGGTATACCGCAGGCCTTCAGCCGCATACCCTACAAAGTTTTTTGATGTCTTATCAGACATATTACCACGATACAAGTACGTCATCATCACTGGAGACTTTAACATCGATTTGAACTCTACCAGTGCCATGGCAGATAAGTTTAGAGCAAACTTGTCGGCACTGGGACTTACACTCATCCAGTCAGAGCCGACGCATCACGCAATGACATCGGGCGGGCCATCTCATACGTGGTTGGATCTCTTCTTTACTCGTGAACCAATACCTGACTATGAATATGTTAAGACGACAGCTCCCTTCGCAGCAGAACATGATGCTATAAATATTACTCTCCAGATTGCTAACACGCAGATAGACGTGAAAAAATTTAGGAGACGAAATTTGGGGAGATCATAACCTCGTAACCACATTCAATTCATTTTTCACCTCTTTTTCTTCATCACTATCATTCACTCAACCTAGGCCTGACCAGTCAGTTTCTGTGGATATATCTTTAAGTAACTATCTATCTAGTCCGCATTCACACCTGGCTCATTAAACAAATACCAATCATAGCACTATTTCATCTTCATTATCATGTATATGCGAATCAATTCTTTCTACATTCGACATGTTAGCTCCTTTAAAATTTCATTCCATGAAAATCAAACATAAGCCATGGATTTCTCAGGATATTAAAGTAAACATCAAAGACAGAAACGCAGCTTTTAGCAAATTTCGAATTACAGGTTCAATTAATGATTACAAGACATATAAAGGTCTTCGAAATCATGTTTCTAATGCTATTAACTCGAGTTAATAATACAAATAATCCTGAGAAATCCTGGAAATGTCTCAAAAACATGGGCCTCAGCTCAAAGACAAATCCATCACCGCTTAAATTTTTCACGCCGCATCAGTTAAACATTCATTATGCATCTGTCTCAAATCATGCTCAACCAGTTTCTTTTCAAACATTTTTGTCCATATCGTGCAATTCATGTCCTATGTCACCTTCGTCTTCCTCTTTTTATTTCTCCACCATAACTGCAAAAGTAGTACAATGCGCAATCCAGGGAGCATCCTCAAGAGCAGTGAAGATTGATGGCATATATGTAGAAATGCTAAACTTGTTGGAGCCTCAATTAACACTGCACCTTGTTGATCTCTTTAATGATATGCTCTCAGCTGGATATTTTCCCGAATGCTGGAAAAAAGTACTCTTGATTCCATTGGCGAAGTCGGGCAGGATTGAATCGTATTCTGATACAAGGTCGATTGCTAAGCTCTGTGAACTCTCAAAAATTTTGGAGAGACTTGTGCACCAGCTTTCTAAATGCCTAGAGGAAAATCACATTCTTATTGGTAGACAAGCAGGGTTTCGTAAGGGACACAGTACCCAGACAGCACTCCTGGGTGTTCTAGATGATGTTAGGAGAGCCATAGACGCCAGAAAGATCAGGATCCTTGTCCTGTTCGACTTCTACAAAACCTTTGACACTGTCCCTCATGATAAACTAATCTAAAAGCTGAGTGAAATTGGTTGCTCCGATACTGTACTGACCTGATTTTATCGATATCTTGTGGGCCGCATGCATCCCGAGCTGAGACTCGCGAGCTGCCGGACTGGCTGGAGATTAATGCAGGAGTGCCTCAGGGCAGTGTAGTTGGCCCAATACTTTTCTTAATATTTAGTAATGATCTGCCGGAAGTTTTTAATACATGGCGATTATATGCTATTTGTCGATGATGCCCAGGTCTACCATTCGTTTTTTCCGTTAGAATTCGAAGTAGGGGTACAACGTATAAATCAAGATACTAACGCAATAGCCTTATGGGCACGCACAAACGGACTTAAACTCAATGTCAGAAAAACGAAGGTTATGATTCTGGGTATTCAGGCCTTTTTATCGCGTATCGATTTGAACACTGCCCCGAAGGTTAAACTGGGAACGGACTTTTTGAATTATGAAAGTCAGGTTAAATCGCTTGGGGTCACAATCTCTCCATCTCTCAATTGGACAAAGCAAGTGTTAATATTGTATGTATCATGAACACACTACATGGTGTTAATCTTGAAAAACTTTTATACGATTTGACGGAGGCAAAGGAAAAAATGTTAAAAAGACAGATTTTTCGTAAAATAGCAACGTTTCGTTGGCGTGGTCTGCCAACCTCTTCAGGCTATTTATTAGACACAAAAAAAACTGAATTGCAATTGATAACGCACACATGAGAAATATACTGACAATAAAAGATTTAATTTCGTACCTTTAATCGGATTATCGATGCGTCAAGTGAATACAAATAATATATTAAATTATGTGTACATCGTCGTGTTTATATATGTAGCGAGTGTAAACAGAGGAAACGTCAAACGGTTGTCAATTAGGCATTTAAATTTCTAAGAACTGGCAAATAGGTAGTATTCAAAAATGTTAAATCCTCTTTCTTGTTGATATTATTTCTGTCAATTTTTATATGTATCAATTCGGAAATCAAACGGTTGCTGTAATTCCACTCATTATCTACAATTTTTACGCCATCCCAGTCAAATGCATGTTTAAAAAGAGATACATGTT
Organism: Theocolax elegans; assembly: GCA_026168455.1. Classification (NCBI taxonomy): domain Eukaryota; kingdom Metazoa; phylum Arthropoda; class Insecta; order Hymenoptera; family Cerocephalidae; genus Theocolax; species Theocolax elegans. The sequence continues at coordinate 28,493,673 of CM047425.1, forward strand.
GATTAATCACTGAATCTGGTATTCATCCTAGTTTTTAAAGAACGCTTCGTTTCACCAACATAAGAGTCAGGGCAAATTTTGCATTTAAATTAATTATGGAATTGAAATTTTTTTGTACTAATGGTACTTTTTGAATATTATAAGAGTGTAAAATTTGTGATAATTTATTGAAATTATTGGTGTAAGGAAGCGTTATATAACTAAGGCGGTTAATTTATTAATTTGGCTGGTTATTGGTTCTATTGTTTTTGACTTTATTAATGCGAAATTGTATATTTTGTTTTATGAATTCAATAGAATAGTTATTGTTTAATAACAACTTTTGCACAATTTTAAAGTTTTTTGAGTGAAAACATTCGACAGATAACAAAAGAGCTCGGTCTACTAAATTATAGATGTTCTTTTTTTGCTGAATTGGATGATTTGAGAAATAATTTATAAGTCTGCCTGATGTTGTAGCTTTTTGATACCAATCTGTTATAATATGACCATTAGTTCTAAATAAAGTTACGACAAGGTAATTGATTTTTTTGTCTTTTTCTAGCTCAAAAGTGAACTGTAAATTATTATTATAAGAGTTGAACAAATTAATAACTACATCTATATATTCCTTTTTAATGCACATAATCGGGTCATCTACATATCTAAAGTAGAAAAGAGGTTTGCAAATGTGCAAAGTCAATAATTTTTCCAGACAATAATTTTCCAAATCATCCATTACAATGTCAGCAAAAAGTGGAGAGATAGGAGAACCCATAGGTGTACCACGAGTCTGTTGATAATATGTGTCATTAACCTTTTGGCTGCGGGAAAATTTTAGTACTAAACGACCTTTTAAAATGCAAAATGTATACATGAGATCAATGGATATTTCAGGTAGAGTCCCCACCCTGACTGCTGGTCGATAAATCGACCACCCCTGCAAGCAACGTAAAGTACAATGTAAAATTTTTTTCTCATTTTCCAGGAAAACTCTAGAGGGTATTTCTATGTAATTTCTCGCGCTAAACATGAAAAAAATAGTAAAAAAATCCTAGAGATACTCTTGACCTTGAAAATCTATTTTTCAAGGTCAAATTTTTTTTCTAGCATAGATCGAATTTTTTGAAGATTTTCGTACATAGTGTCATGGACTGAATAAAAAAAAATTCTGAAAAAAATAGCTGAGGTATCATTGATCTTAAAAATTTATATTCAAGGTCGCATTCACTTCTAAAACAAGTGCAACAAACATCTGCTACATTTGTCAAGATGTCAAGAAATATTCTGACATTCGCTCTTAGCATAACCCAGGATCAACGGCGTGGACGTGGCGAAAAGGTGATCCCATTGGGATGCTTGAGTTTCGTGAGTCCCCTTACCTCTCACGTAGGAATGATTAGCTCTACGGTAATGTCTCTTTTGTGTGGTACTCTTCAAAGCATGGTGCTGCGCATAGAGAAGTTTCACAACTAGGGCAAATGTATGTCATTCTACGTGGAATCTTACGCAAAGAGCACAAGTGGCATCTTCGACTTGTACCTTGCCTCGGGAAATGGCGGCTAACTAATCGAATGGGAGAGTCATTGTAAGGAGAGATGCTTGCAGAAGGATCAAGTTTCAGTAATGATCTAGCAACCTGTAATCTAAATGAAGGAAATGATATAGCTTTCACGTTTCTCATTTTATACAACGCATGAGCATTGGATAGACAAAGATCATTAAGATGAAAAAAAAACTTTCGATACCATTTCATTGTTTTTCGCACTGTTTCTGTTATAGATAATTGTCCATCAACATTATCAATACCACTCATATTTTGATTATAATCGTGGACACGCCTTGGCTTTATAATATCTTTATTGTTAGGTAACATTTTTTTTCAGTTGCACAGAATTCAAGTTCGTGCACAGTTGTAAGCATACGAACGATACGTTTATCTTCCCACCTCACTACCATCCACACATCGTTGTGAGACACTTGTACTTCACCTCGAACTAACTTGCTTTCAAGCTTTGGCAATCCCTTTCTATTTGCTATCACTGTACCACACATACCTATATCACGATCGTGTAAAAATTCTGCTAAAGTGAGAGATGTATACCAATTGTCTATGTATACAACATGACCCTTATAAAAATAAGATTGTAAAAAGTGAGCTACAATATCGCCTGTAACACCCAAATCAAACTTTTGATAATCAGTGTCTGCGCCAGTATAAACAATAAAACCCAACACGAATCCAGTCTCGCAGTCTACAATCATGAATAGCTTGATGCCAAATGATAATACAAATGATAAATACTTAAGATAAATGGTGAAAATAGATACTTTGTAGTTCTTTAAATTTCTTCTTTCAGGTTATTTCTTTAAAACTAGGGAAATGGACAACACTTTTCAGTGACGGATTCGAATTTTTTGGAATATATCTCCGTTTTTCTAACCGATGTATTCTTACTGCTGTCAGTTAAAGAAGATTTTTAAAATTTTTCTTCGGGTATGTTGATATCAACATTATATGACTTTATAAACCTGAACTTGCTATCACGTTAATATTGAGTTCACCTAAACTTAGTATAAACTATATTTTATTTGTCAGTAATTGTAAAAAAACTTTATAAAAACTTTATATGAATTTCAGCTGAACAGTTGATATACTTTCGCCAAACTTGAACAGTAAATTGCACAAGTTCGGCTCAGTCTCGTTGGCCAACCCCATATCAAGTTTAGCCAAACCTAAAGTTTATATAATGTTCATATAAACTTTAATTTTTTTACGCGGGTATTTAACGAAATACACTTTTAACTGCAAGATTTAAGCCAGCCTTTAAGCCATACTTGCGCAAACACTTTCAGACACACATACAGCCATACAATTAGCCATACTAAAAGATCAACTTTTCATTCCTTGTAACTACCCTCTGTATTGGTTGGTACGAAAAGCCAACTTAACCTTTAGACTGCCGGGATTTGAAAGAGCATATCGCCCTCAGAAAACTGGTATATAAGGTATCTTATATCAACGATTGATCATGCACAAAGTGTCGATCAGGGGGTGTGCCCAAATATTGATTTTCCGGCAGTCTAAAGGTTAAGAAAACCAACAAAGGACAGATATTTTACAATAACAAAATAACTCGTTGATTTTTCTTATATCGGTTTTTATTACCAACCAATACAGAGGGTAGTTACAAGGAATGAAAAGTTGATCTTTTAGTATGGCTAATTGTATGGCTGTATGTGTGTCTGAAAGTGTTTGCGCAAGTATGGCTTAAAGGCTGGCTTAAATCTTGCAGTTAAAAGTGTATTTCGTTAAATACCCGCGTAAAAAAATTAAAGTTTATATGAACATTATATAAACTTTAGGTTTGGCTAAACTTGATATGGGGTTGGCCAACGAGACTGAGCCGAACTTGTGCAATTTACTGTTCAAGTTTGGCGAAAGTATATCAACTGTTCAGCTGAAATTCATATAAAGTTTTTATAAAGTTTTTTTACAATTACTGACAAATAAAATATAGTTTATACTAAGTTTAGGTGAACTCAATATTAACGTGATAGCAAGTTCAGGTTTATAAAGTCATATAATGTTGATATCAACATACCCGAAGAAAAATTTTAAAAATCTTCTTTAACTGACATCAGTAAGAATACATTGGTTAGAAAAACGGAGATATATTTCAAAAAATTCGAATCCGTCACTGAAAAGTGTTGTCCATTTCTTTAGTTTTAAAGAAATAATCTGAAAGCAGATATTTAAAGAACTACAAAGTATCTATTTTCACCATTTATCTTAAGTATTTATCATTTGTATTATCAATATATTGCCAATATGTTGCCAATATATTGCCAATATGTTGTCAATATGTTGCCAATATATTGCCAATATATTGCCAATATGTTGCCAAAGTATTGCCAATATATTGCCAATATGTTGCCAACATATTGCCAAAGTATTATCAATATATCGCCAATATGTTTCGTGTCTTCCAAATTGTCAATACTACCGACGAATCGATGATCTTTTATTATCTCAAGTGAATGGACGTCTGTCTTTGGTCATCCGAATAATTACTAAGATGCGTGACATAAATCCACGATTTCTCATAATACCGATTTTTAGTAAAGATATGATCCAATTAATTTTAATGATATCAATTTGTTCAGGATATACTAATATATTATAAAAAAATCAGTTTTAAAATATTTAGTAAACGTAAACATATTATTGATATACTATAGCTAGATGATTCCCAGACTATTATGAAACTTCATCAAGGGTTCAGCTAGATTTTATTTTACACGGACTCGGAATTAACTTACTAGCAATATGATTGCTAATATATTACCAATATATTGCGAATTTATGGTTCAACAGCCAGACTATTGCAATTATTATCCTAAACATTTGGAACGTGTTTTCCAAAATATTTATTAAGTCTGAAACACAATGAATTGTAATTTTAACGAAGTAACTTTTTTCGAGCACGTTGCTCTTGCAGTGCGGACGTTGAAGAGCTTCCGCGGGGGCTTACTCCGCGAGTACAAAATTTGATGTGCGCGAACATCGGAGAGCGCTCGCGGTAGCATTATGTTTTTTAAACGGAGAATTGAGGCTTGAGCTAAATTTCATTTTACACGGACTAGGAATTATTTACCTAGCAATATTATTGCCAATATACTTGCAAAATTAATTAATATATTTCCAATATGTAGCGATATATCTTTATGGTAAACGTATTTATTGGCTATATTGTACACAAAACTTAATTCAATTCAAAATTTTATTGTCTTAAAATTTGTCAAAAAGGTTTCAATAAATTAATCTTAATACGATGAGATTAAAAACTGTAATAATCTCATATTTATAACGCACGCGTATCATAGATTCAGTAAGTAAATTAATAATAGTAGTAATGAATTTATTAGTCTGCGGTCTAATTCGAACTTAAATAAAAATCATTTCCTTGATTGTACATTTTATTCATACAATCAATCTCGTAAAATATATTTTGGGACTCATTCGCTTTCGCGATCTTCGCTTCTGCTATACGCATTAGCTATGTTCAGGCGCCACGGCCGCTTCGCTCGTTGACCTGTTGCATTAAACTCGCGCGGCAACGCCGCTCACCTTTCTTCCCTAATCCGGCCTCTGATTGGCCCATTTCAAAAATTAATTATGCCTCGCCTAATTAATATTTTTTAAAAATTCCGACGGGGTTATACTCGAATTAATTTTCTGAATCGGAATATATATATGTATGTTACCTATGTTTCTGGATCACCCTGTATATGTATGTATGTATGTGGGTGTGTGTGCGTGCGGCGTAATATTTATATAATATATATATGTTTTAAAATTGTTTTTTCAAGAATACATAATATACGTATTTTTTCCGTGCGCAAAAAAAAGTTGTGAACATAACATGAAAGAATGTGTATTTGTCTACTCATTCTTGATAAAACTCATAAAATTTTTAAACGTATACCCAATAATAACGGATCTAAAATGCAATGTAATGCTTTAAATACAGATGCAAAATTGTTTGAAGATTAAATAAATATTAATCAAGTACAACATACACTTTTCCAAATATCCATATGATATGTACAATGGGTTAAAAATTAAATATATTAATTATTGCATTTTTAAGATTATTCTATTATAAACAGTATAGGCAAAAGAAAATTCAAATTTTAACAGTGGCAATATAAAATACGAGTTAAATTTGAATAGATTTTCAAAAACTATTAATTTAGGAGCATTTAATTTAAATATTTTTTAAATTAATATTTCAAAATTGTATGGATATATAAGTGTGTAGATAATTTATATTTATATAACACAATATTTTAAATAAACAAGTATGTATTTATTAGAAATAGAAGGATATTTGAGAAATGAATTTGTTTGTAATAATCAAAATAAATATTTGGGCTCTGCATAGTAAAAATAAATTGGATATAATTATGGATTAAAACGCAAATTTTGAAAGAGAGTGCAAATTACGAATCACGGGAGAAATGGAAGAAACAGGTTTTTATTTATATAGCGCTAAAATTTTATAAATAATTCTTTAAAAATAATACAAAAATTAATTTAATTAAGAAGAAAGTTTTATTACTATTAAAGTACAAAATATTAATGACATAGAACTTTTGGCGATGATTGTTCGTCATTAAATAAATTAATTTTAGAAGGTGAATTTCTATTTATAACGGTTTAAAATAATCCAAAATTTTAATAAGTTGTTAACTAAAATACTACAATTTAGTAAGTATATGTACGTTACTATTTTTGGTAAGTTAATTTTTCATTAACATTTATAATTATTAAAATATAAATTTAAGCTTTATAAGAATTCATATGGTTTAAAATTTACAGTTAACATTTAATATGTCTTTATTTTTTTTTATTATTTTTATTCTGATTTCATTACACTAAATTTTGGTAAACTTTTATTTATAAATTATAATAACTATAGCAATACCTCCAAGGTGTTGTGTGAACCGTTTAATTTTTAAGGTGTCCATGGTAGTGAAAAAATAATACAATTTAAAACATTATTTTAAATAAATTAATTACGAAAAACCTTTTTCGAAATTAAAAATAGGGGGTTGGCGCGCGAAGCGCGCAGGGGGGCGAAGCCCCCCTAGTATATATATATATATATGTGTATATACGGTGAGGAACGAAGGTCCGCCTCGAACGTGAATAGCGGTGTCAAATTGCTGGATAATGTCCTGCTAGACCTGCGGGCGTCGACACTGGATGCGTATGCTTTCGGAGTCCGATGATTGCCAGATGTCGAAGTCGTAGTTCCTTGACTATGGCTCGTAGATGTCAATGATGCATCTCGATCCCCGAATACAAGATCTCTCTTGATTTTGAATGCGTATTTCTTTGAAGTCCGAGTAGCAGAGCCACGCCCTTTGATAAAAATCAAAGAGTTCACTAGCAGAGCTTTGTCTTACGAAAGCTTTAGATGAAAAATTAGGAGAGGCTGTGTCTGTTCTGGGTTCTCTTTATATACCCTAAATATCTATGCATCTGTCCTTGTCTTACGCTTTGCCTTATATGGAAATTGCGTAAGTAGTTCTCGATTTTTCTGTGCTTGCACCCGTTTGGGCCGCTAGATGTGCGTGATTAAAAATGATCGAATCCCGTGCATTTTCTGTATCGCTTCGTAGTTAATTCGGAGAATTTGCTGTCCCCCTTTTATTAATAATAATGCTTGAGTTTTCTAGTCCATGTTTCCCATCGCCGGCTCTTCTCCGAGCACTGATTTTATAGTGCAATACAAAAAAAACTCTTGCGCAACCCTTCCTTTCGATCTCACTATCGGCGATCACGCTTATATGCGTATTGGCTTTGAATAATATCTTTAACTCTACTTATCAGTCTCTTTTTCGTTTGAAACACTCGTAAATTAATCTGTCCCTTAGCTCTATAAATTATATTTTATATTACTGCATTTACTGAGAATTATTCTTTATTAACCTTATTTCGTTTTTCTTCTACGCCGTAATTTTATTCTAAACTACGCAGTACTTTTTGCGAAAAATAATTATATAATTTTTGTCGGGACGCGACACTTTGAATCGGCACATCCAGCCCCACAAAATATTGCTATGGTTTACCATGTAGTGGACAGAGCAATAAAATTATCAAAAAAAAAAACACCATAAAACTACTATAAATAAAGCAAAGGTTTATCTAATTGAAAATAATTATCCGCATGATTTTATAGATAAATACATAAAAAAACGTCTCGCTAATTTAAATAATAAACCAAATAATCAAAATAGTTATGTAAGTACTAAATATAAACAAGTCCTTGCTTTACCTTATTCGAAAGGTCTTTACGAGAAAATGTCTGCTAATTTAAAAAAACACGGAATAAAAACTGTACCATGTGTAGAAAATAAATTAAATAATATCATAATTAAAGGGAAAGCGAGATCTGATAGAAATACGCAAAATAATGTGGTATACAAAGTCAACTGCATAGACTGTGACGCATCTTACGTAGGACAAACAAAGAGACAAGTAAAAACGCGAATTAATGAACATAAAAGAAGTAAAAATGCTGTTGTTTTTCAACACGTACAGGACAACAAACATGAATTTGACTGGAAAAACTTCAAAATTTTAGATAAAGAAGCAAATTATGGAAAACGAATTCCATTGGAAATAGTGCAAATTAATTTACAAACAAATTCTATCAACAAACAAGAAGACTCCATTAAATTAAATAGACAATATTCGCACATTATATCCAAAATAAAAATGCGCTAAATTAAACGATTATATTTGTATACAAAGTTTGTGATATATTTTAATCTTTTTGTGAATAATAAATTTTACATCCTTTCCTTTTTCACACTTGACTCGGGAAGATCGACAAATTTTCATTCAACCTAATGCAATAAATAAATAATTATTAACAAATTAGACAATAATGATTGAGCGGGAGTCGTACCGTCGACTACCCCCGAAGTCAGCGCGAAAATTATCAAGTATAAATCGATATTACTTGCGTAATCGGCAACCGATCCGGGAACGATCGCTTGCTCAACCTAGCAGCCATGACGTTACACCGCATAACGTATGATCACTGACGTAGGAATTTCCGAAGTATGGACTGCCTACATCACGCGCGCCTTCTCTCGCGAAGTGGCTCCCGCGAACCACCGACCTGACCACCCGGGCGGATTTGTTGCAAGAGAGAGGGAAAGAGGGGAACTCTCCCTCAACTGGAGCGTACCAGGAACTCGGGAAAATCAACGGGACACGCGGGCCCAGCGTAGTGCACCACTAACCTTTGTAGTCGCAAGACACCGCTCCAAATACTTGGAAACGGTGGGAACGGCCGCGCTGAGTCTCTCCGTCTATCTCTCTTTCTCTTTCACTCCTATAGACGATTTGGCCCTGGGTTTCCGTCTTTCCGTGGACGGAATCTGGAGTGGTGAAGACGTACGGCTTTGCTCGGCGTGTTAGGTCGTGTGGAAGAAGCCTGTCCGCACCCACACTGTATCTCTCACATCCACACTTCTCCGGTATGCACGATAAAAACACCGGTATCTCGGCCGGTCTAACGACACCGTGTGCGCTTTATCGATACTATCTCAGCTAGGCGCGCACGACTCTCCTGCGTCCGTGCGCGCGCAGCGCTGTATATCTCTTTCGCGTTGCTAACCTGATTGGTAACTCGCTTACCTTTATAGTGTATATAAAATATTGTAAGTTAATTTTTTTTTAATTTTTATTTTTAATATTATACAATTAGTTATTTTATATACATGAAATAACTGAAATTTATATTTATTTTACAAGTAGTAATCGACGTTATCTTTTACTGATAAAAACATGTCTTGGTTAATATAATTAAAAATTAATTTTTGTAATTAAAATTGAAATATACTACTTTTGAAATACTGTATGCTAGAATTGATACCCATTTGTAAATTGGAAATCATCGTATAAATATATTCCGAAATACCTAAAAAAATTAATAATTTATTATGTCAATGGAATTTATTTAAAGGACATAAAAATGATTGGTTATATAACTGAACTTTTTTTATAATGGAGTAAAAATAACGAAACGATCTTTAAGAATATTAAAAAGATTTAAATCATGATTTGAATCGTTTTTTGGGAATAATTTTTAATTTAGTGTCATTAAGTTTAGTGTTATATTTAATCGATCATAATATTGAGAATTTTAGATTTTTTGTGCAGTCTAAACGGAATCAGAGATAATGGTATTTAAAACTTGTTATTTTTAATAAATAGCGAAATATACGACGTTTTAAAGATGAGATTTTCTAAAAATAAAAATAAATGTTTTTGAAATTTTGAGAGATGTTTTTATTGTTTATGATGAAATTTTTTTTTTAATTTATAGTAGAAATAGAATAATTTTTTTTAAATGTGGAAATTTAAGTGGTATCATCTTTAGTTTTAATAAGTGGATTTGTATTTTATAGCAATTGGGAAACCAATAAAATGCCGTTTGGTTTGTAAACAACAATAAAGAATGAGTATACTTACGATTGACACGACATTAAAATTTAGAAAAATATGTTGTACTAAAATAAAATTTCACTCAATTAGTATTTGAAGTTATCAGCCAATCATTTTTTGCTAAAAATGCAAAAATAAGAGATTGTTGTCAAAAAGTTGAGAAATATAAGAATCTCTTCGAAATACCATTTTTAATTATAGCCAAATTAGGCTGATTTTGTAAATTCAAAATACTGTATGGGGCGACATTTTTTATTTTGAGGTAGCTTTTAGATAATAGATTATTGAGATAAATAATAATAGATTACAAATGATTCCGATGTGCTAAAAATAAATTTATGCGTGTATCAACGAAAAAAAAATTTTCGAAAAAAGTTTCGTAGTTATATCATGAAATACTTTTCCTTTTAAATTTAAAAATTTGATGGAACATTATTTTAGAAGGCATGTCCCGTTTTATTTTTTAAATGCTTCATTTTCGTTAAATCGAAGTTGTAAATACCAAATGCTTTAAACGGTTAAACATCAAAATTTACAAAAAAAATTGATGAACGGCACACTAATACAAATATAGTTATTTCCCATTATCGACTAAATGGGGTCTCGTTTTTCAATTTCAACAAACAATAGAATTTTCAATTTCCTCACACCTTAATATATTTATAAATTATTAATCTATTAATTTATTAATTTGTTACTAGCTAAAATCCTCACTCGCTCACGCTCGCTCGCTGAAAAATCATTAAATAATAGATAATATTAAATTAAACTAAAAAATATTTTATTATTTGACTACATTCAATTCTTATTTATTAAATTGTACCCATATAGATTTATTATCATATGTATAATAATTAATGAACTTATTATTATTATACGATGAATTAAAATGATAATATTAAAAAAATAGAAATTATCTATAAAAATAATTCTTTTGTATGAAATATAATTTAATTATTATTGCAATAGCACTTTTCATAAAGGAATTATTATCGATTTTTTATTGTCATGTGATATGTTTACATCCTTTGCAAATAATCGTTTTATTTATTTAGCAGTACTTATTAATTTGTGTGTTATTGGTAATTTGGTAATAGCACTTTTTATACACTGAGAAAAATATTATAATAAATATTAATATAATCTATATTAAAAATTACTATATTGTATAGGAAAAGTGTGACATCTCAGCAATATAATAATTTTTGCTATGTTATATAGTAAAATTTAGATTGTAACGGTAAGCGAGTTACCGATCAGGTAGGCAACGCGAAAGAGGATATACAGCGCGGCGCGCGCACGAACGCGCGAGAATCGGGCGCGCTCAGCTGGAAGTAACGAGAGAGAGTTTGTGCGCAATCGGCAACAACATCGTGTTGACAACGGCCGAGAGGTTTTTTACGTGAAAAAGTGAACAAAGACTGGTGCGTTTCGTGTGTGGGTGTGAGGTTTTTCTCCCCACCAACCTCCACGTCGGCGTGCGAAGCAGCAAGGCCCCGAGAACGGCAGAAAGAAGGAAGCCAAGAGTCGGCCGCTTTCCCGACCGTTGGAGTGAGAGAGAGAGAGAGATAAGCACGAGGACGAGCTATCTCTCCTTTACCCAGTCGTTTCCTGCCGAGACGCGATATTTAGAGAAGCGGTAAGTGGTGCACCACGTTTAGACCCGCGTGTCTACTTAATATTTAGCGTCCCGATTTACCTGGTACGGTCCAGGTGAGGAAGCGTTCCTCCTTTTCCCCCTCTCGTAACAATACCCGCACGGATAGACAGGTCGGCGGTTCGCGGGAACCACTTCACGAGAGCAGGCGCGCGTGACGTAGGAAGCTTCTACGTCAAAGCTCTTTACGTCAGAGATACATACGTCACATGGTGTGACGTATGCCATCAGGTTAAGCAGTCGATCATTTCCGGATCGGTTGCTCGTAACTCGACAGTTAAACAGATTTTAACTAACTTGTTTCGGGCTGACCTCGGGGGTAGTCATCGGTACGACTCCCCGTCAATTGTTAACGTTAATTTATTCTTAATTTATTATTATTTAATTGGTAATTTAATAAATTGACTCGGCGAGACAACCTTTCTCGCCGATTAACGAATAATATCGATTGTTGATAGTATTTTACCGGTTAACGTCCTATCCTACGAATACCGCCCTCTCCGGTGTTTATCCTAGTTGGCAATTTTGGGCATAGGGCCCAACACACGGTATCTAAGTCAAACGAGGTGTTTGACGTTGTTAACGGCATTGCACGGGAATCAAAGCGATTCCCGGCCGCATCGTGGGACTGCACACTTAAGGTTGGTAAGTTGGGACAAATTAGGCCTAACCGTGGGCCTTACATATCCCCAGTACCCACCCCGTTACAAGATATAATATCTTTTAATATCCAATATCGTAATTTTTGATATTCAATATAGTAATTTTTATTATATAAGTCAGCAAATTTTATTATTCAATCTGGTATTTTTTTAAATGCGAATTTAAGGAAGTAAAAATGAATTATATTTTGTTTTTAATTAATTCGAAATGGAATGTATATATTGGGAGAATTCCTTTTGTCAATTAAGTACTACAGAAACATTTAATATTTGGAGATTTAATTATATACTATTCTTACGCAGTTGATCGCAATTTTTATTCACTCGCATATATTTATTCATTACACTTATTAGTCACAAACTTAAATATTATTTCAATCGCTATCATTGCAATACGCTGAACGGAAGATACATTTTCGCATAATAACTAAATATCTTGTTGTTTCTTATATATAATTGACACATTTTTGAGCATTTGCGAGAAGAACTGGAAAAATAGAAAATTTTATACACGCCACCTATTGGACGAATGGAGTAATTAGAATAGCTTTAAATTAAAAAGTCGTCCCAAAACAATTGAATACTAAAAGAGAAATGAACGTAGACTCGTATATAAAATATTTCTACAATACTTATTATACAAATTTTAATATATGTAGTATATACATTTAACTATATATGATGTAAGAACTTTTGTTATTTTGATATTAAAATTTGCTATTTACGTAAGATTGATTATAACATTACATATTAAATATTGTAAAACTTTATTTCGTAAATTTTATAAAATAAAAAAATATAGTATAAATATTTTAAAAATTTTTGTCTATACATATAACTAATTTATATAAAAATGCAACCAAATAGTTAAATATTGATCATACATATATAATTATAATTTATTTATATATTAGGTAGTATATATTATTATGTATTATGGTATTTATAGTATTTATGGTATTTATGTTATTTATATTATTTTATTACTATTTATTATTATTTTTATTATTATCTACTGGAACGCACATTACGAAATTAAAAAAAAAATTAATTTCTTCCTGTAGATGATGTCCAAGTCATTACTATTACCTCCAGGTCATCGCGGCATCATCTACTGTAAAGCTCATAACAAAATTAAAAAAAAATTTAATTTCTTCCTGTAGATGATGTCCAGGTCCATTATGTTACCTCCAGGTCAACGGGGCATCATCTACTGGAAGGCCTATTACGAAACAAAAAAAAAATTTTCTTCCTGTAGAAGATGTCGGGGTCCCTACTGTTATCTCCAGGTCAGCGGGGCATCATCTACTGGAAGGCCTATTACGAAACCAAAAAAAAATTTTCTTGCTGAAGATGATGTGCAGGTCACTAACTTTACCTCCAGGTCATCGGGGCAACATCTACTGGACGGCATATTACGAAATCAAAAAAAAGCTTTTCTACCTGTAGAAGATGTTCAGGTCGGTAATGTTCCCTCCAGGTGATCGGGGCAACTCCTACTGAAAGACTTATTACGATATCAAAAAAAAAATTTTCTTTTTGTAGAATATGTCCAGCTGTAGAAGATGTTCAGGTCGGTAATGTTCCCTCCAGGTGATCGGGGCAACTCCTACTGAAAGACTTATTACGATATCAAAAAAAAAATTTTCTTTTTGTAGAATATGTCCAGGTCCCTACTGTTACCTCCAAGTCGACGGGGCATCATCTACTGGAACCCATATTACGAAATTAAAAAAAAATATTCCCTTCCTGTTGATGATGTCCAGTCCTTAATGTTACCTTCAGTTATAACTGATCGAGATAAACAAATAAATAATCGTTTTAAATAATCGAGGTTAAACCATTTAAAAAAGTAATTAAACACCTATAAAAAAGTTAAAAACTATTACTAATTAATCCGTGTGGTTCCGCGATCACTTTCATTAAATAAAATTCATTTTTTCGAAAATCCAAGAGAGATATAAGAAGAGTTAAAAAATAAAAAGTCTGCCTGTACGAACGTACGGGCGTACGGACGTACGCTCAGACTTAAGCTTTAAAACCATTAAAAAATTAATTAAATACCTATAAAAAAGTCAAACACTATGTCTAATTATTCCTTTGGGTGCCGCGATCATATTGAATTAAAAAAAATAATAATAAAAATTTTATAAACTATTTATAAAAATATAACATAATTTATACTTAAATCGTTATTTTGACAGTATAAAATTTTAATATAATGTGGATGGATGTGGATGTGGATATTTATTAATTTTGTACTAGCAACAAATACCTCGGTCGCTAACGCTCCCTCGGTCGATTTAAACTTTTGATTTATTTTGTTGTATCAATATTAATTATTAGGAAAACATTTAAACTATATGAAGTTATAAAGTTATTAGATTTAATTTTTCATTTTCAAAGTTTAGATAAATATAATATATTAATACTAAGTAATAATAATCTTACTTATTTGTTAACATTTATTATTGTCTATTTTTTAATGCACATAATTACAATAATAATTGGATTTTATTATTCTTCAATTGAAACACTCTTTGATTTTATATTATTATTATTATTCTTATGGCGTTGTCCAACCTTATTTCCTTTGTAATTATTATGTGTGAAAAAATAAATAAAATTACAATTGTATGAATGCAATAAAAAAAGATAATTAGGTAACCTTTAATTTATGCACATTAAGCGTGTGCGCAAATAAAGTAATTTAATTTATTTTTTTAAATTTGAATTCAATTTAATTTTTTTTGTTGTTATTATAAATTATTAAAATGATTTAATAGCGTTTCTTCGCAATTTAAAATTTTGTTTTTTTTAAATAATTATTATCTTTAAACAATTTGTCTTTAAATTCTTTTAAACTTTGAAAATCTCAATCGAGCGGATGAGAGCGGATTCTCTCCGCTTGCCAATAGCTCGAAGTCAAATGACGATCAACTTGCCGATTCCGATGCGGAATCGCAGCATAGCGAGGTTAACGCGGGAAATATCGCGGGGAACCTTGCGGAAAACGCGGCGGAAAACACCGCCGAAAATAATTGTAAATCAAATTTTGAATTGACTTCGATAAAAACGCTTAACACAACCATACCGGTAAGGCCAATTCCTACCATTTCGACCGCGATGATAACGACCGCTACTACAACTACGTACTCGACGACGCAAGCAGCGAGTACGCATTTACAATCAAGAGGTGCGATACCAAAAACGGTATTTTCTTCAAAAGAAAATAATAAAATAGATAATGATATCGTTTTATGTGCATTAGCTAATGGCGTAGTCTACAACGCTCCAAGGGGTTTAGCCCTGGAGTTGAGTAGAACGCAATCGCTTGCCTTTCAACAAGAGAAGGAGTTGAATTATCTAAGGCAGCAATTAGCGGATTTTGCGACGAGTACGCAGCTTCCGACGCAAACGTCAATTGCGGCGGAAAAGCAGCGGAAAAATCGCAAAAGTGTTAATTTTCAAGATACTTTTAATTTAAATTATTTTGAAACGAATAAGCATCCTGAAGCACCTCAAGCGGTATTACACACGCAAACGGAAAAGTCGCTTGGATCGCGTTTAAACGCAAACGCGTTAAATTTTCCGACTCCTACGTCAAATTTCTCGTCTCTGCCAGCTCCTGCGGATTGGCAAGAGTCTGGAAGGGGGGAAAATATGCCTGTAGTTACAAGCGATCAACTTACGCAAATCTTGTCGAATATGTCGACTAGAGCGCCTATACAGTCACATGACGTAGGTCGCACAGTTCGCCAGTGGAATATTAAGTTTTCCGGCGAAAAACGCGAAAGCATCGAGGAATTTATTCAGCGCGTAGAAGAATGTCGCAAGTTAGCGCATATTTCCGACGCGGATTTACTGAATGCTTTCTCGGAGCTGTTAACTGGCGTAGCGCTACATTGGTATCGCCAATCACGGAAAGATTGGAATACTTGGGCTGATTTTTGCAATGCTGCTCGACGATGTTATGGCGTTGAGCAGAACTTTCAGCAGCGCTTAATGGCGGAAGCGCAAGCACGCAAGCAGGGTAGAGAAGAGCCTGCTCGCGATTACATTTTCTGCTTGCTAACTATATTTAGCAGAATGAATGCGCCTCCAAGTACGCAGTTTCAGCTAGACATGTTGTATGCTAACATGTTGCCGTCTGTTCGGAAGTTAGTTCCGAAAGAAAAAGTTACAAGCGTCGATAGGCTTGTGCAGCTAGCTCGTCAGGCGGAAGAGCTTATCGAGGAAGAGCGGAATTTTCCCGCGCCTCCGCCGCCAGAAAAGAGCGTTCTGCCTTCTGTGGCTTATAAGCAGCCAGATGCCAGAGGTAAGAAGGGCGGAAAAGCTGCTAGCGATGATGCTACGGTAAAAGTAGCGAGTATCGCAGAACCTACAATGGAAAATTTGGCCAAAATCTTAGAGAAGATGCTAGATGAGAGATTTAGCAAATATGCGAATTCGTTTGCGAATTCCGCCAATAAGAAAGGTCAAACCGCGCGTAATTTCCATAAACCAGGTGCGCCGAAAGGAGCAAAGAATGTTTCTGATAAGCCATCTGGCGTGACTAGTACCGAGAGGAAGGATGATGGTAAAAATAAATCATCCATTACTAATGGAAAATCCGCGCGTAGTCGCAACCGCGATAAGAAAGCAGGTCCCAAAGAGCGTGTGTACTGCTATCGCTGCGGTTGGCCCGGGTATATCAAGACGGATTGTCCTGAGTGCTCGGGAAACGAGAAAAGGGGCGAATAGATAAGGATATCGTTTTATGTGCATTAGCTAATGGCGTAGTCTACAACGCTCCAAGGGGTTTAGCCCTGGAGTTGAGTAGAACGCAATCGCTTGCCTTTCAACAAGAGAAGGAGTTGAATTATCTAAGGCAGCAATTAGCGGATTTTGCGACGAGTACGCAGCTTCCGACGCAAACGTCAATTGCGGCGGAAAAGCAGCGGAAAAATCGCAAAAGTGTTAATTTTCAAGATACTTTTAATTTAAATTATTTTGAAACGAATAAGCATCCTGAAGCACCTCAAGCGGTATTACACACGCAAACGGAAAAGTCGCTTGGATCGCGTTTAAACGCAAACGCGTTAAATTTTCCGACTCCTACGTCAAATTTCTCGTCTCTGCCAGCTCCTGCGGATTGGCAAGAGTCTGGAAGGGGGGAAAATATGCCTGTAGTTACAAGCGATCAACTTACGCAAATCTTGTCGAATATGTCGACTAGAGCGCCTATACAGTCACATGACGTAGGTCGCACAGTTCGCCAGTGGAATATTAAGTTTTCCGGCGAAAAAACGCGAAAGCATCGAGGAATTTATTCAGCGCGTAGAAGAATGTCGCAAGTTAGCGCATATTTCCGACGCGGATTTACTGAATGCTTTCTCGGAGCTGTTAACTGGCGTAGCGCTACATTGGTATCGCCAATCACGGAAAGATTGGAATACTTGGGCTGATTTTTGCAATGCTGCTCGACGATGTTATGGCGTTGAGCAGAACTTTCAGCAGCGCTTAATGGCGGAAGCGCAAGCACGCAAGCAGGGTAGAGAAGAGCCTGCTCGCGATTACATTTTCTGCTTGCTAACTATATTTAGCAGAATGAATGCGCCTCCAAGTACGCAGTTTCAGCTAGACATGTTGTATGCTAACATGTTGCCGTCTGTTCGGAAGTTAGTTCCGAAAGAAAAAGTTACAAGCGTCGATAGGCTTGTGCAGCTAGCTCGTCAGGCGGAAGAGCTTATCGAGGAAGAGCGGAATTTTCCCGCGCCTCCGCCGCCAGAAAAGAGCGTTCTGCCTTCTGTGGCTTATAAGCAGCCAGATGCCAGAGGTAAGAAGGGCGGAAAAGCTGCTAGCGATGATGCTACGGTAAAAGTAGCGAGTATCGCAGAACCTACAATGGAAAATTTGGCCAAAATCTTAGAGAAGATGCTAGATGAGAGATTTAGCAAATATGCGAATTCGTTTGCGAATTCCGCCAATAAGAAAGGTCAAACCGCGCGTAATTTCCATAAACCAGGTGCGCCGAAAGCAGCAAAGAATGTTTCTGATAAGCCATCTGGCGTGACTAGTACCGAGAGGAAGGATGATGGTAAAAATAAATCATCCATTACTAATGGAAAATTCGCGCGTAGTCGCAACCGCGATAAGAAAGCAGGTCCCAAAGAGCGTGTGTACTGCTATCGCTGCGGTTGGCCCGGGTATATCAAGACGGATTGTCCTGAGTGCTCGGGAAACGAGAAAAGGGGCGAATAGATAAGGTCCCTATCGCCCCAATTATTAGTGAGACCTCTGATGGTGATAAGTCACAATCAGTACCTGCGCAAACGGAAAAAGTGCCCTCGCTTTTGCCTGTCGGAGTGGACAGACAATCAGCGGAAAAAGGTGTTTGCGATTCCCGCGCTGAAACGCCAGTGGAGGAGGAAACTCCGCAGTTTACTCGCTGGTGGCTGCAGATTGGAATCGGTGGATTCCGCGTACGCGCTTTGTACGATTCAGGGGCGGCTCGCACGGTTATTAATTCCTTAGGCTTGCAGATTGCGTCAGCCATTGGAAAACCGCTTACACCTTATACTGGACCAGGAGCACGACTCGCTAACGGTCAAAGTGTTCCAATCCTTGGACGCTTGGAACTGCCGTTTGATTTAGCGAATGTACGCCATTACTTGGACGTACTAGTGATGAGCGATCTCGACGCCGACTGCATTCTCGGTGCCGACTTTATTCGTGCATTTAATGCTGTTTTGTTGCCCCGTGAAAATCAGTTAGTGATTGAGAACGTGGCCGAAGCAATTCAACTTGAAGTATCTGCTATCGGCATTGGCGATGTATGTACGCTAGCTGCCGTCGGCTTAGCAGATATTGACGAAGCGCAACGCAAACAACTCAATGAGTTGTTGGAAAAGCGTTTGACTGCTCCGAATGCAAAGCTAGGCTGTACTAACTTAGCTGAGCATGAAATTGATGTGGGCGGTTCGCGTCCCATCAAACAGCGCTATTATCCGGTGTCTCAGAAGATCGAGCAAGAGATGCACGCTCAAGTACAACAGATGCTTGACGCGGGGATAATTCGCCCGTCAACGAGCGAGTGGTCGAGCCCAGTAGTCATGGTGCGGATATCTAACGGTACCTATAGATTCTGCATCGACTACCGAAAGCTCAATTCCGTCTCGAAGACCTGCGCTTATCCGCTTCCCTATATGGAGATTATTTTGCGTAAACTTCAAAGGGCACGCTACATAAGCACGCTGGATTTAAGCAGCGCATACCATCAGATTCCGATGAAAAAGGGATCGGAACATCTGACAGCTTTCACGGTGCCTGGCTTAGGCTTATATGAGTTTACTCGTATGCCGTACGGCGTGGCGGGGGGGCCCGCTACGTTCCAGCAACTCATTGATAGGGTGATAGGCCCTGAATTGGAACCGTACGCATTTTCGTATCTCGATGACGTTATTATCGTCACCGAGACATTCGAAGAGCATCTCAAATGGCTTGAGCATGTCCTAAAGCGGGTTGCCGACGCCGGACTTACAATAAACCGTGAGAAAAGCGAATTTTGCCGCAACGAGGTTAAGTATCTTGGCGTGTTGGTGAATCGCGATGGATTTCGCCCTGATCCGGACAAGATAGCGCCGATTGTGGATTATCCCGCGCCAACTAACCTCAAAAAGCTACGCTCTTTCCTCGGCATGGCTTCATGGTATAGAAAATTTCTAGAGGATTTTGCTACGCTTGCGGAACCGCTTACCAAGTTAACAAAGAAAAATGTTAAATTTGAGTGGGGCGAGGAACAATAGTTCGCTTTTGAACAAATCAAAGCGTTGATAGCATCTGCGTCTATCCTCCATCGGCCATCATTCGAGCATCAGTTCGTTATTCAGACTGACGCTAGCGACACTGGCTTAGGAGCGGTTTTAACGCAAACTATCGATGGAGAAGAGCGTTACTCGCCAGTCGTACGTTAAACGCGGCGGAACGTAACTACTCGGTTGCCGAACGAGAGTGCTTAGCTGTATTATGGGCCGTGGAAAAATTCCGCTCATATGTAGAAGGTTATCGCTTTAAGGTTATAACAGACCATAGCAGTTTAAAATGGCTGTGTAACTTGCGTAACCCTACTGGACGCTTAGCGCGTTGGGCACTTAAGCTCCAAAGCTATGATTATGAGATCGAGCACCGCAAAGGATCTCTTAATGTCGTGCCTGATGCCCTCTCTCGTGCATTCAAAGACGACTCGGATTGCGACATCGCTGTCGTAAGTTTGCCGTACGATACACAAGATGAGTGGTATACGCAAAAACTTGCGAATGTCAGCGGAAATCCGGAAAAATACCAAGACTGGAAGGTGCTTGGAGGTAGATTATATCATTATAAGCCTGACCCTTCCATAGATGACTATTTCGAAGACGAAGACGCTTGGAAACTGGCGGTACCGCAGGAGAAACGTCAACAAGTTCTCTGCGAGAATCATGATGAGCCAACTGCTGGACATTTAGGCCGAAATAAAACTTATCAGCGGGTAGCGCGATACTACTATTGGCCTGCGATGCATAAAGATATCGCCAAATTTGTACGGAATTGCTCGGTTTGCCAGCAATGTAAAGTGCAACAGCAGGCTCCCGCAGGTTTCATGGGAAAACGCATTACATCGCGTCCATGGGAAACCGTAGCAGGTGACATCATGGGTCCTTTTCCGCGTTCTTCGCATGGATTTGAATATCTTTTAATATTCATGGACTTATTCACTCGTTGGATAGAGTGTATCCCTATACGGAAAGCGAACTCGCATACCATTCGGCGCGAGCTGAATGAGCGCGTCTTCTTGCGTTTCGGCGTGCCTGATGTTTTTCATTTTGACAATGGCACGGAGTTTAAGAATGCTGCTATGGAGCAATTCTTAGCTGAACACGACGTGGTTCATACTACGATTCCGCCTTACCATGCACAGGCGAATCCTGTAGAACGCGTTAATCGCACGATAAAAACGATGATTACTTCGTTTATCGAGGCGAATCATAAAACATGGGACGCTCACATCTCTGAGCTCATGTTTGCGTACAATACCGCCGTGCAAGATTCTACCGGCGCAAGTCCTGCTTTCCTAAATATGGGAAGAAACCCTGTTCCGCCGAGAAGCTTGCGGAAAATAGAAGATCAAGCCGTCGCCGACAGCGAAGCCGCAGCAGCTGTTCAAAATTGGCAACAGCGTATGCAAACGTTGCCAGAGCTGCAAGCTCAAGCTGCTGAACGAGCGACCTGCGCACAAGCCCGTCAGGCCGAATATTATAATTCAAAACGCCGCGAAGTACAATTTGCCGTGGGACAAAAAGTTTCTAAGCGGAATCGCGTACTTTCGTCCGCTGCCTAAGGCATAGCTGCTAAGCTAGCTCCGAAGTACATCGGACCTTTTATTGTTTCGGCATTACTCGGCTCAAACGTGGTGGAGCTCATCAGCAATAATGGAAAAGAAGCAGGTAAATGCCACGTCAATGACCTTAAACCGTATTATGAGGACCAGACAGACGTAACTGAGGAGAGTAAATTAAATCGAGAGGATGCGACGAGGGATTAAACGCAGAGCGAAGAGCTAGCGACGAGTCCAACGATAATGATCCTGTGAGCGCGAACGCACTGCGTAAGCGAGGTAGGCCGCGCAAAACTCGGGTAGTTGTTAGTCGTATGACCGCGGTTGACCGTGCCCCTTCTAACGAGCGATTGAAGGCGAACGCTAATGTACACGCGAATCCTTCGACGACGGGAAATAGGCGCGGAAGACCGAAAGGGGTAAAGAACAGGCCCGTATCCCCGGTAGAAACGATCGAACGGCGCACTCGGTCGCGAAAACCGTAAAATTCCCTTCGAGCGATTGATGTATTTACGCGTACCGTTCTCTGAATCTGTAATTTTTATAATCTTTTTCATTCTGTCATTCGTATAAAACATGGCCTGATATTTACTAACCTGTTCCAGAATTATCTCTGATGAACTGCGCAAGTCGCTTGTTACAATAAAGAGAGAAGAGCTCATATTAGGCTTTATTTTATTTATTTATAAATATTATTTATGTTAATTATCTTTTTCATTTTGTTTTCTGGCCTAGAGAGAGAGTAGAAATGCAGAGCTGATATGTCCTCGGCTACCCAGCGTCTGGAAGGGGGGAGTGTAACGAATCAATGTAATATTTGATTATATTACATTGCTCGTTACATTCTCTCTCTCTCTGTCTAGCCTGTGTATTAATCTTTACAGATGTTACAGGTCGACGTTCGACGATTTTCGGCGATTTTCGCGGACCTTCGTAAAGGTAAAAGTAGGGAAAGAGAGAGAGAGTTTTCGGTTCGTAAGTGCGAGAGCACTTAGACTAAACTCAACCGTCGAGAGACTAATCTCAACCGCCGAGAGATTAAATTCAACCGTCGTGTGATTAATTTCAACTGTCGTGAGAAACCTTGTGATTTGTTCTCTCCATATTTTGATCGCCCCGTGCTTGTGATCCTGGTGCTGTGCTGGTGACCCAGTAGAGCTGTATTAGTTTGTTTGGCGACGACGCAGCCCAGGAAGCTAAAGGGTAGCGACTACGCAGACTTCGCCTGGTGGTTTATTCATCGATCGCGGCTCTCGCACTGTAAGTGCCAGTCTTGTAGTCTCTCTCTCTCTCTTTCTCTCTTTATTCCTCGCGTATACATCGACCTGCGTTTCACGCGCTGCGACGCGCCTGTATTACTTTTTCTGAATATATTTATTTTAATTATTAATTAAATATTGCATTGTTGCTTATTTAGTTGTTTACTCCTTTTTCTCGCGTTTCGCTAAGTAAAGATTACCGCCGCCTCCGCCTATACGGCTTATTATAGTCGTATTACTACTGAGCGGCCGATTGTGTAAATGAGACTATTATTTTAACGGTTCTGAATTATTATTATTTTATTTATTGTTATTAAAAATAGCAAAACCGTTACAATATATATAAAAAAAAATAAAATTAAAGTTAATTTGTTATTTTTTAATTTATTTATTTATTTATTTATTTATTTATTTTTTGTTATTTTTTTTCAAATAAATTAAATATTAAAAATATATAATAGAAAAAATTAAAGTTAAAGTTAAAGTTAAATAAAAATTAAATTCCATCAAAAACCTTTCTCCCTTTCTGTGACGTCAATCTATTTGTGTGACGTAATTGTCGATGTGTTATATTTACGTACTCAAATATATTTTATCTTATGTAGTACATGATCCAATAGTTTAATATCGAAAAGCACCTTCTGCCAAGGTGTAAATTTTCGCAAGTATGGTGTAATTCCGATCACACTTTTACAATAGTTATCTAATAGCTAATAATCTAATTTTAACGCACAACCTTTTTCTACTTCAAACAATAACTTATTTTTTTTAACTCCTAAAAAGCTTTCGCAATAGAAAGTATTGAAATCAAATTGGAATCGACAAGTATTTAATAAATCTCACATGTTTTCAGAAAGGCGCGTAATTTACACATAATTTATCATTTTTACCCTACCATGTCTTACAGCAATAAATAAACAATATTACTTAGAACAATATATTCATTTGTGCGAAATTAATTTCACTAAATCTAATAAAACAGAAAATAATCTTTTTTATTCTTTTTTAATAAAATAATACTTGCACCACGCGTTGCTTTGAATGCTCACTTAGTACACATCTATATTATATTAAGCTGCTTCCATCAAAAACCTTTCTCCCTTTCTGTGACGTCAATCTATTTGTATGACGTAATTGTCGAAGTGACGATATTTTTTGATAAATAGATGTATCACATGTTTTTTGACGCACTGTTGGGGGTTACTGTTTTTAGTTGCTTTTTTAAAAGGGGTAAAATTTGAAGGGGGAAGGGGTGGTGGTATGGGGTGTACCCTGACCACCTAGACATCGTCTTCAGGAAGTGACAATTTTTTTGCATATTCAAGCAGGGTGGCACACTACTTACCAGTAGACGATGTCCAGATGTCCCGGAGGTCACCCTGACCACCTGGACATCGTCTTCAGGAAGTGACAATTTTTTTTGCATATTCAAGCACGGTGGCACACTACTTACCAGTAGACGATGTCCAGATGACCCGGAGGTAAAAAAAAATAAATCAACAACATAACAATTCAAAAATTGAAGCAGCACCTTTAAAGCCTAGCGCTAATATTGCTAAGTTTTTAATAAAGCGTTAAAAATAAATTAATTAATAAAAAAAATCATATCTAAAGTGCACACTTAATTGAAATATTTACAAATATACATATAAGCAGAACCTTTAAAGAGTAGCGCTCAAAATTTTAAAATTTATTTATTATTTATTTATTAGTAATTTGTTTAGGGGAATGTATTCCCATTACAAATATTTGGGTGAACCCAATCTTAACAGGTTTAATCTTAAAATACATTGAAGTATGCTATATTATGTTGGATTTATACGAATAAAAGCTATAAACTAAAGTATACACATAAGATATATATATATATATATATATATATATATATATATATATAACCTATATAATTTTTCATATAAATAAGCCTTTGTGGATCTTAACAATGTTACATGTTACACATTTACATGTTCTCTTCATTGAGAATGTACGATCTAGTTTTAAGCATATAAGCAATAAAGTTGAAAAACATTTTCATTTGTGGTACATTATAGTTAGTTAATACCTCCAATAAATTGTAATTCTTTAGATACTTTGAACGAATACTGTAGTACATTGGACACTCAGTTATAATGTGGTTAATGTTTTCCGCGGTGTTAAGGTTACACATGAAACAAGGTTCTTGGATATTTATTCTGTACAATATTTTATTATAATTAATATTAAGAAATATATCTCCTGCTAACCTGCATGCAGCAAAGATTCTTATGATAGGCATGGGCAGAGCAAGTGTTAGATAAGGTTCACAGTGTAATTGGTTAAGATTTTTTATCTCTTTAAATAATTTATTGTATGATGAGTTGATTATTCTAAGTTTATCTTCTTTGAAGCTGAGGTTACTTAATACTCCTTTAATGTTAGGAATAGCTAGTTTGATTGATTCTACGTCTTCAGTATCAATAAGGTATTCATGATTTGCTCTTTTTAACTTTAGAGTAAGTTGTGTGTACCAATTTGATTTATTCGCTATGAGTTCGCGTTTGTTGATGATTTTTAGGTGGTTATACATTATTTTAGGATAACGGTGGTCTTGCATTTCAATGATTTTTAGCCAGTACTTAATTGCAGATTTTCCTTTTGTTATTGAAAATTCAGCAGCAGTTTTTATCCTATTAGTAGAAGAGAAATTTACACCTAAATACACGTAGTTTTTTACAACTTCAAGGGGTGTATTATTGTATCTGATAGGTCTGATGT
The DNA here is from genome assembly GCA_026168455.1 of Theocolax elegans. Taxonomy (NCBI): domain Eukaryota; kingdom Metazoa; phylum Arthropoda; class Insecta; order Hymenoptera; family Cerocephalidae; genus Theocolax; species Theocolax elegans. The sequence goes on from CM047425.1 coordinate 28,519,369, forward strand.
TCTTCATTCTTCCATGTGTTTTATATATTACAATTTTAAATTTGTCTGTATTTACTGTGAGGTTTTTTGTTTTGCAGTATTTTGCTAAGGTATTTAATTTATCTTGAAGATCGATAGCATTTTTTGCTAGTATGGTGAGATCGTCGGCGAATAGTAACATATCAACATTTTTACGATTGATATGTGCCCCTCTTTTTTAAAGAATTCACATATATCATAGATAAACATGCCAAATAGTAGGGGACTCAGCGAGTCACCTTGAAGGACACATTCAGTAATGTTAATAGAATTGGATTTTGTACATCTATCGATTTTTATGTGCATTGTAGCATTTCTGTAAAGATTTTGTAAAAATTTAATAATTTTGGTGCTAACACCGGCAGTGTAAAGTGATTGCCATAGAAGTGAGTGTGTTACTGAGTCGAATGCTCTTCTGAAGTCTATAAATGCTACCAAAAGTTTCCCTTTGGGTAAGGAGAGTTCTGATGCAATTTTTGCCTGAAGTATGAAGATGTTGTCGTCGCAAGAGCGTTTTTCGCGGAAGCCTGATTGGCATTCTGGAAATATATTGTGTTTTTCGCACCAAGTGGATAATCTTTTGGCAATAAGCGCTGTAAACAATTTGCATAGACAGTCGATTAGCGCAATACCTCTGTAGTTGCTTGGATTATGGGGGTCTCCTTTTTTATGAAGTAGTGAGATTTCAGAATTGTTCCAATTGGACGGTATTGTTCCCGTCTCAAATATTTTGTTGAACATATGAGTCAATAGTTTGATCCCTGGTGCAGGGAGCCACTTATAAAAAGAATTGGAGATACCATTGGGACCAGGTGACTTATTAGTTTTTAAATTGTGTAGGCCAGTGCATATTTCTTCATAAGTGAAACTTTTGTCCAGGTCTGGATGTCTGCAGTCATAAAATGTAGCAATAGTGGTGTTTTTGGAGGGTAAATGTTTTGATAAAATTCTTCCAGCACTGTTACTGGGATAGGACAGCTTGACATCTTTTTACCCTTTAATTTGCGGACAGTGGACCAGAATGCTCCAGGATTTCTTCTTATGTTTGAGAGATTTGATTGTAGATTACTCATATATGTATTCTTTTTCTCTATATAAAGTAGTTTATAAGTTTTTTTGGCGTCAAGAAATTGGGTTCTTAGTCTATTATCACCTGATTTTCGCCACTTACGGTTTAATCTTTTTTGTTCCTTGTTGGCAATTCTACAATCTTTGTCATACCATGGTTTGTCTCTTAGTTTTAAATTTGAATTTTTAATAATAATTTTTTTTTTTTCAAAGTCGAGTTTTCTTGCAGTTTCCACAATCGAAGAGGTTAGAATTTTATTGAGATTTTCGACATCTTCATCCTGAAGTGTATCAATATCGCTGTAATTGGAATAGAGTAGCTCAGACATACTTTCCATGTAATCCAACTGACGCTCTGAATCCCATTCTAACTTGGTATATGATTGAGAGAGCTGTCTGCTTACGCTACTTGTAGAATTTTTAACATTTGTTAATATTGAGTAATATTGAGTGATCGGATAATACCACATTTAGTACCGAAAAGTCCAGCAGCGAGGACAGACCGTTGTTATTTGTCCACACGTAGTCAATAGTGCTTGATCCATTAGGTCCAATGAACGTAAAATTACCGTTTCTGTCGGAGACGCTTCTTCCATTTAAGGTGGTCAGTCCTAAGTTTTCCATCTCGTTAACTAGTAGCTTTCCGTGTTTAGAAATTATGTGATCAAGCGAATTACGATCAGGGTAGAACGCGGTATCTGTAGTAGTAGGTTCAGAGATTTGATTTTCGAGTCCAATTCTTGTGTTAAAATCACCTCCTAGTAAGAGAACACCATTGAAGTTTGTGAGAGAATTTCTAATAAGGTAAATCAAGTTTTCAATCCTATTTTCTATGTGTATGCTATTTAAATATACGTTGATTATAAGAAATTTTGTTCCATTGATTGAGCAACCGAGTGATAGGATGTATTCATTTGAGTAAGTGATTACAGGATTGTTCACCTTCGCTGGGTCTACCAATATTCCCAAACCACCACTTGCTCTACCCAAGACCTTATTTTTTACAGCAGGCGACTCAAAAAGACTATAATTGTAAAATAAAGCAGGTAAAGCAGAATTCTTATTGTATAGCCATGATTCTGAAAAACATAATATTGCACAGTTAGTAAATACTGAAGAGTCGTCATTAGATAAGCAATGCAAATTATTAAAGCCGTGCACATTCCAAAAATTTATAGTTAAAAAATTATTGTTACTATTTATGGAGGTATTTTTACAATTACTAGATGTGTTTATAGTATTAGAATTGTTGTCTGAGATAATAGTGTTATGGTGAAAATCAAGTAGTGTTGAGTTATTTTCTCTAATTATGTCATTATGTAAATACGAGTTTAAACTAGAATTGATGCTTATCGGTGCAGCAGTGTTACTCCATACTGAGCTGCGACAGCCGAAAGGGCTGCGACACTTGTTGTGGAGGAGAAGAGGTTATGTTTCCGCAGTCAATCGCTCTTGATATCTCGTTCCAAGTTCTTACAATGCCGTCGACAGTTATTTTTTGGTAACTAACTCTAAGTGTTTTGCCATTGCGTTTTTCTTCCTCGGCAAGCTTATAAAGTTCCCGTTGAATTGCACGTTCCTTCTTGGTTCGATCGTTTGATATGAAGAGCTTACTGCCTTGTAATTTGTTTTTCTTGGTCATGATTAGTCTCTTACTTACAATATTGTCAAGTTTCACAATTACTAGTTGGGAGCCAGACTGTGTTTTTATTATTTGTGTATCTACGATGTTTACATTTACATTAATTTTTTCTGTAAACAAATTCCTTACTTCTTCGTTACAGGTTTTGCATTCAGACCTCGAATAATGAGGTTATTTTTTTTATCTTGTCTTAGGCGTGATTCTTCTCGACATTCAATAATGTCTAGTCTTTTGATCAGGGCTTGATTTTCTACATTCCGGATTCTGTCCCTCTCTTCAAGTTCCGAATGGACGATTGATATAACAGTATTATTGATGTTTCCAAGTTGATTCTTAACCTCCGAAATATCGATTGACATCTGGCCGATTTTTTCTAGTATCTCTTGAAGAATGTCGGTATTGTTGTTTGTAGTGCGTTGCGTTGAAGAATTTTTAAAGTGGTCGACAATCGTTTTGGTACGATGGTTTTGATTGTTGTTTCCTGGATTGTTGTTGCGTAGTCGATTTTTGAGTGTAGCATTGGTGTTCGAGTTCAGGGTTGCACTGTGTTTATCGTCACCCGCCATGGCGTGCCGTATAGTATAGTATAAAGTGTTGTGCTAAAAGGCGGTAGGTGTCGCTGCACTGGTGTTTCCACGGTGCGATGTACGAATTTTCGACGACTGTTTTCTAACCTCAATTTTACCTTAAGATTTTTACTTCTATATTAGTTGCTTATTTGCGAGTACAATTATTCGTTTTATTGTTTAAAATGACAAGCATTAGCGAATAGAAAGATGAACTGTCCATATGAGGTGATTTATTTATATTAACACTGTTTATGACAACAATTATAGGGAGCCAAGGTACATCGACACAATCTCTTGCTAGCGCCAACCGGAAGTCTCCAAAATTTTAAAATAAATCATCAATAGAACAATTAAAAAATTAAAGCAGCACCTTTAAAGCGTAGCGCTAATATTGCTAAGTTTTAACAAAGCGTTAAAAATAAATTAATTAATAAAAAAAATCATATCTAAAGTGCACACTTAATTCAAATATTTACAAATATACATATAAGCAGCACCTCTAAAGAGTAGCGCTCAAAATTTTAAATAAATCATCAATAGAACAATTCAAAAATTGAAGCAGCACCTTTAAAGCGTAGCGCTAATATTGCTAAGTTTTTAACAAAGCGTTAAAAATAAATTAATTAATAAAAAAATCATATCTAAAGTGGACACTTAATTCAAATATTTACAAATATACATATAAGCAGCACCTTTAAAGAATAGCACTCAAAATTTCAAAATAAATGAACAATATATATTGAACAAAATATATGAACATTATATGTCAGTTCCAAGCCTGTAATCGCAGAGGGAAAATGAAATTAAACAAAAAAATTATAAAACAAAAAAATAATGTCACTTCCCGAGGACGATGTTCAGGTGGTCAGGGTGACCTCCGGGTCATCTGGACATCGTCTACTGGTAAGTAGTGTGCCACCCTGCTTGAATATGCAAAAAAATGGTCACTTCCTGAAGACGATGTCCAGGTGGTCAGGGTGACCTCCGGGTCATCTGGACATTGTCTACTGGTAAGTAGTGTACCACCCTGCTTAAATATGCAAAAAAATTGTCACTTCCTGAAGACGATGTCCAGTGGTCAGGGTGACCTCCGGGACATCTGGACATCGTCTACTGGTAAGTAGTGTGCCACCCTGCTTGAATATGCAAAAAAATTGTCACTTCCTGAAGACGATGTCTAGGTGGTCAGGGTACACCCCATACCACCACCCCTTCCCCCTTCAAATTTTACCCCTTTTAAAAAAGCAACTAAAAACAGTAACCCCCAACAGTGCGTCAAAAAACATGTGATACATCTATTTATCAAAAAATATCGTCACTTCGACAATTACGTCATACAAATAGATTGACGTCACAGAAAGGGAGAAAGGTTTTGATGGAAGCAGCTTAATATAATATAGATGTGTACTAAGTGAGCATTCAAAGCAACGCGTGGTGCAAGTATTATTTTATTAAAAAAGAATAAAAAAGATTATTTTCTGTTTTATTAGATTTAGTGAAATTAATTTCGCACAAATGAATATATTGTTCTAAGTAATATTGTTATTTATTGCTGTAAGACATGGTAGGGTAAAAATGATAAATTATGTGTAAATTACGCGCCTTTCTGAAAACATGTGAGATTTATTAAATACTTGTCGATTCCAATTTGATTTCAATACTTTCTATTGCGAAAGCTCTTTAGGAGTTAAAAAAAATAAGTTATTGTTTGAAGTAGAAAAAGGTTGTGCGTTAAAATTAGATTATTAGCTATTAGATAACTATTGTAAAAGTGTGATCGGAATTACACCATACTTGCGAAAATTTACACCTTGGCAGAAGGTGCTTTTCGATATTAAACTATTGGATCATGTACTACATAAGATAAAATATATTTGAGTACGTAAATATAATTAAAATTTGAAAATAAATGGTTTATTTTTAACAGGAATACTTGTTGATTCTAATTTGATTAATTATAACTAACAATATGCTTTTCTTTATTTTGTAAATGTTACACAATATTATATAATGACTTTCAAATCATTTCAACGATTGTCAAAGAAATGACTTATTGGTTTTATATAAATGTCAAAAACGTATTCAATAACTATAAGTATACAGTTTTAATTATATACAGATATATATATATATATATATATATTATATATATATATATATATATATAACCTATATAATTTTTCATATAAATAAGCCTTTGTGGATCTTAACAATGTTACATGTTACACATTTACATGTTCTCTTCATTGAGAATGTACGATCTAGTTTTAAGCATATAAGCAATAAAGTTGAAAAACATTTTCATTTGTGGTACATTATAGTTAGTTAATACCTCCAATAAATTGTAATTCTTTAGATACTTTGAACGAATACTGTAGTACATTGGACACTCAGTTATAATGTGGTTAATGTTTTCCGCGGTGTTAAGGTTACACATGAAACAAGGTTCTTGGATATTTATTCTGTACAATATTTTATTATAATTAATATTAAGAAATATATCTCCTGCTAACCTGCATGCAGCAAAGATTCTTATGATAGGCATGGGCAGAGCAAGTGTTAGATAAGGTTCACAGTGTAATTGGTTAAGATTTTTTATCTCTTTAAATAATTTATTGTATGATGAGTTGATTATTCTAAGTTTATCTTCTTTGAAGCTGAGGTTACTTAATACTCCTTTAATGTTAGGAATAGCTAGTTTGATTGATTCTACGTCTTCAGTATCAATAAGGTATTCATGATTTGCTCTTTTTAACTTTAGAGTAAGTTGTGTGTACCAATTTGATTTATTCGCTATGAGTTCGCGTTTGTTGATGATTTTTAGGTGGTTATACATTATTTTAGGATAACGGTGGTCTTGCATTTCAATGATTTTTAGCCAGTACTTAATTGCAGATTTTCCTTTTGTTATTGAAAATTCAGCAGCAGTTTTTATCCTATTAGTAGAAGAGAAATTTACACCTAAATACACGTAGTTTTTTACAACTTCAAGGGGTGTATTATTGTATCTGATAGGTCTGATGTTCTTCATTCTTCCATGTGTTTTATATATTACAATTTTAAATTTGTCTGTATTTACTGTGAGGTTTTTTGTTTTGCAGTATTTTGCTAAGGTATTTAATTTATCTTGAAGATCGATAGCATTTTTTGCTAGTATGGTGAGATCGTCGGCGAATAGTAACATATCAACATTTTTTACGATTGATATGTGCCCCTCTTTTTTAAAGAATTCACATATATCATAGATAAACATGCCAAATAGTAGGGGACTCAGCGAGTCACCTTGAAGGACACATTCAGTAATGTTAATAGAATTGGATTTTGTACATCTATCGATTTTTATGTGCATTGTAGCATTTCTGTAAAGATTTTGTAAAAATTTAATAATTTTGGTGCTAACACCGGCAGTGTAAAGTGATTGCCATAGAAGTGAGTGTGTTACTGAGTCGAATGCTCTTCTGAAGTCTATAAATGCTACCAAAAGTTTCCCTTTGGGTAAGGAGAGTTCTGATGCAATTTTTGCCTGAAGTATGAAGATGTTGTCGTCGCAAGAGCGTTTTTCGCGGAAGCCTGATTGGCATTCTGGAAATATATTGTGTTTTTCGCACCAAGTGGATAATCTTTTGGCAATAAGCGCTGTAAACAATTTGCATAGACAGTCGATTAGCGCAATACCTCTGTAGTTGCTTGGATTATGGGGGTCTCCTTTTTTATGAAGTAGTGAGATTTCAGAATTGTTCCAATTGGACGGTATTGTTCCCGTCTCAAATATTTTGTTGAACATATGAGTCAATAGTTTGATCCCTGGTGCAGGGAGCCACTTATAAAAGAATTGGAGATACCATTGGGACCAGGTGACTTATTAGTTTTTAAATTGTGTAGGCCAGTGCATATTTCTTCATAAGTGAAACTTTTGTCCAGGTCTGGATGTCTGCAGTCATAAAATGTAGCAATAGTGGTGTTTTTGGAGGGTAAATGTTTTGATAAAATTCTTCCAGCACTGTTACTGGGATAGGACAGCTTGACATCTTTTTACCCTTTAATTTGCGGACAGTGGACCAGAATGCTCCAGGATTTCTTCTTATGTTTGAGAGATTTGATTGTAGATTACTCATATATGTATTCTTTTTCTCTATATAAAGTAGTTTATAAGTTTTTTTGGCGTCAAGAAATTGGGTTCTTAGTCTATTATCACCTGATTTTCGCCACTTACGGTTTAATCTTTTTTGTTCCTTGTTGGCAATTCTACAATCTTTGTCATACCATGGTTTGTCTCTTAGTTTTAAATTTGAATTTTTAATAATAATTTTTTTTTTTTTCAAAGTCGAGTTTTCTTGCAGTTTCCACAATCGAAGAGGTTAGAATTTTATTGAGATTTTCGACATCTTCATCCTGAAGTGTATCAATATCGCTGTAATTGGAATAGAGTAGCTCAGACATACTTTCCATGTAATCCAACTGACGCTCTGAATCCCATTCTAACTTGGTATATGATTGAGAGAGCTGTCTGCTTACGCTACTTGTAGAATTTTTAACATTTGTTAATATTGAGTAATATTGAGTGATCGGATAATACCACATTTAGTACCGAAAAGTCCAGCAGCGAGGACAGACCGTTGTTATTTGTCCACACGTAGTCAATAGTGCTTGATCCATTAGGTCCAATGAACGTAAAATTACCGTTTCTGTCGGAGACGCTTCTTCCATTTAAGGGGGTCAGTCCTAAGTTTTCCATCTCGTTAACTAGTAGCTTTCCGTGTTTAGAAATTATGTGATCAAGCGAATTACGATCAGGGTAGAACGCGGTATCTGTAGTAGTAGGTTCAGAGATTTGATTTTCGAGTCCAATTCTTGTGTTAAAATCACCTCCTAGTAAGAGAACACCATTGAAGTTTGTGAGAGAATTTCTAATAAGGTAAATCAAGTTTTCAATCCTATTTTCTATGTGTATGCTATTTAAATATACGTTGATTATAAGAAATTTTGTTCCATTGATTGAGCAACCGAGTGATAGGATGTATTCATTTGAGTAAGTGATTACAGGATTGTTCACCTTCGCTGGGTCTACCAATATTCCCAAACCACCACTTGCTCTACCCAAGACCTTATTTTTTACAGCAGGCGACTCAAAAAGACTATAATTGTAAAATAAAGCAGGTAAAGCAGAATTCTTATTGTATAGCCATGATTCTGAAAAACATAATATTGCACAGTTAGTAAATACTGAAGAGTCGTCATTAGATAAGCAATGCAAATTATTAAAGCCGTGCACATTCCAAAAATTTATAGTTAAAAAATTATTGTTACTATTTATGGAGGTATTTTTACAATTACTAGATGTGTTTATAGTATTAGAATTGTTGTCTGAGATAATAGTGTTATGGTGAAAATCAAGTAGTGTTGAGTTATTTTCTCTAATTATGTCATTATGTAAATACGAGTTTAAACTAGAATTGATGCTTATCGGTGCAGCAGTGTTACTCCATACTGAGCTGCGACAGCCGAAAGGGCTGCGACACTTGTTGTGGAGGAGAAGAGGTTATGTTTCCGCAGTCAATCGCTCTTGATATCTCGTTCCAAGTTCTTACAATGCCGTCGACAGTTATTTTTTGGTAACTAACTCTAAGTGTTTTGCCATTGCGTTTTTCTTCCTCGGCAAGCTTATAAAGTTCCCGTTGAATTGCACGTTCCTTCTTGGTTCGATCGTTTGATATGAAGAGCTTACTGCCTTGTAATTTGTTTTTCTTGGTCATGATTAGTCTCTTACTTACAATATTGTCAAGTTTCACAATTACTAGTTGGGAGCCAGACTGTGTTTTTATTATTTGTGTATCTACGATGTTTACATTTACATTAATTTTTTCTGTAAACAAATTCCTTACTTCTTCGTTACAGGTTTTGCATTCAGACCTCGAATAATGAGGTTATTTTTTTTATCTTGTCTTAGGCGTGATTCTTCTCGACATTCAATAATGTCTAGTCTTTTGATCAGGGCTTGATTTTCTACATTCCGGATTCTGTCCCTCTCTTCAAGTTCCGAATGGACGATTGATATAACAGTATTATTGATGTTTCCAAGTTGATTCTTAACCTCCGAAATATCGATTGACATCTGGCCGATTTTTTCTAGTATCTCTTGAAGAATGTCGGTATTGTTGTTTGTAGTGCGTTGCGTTGAAGAATTTTTAAAGTGGTCGACAATCGTTTTGGTACGATGGTTTTGATTGTTGTTTCCTGGATTGTTGTTGCGTAGTCGATTTTTGAGTGTAGCATTGGTGTTCGAGTTCAGGGTTGCACTGTGTTTATCGTCACCCGCCATGGCGTGCCGTATAGTATAGTATAAAGTGTTGTGCTAAAAGGCGGTAGGTGTCGCTGCACTGGTGTTTCCACGGTGCGATGTACGAATTTTCGACGACTGTTTTCTAACCTCAATTTTACCTTAAGATTTTTACTTCTATATTAGTTGCTTATTTGCGAGTACAATTATTCGTTTTATTGTTTAAAATGACAAGCATTAGCGAATAGAAAGATGAACTGTCCATATGAGGTGATTTATTTATATTAACACTGTTTATGACAACAATTATAGGGAGCCAAGGTACATCGACACAATCTCTTGCTAGCGCCAACCGGAAGTCTCCAAAATTTTAAAATAAATCATCAATAGAACAATTAAAAAATTAAAGCAGCACCTTTAAAGCGTAGCGCTAATATTGCTAAGTTTTTAACAAAGCGTTAAAAATAAATTAATTAATAAAAAAAATCATATCTAAAGTGCACACTTAATTCAAATATTTACAAATATACATATAAGCAGCACCTCTAAAGAGTAGCGCTCAAAATTTTTAAATAAATCATCAATAGAACAATTCAAAAATTGAAGCAGCACCTTTAAAGCGTAGCGCTAATATTGCTAAGTTTTTAACAAAGCGTTAAAATAAATTAATTAATAAAAAAATCATATCTAAAGTGGACACTTAATTCAAATATTTACAAATATACATATAAGCAGCACCTTTAAAGAATAGCACTCAAAATTTCAAAATAAATGAACAATATATATTGAACAAAATATATGAACATTATATGTCAGTTCCAAGCCTGTAATCGCAGAGGGAAAATGAAATTAAACAAAAAAATTATAAAACAAAAAAATAATGTCACTTCCCGAGGACGATGTTCAGGTGGTCAGGGTGACCTCCGGGTCATCTGGACATCGTCTACTGGTAAGTAGTGTGCCACCCTGCTTGAATATGCAAAAAAATGGTCACTTCCTGAAGACGATGTCCAGGTGGTCAGGGTGACCTCCGGGTCATCTGGACATTGTCTACTGGTAAGTAGTGTACCACCCTGCTTAAATATGCAAAAAAATTGTCACTTCCTGAAGACGATGTCCAGGTGGTCAGGGTGACCTCCGGGACATCTGGACATCGTCTACTGGTAAGTAGTGTGCCACCCTGCTTGAATATGCAAAAAAATTGTCACTTCCTGAAGACGATGTCTAGGTGGTCAGGGTACACCCCATACCACCACCCCTTCCCCCTTCAAATTTTACCCCTTTTAAAAAAGCAACTAAAAACAGTAACCCCCAACAGTGCGTCAAAAAACATGTGATACATCTATTTATCAAAAAATATCGTCACTTCGACAATTACGTCATACAAATAGATTGACGTCACAGAAAGGGAGAAAGGTTTTTGATGGAAGCAGCTTAATATAATATAGATGTGTACTAAGTGAGCATTCAAAGCAACGCGTGGTGCAAGTATTATTTTATTAAAAAAGAATAAAAAAGATTATTTTCTGTTTTATTAGATTTAGTGAAATTAATTTCGCACAAATGAATATATTGTTCTAAGTAATATTGTTTATTTATTGCTGTAAGACATGGTAGGGTAAAAATGATAAATTATGTGTAAATTACGCGCCTTTCTGAAAACATGTGAGATTTATTAAATACTTGTCGATTCCAATTTGATTTCAATACTTTCTATTGCGAAAGCTCTTTAGGAGTTAAAAAAAATAAGTTATTGTTTGAAGTAGAAAAAGGTTGTGCGTTAAAATTAGATTATTAGCTATTAGATAACTATTGTAAAAGTGTGATCGGAATTACACCATACTTGCGAAAATTTACACCTTGGCAGAAGGTGCTTTTCGATATTAAACTATTGGATCATGTACTACATAAGATAAAATATATTTGAGTACGTAAATATAATTAAAATTTGAAAATAAATGGTTTATTTTTAACAGGAATACTTGTTGATTCTAATTTGATTAATTATAACTAACAATATGCTTTTCTTTATTTTGTAAATGTTACACAATATTATATAATGACTTTCAAATCATTTCAACGATTGTCAAAGAAATGACTTATTGGTTTTATATAAATGTCAAAAAACGTATTCAATAACTATAAGTATACAGTTTTAATTATATACAGATATATATATATATATATATATATATATATATATATGGAAAGGGTATTTATGTGGACAATATTTTTATTATTGATTTGTTTTATGTTTTTAAAAATATACTATCTCTCAGGTTATTGTCTAAGATGTGGCCGAACTTACTTTTTAATTTTTCAACCCAAAACGAGTCATAGACGATTACCTACATAAGTCTCAAATTTTTTTAATGAAAAAACTATAAAAGCCTTATAATAATGCATCTTCTTTAAAATCATAACCAAAAAACGGGGTTACAAGGTCAAATAATCGAGCGTTACTTGTTTATTTCGTGCTTTTAAAACGGCTGCCTCCATAGGCGCCACAGCCGCACATGCGCATAGTGCGCCCATTCGGTCAGCTAATTATTTACTATTGTTTATAATCGATTCCCATTAATAAATATAAAGTTTGACGAAAGTATAATTACGTACAGTTAACGTACATTTTTTATTTACTCATAGTAGATTTAAATATCAACAATTCGGAGGGTACAATTACTTTTTCCACAAATTCTGGTAATTACTAATAATAATGAGTCGATGGGTATTTTTTCAACGCCTCCCGTGTACTTTTTCCCTTTTTGCGCAGTTGAAGAGCTCGTGCACATGCGAATCTCGCTCTTCCGGTGTCCACGCATGCGCAGTAGCTGAACAGGGAGTGCCATTAAGACGTTATTGCATTTAATAATTTTTTATTTGTCATTTAATTGTTAAACCGCTGTTGTACACGCTGCTTCCAACGTTTCCATCTGTAACCTGGCAATAACTTTTTTTTTCGAAAAGTACAATTAAAAATACGTCGACTACCATTTTTTTTATTATATTTCGAAGGATCGTCGAGCTGGGGTAGGGTCGTTATCTTTCGCGGGCTGGAAAAGAGTGTCATTCTTTATCTCATATATTAGCCCGTCGCTCTGTCTCAACTTTTTTCCAAGTATAAATATAGATATATACGGGTAATGTAATATAAAGGGAAGAAGCAAAAATCGAGTAAAGGAAATCGGCATCCAATTTCTTTATCGCGGTTTTTCTTAAGGGGGTGCCATAGCGAAAAACTATTGACGAAGCGTAGGTAATGTAGTAAACTTTAATGTACTAGCAGCGCCATCATCCGTTGTAACATTATATTACGTTATAAGCTTACAGTAGATGGCGCTAATCGTACATTCCAGCTATCATATTCATTTACCAATATCTTTTTGTGCATTGCATTATTTTACAAAAACTATTGGGGTCGCAAACTCAACAATTATCAAAAATTGTATCGGTAATGTAATATAACCTCAAAATAGATGATGATACTTGTATATTTTATTTATTTTATGGGATGTCAGACCCAAATCATAAGAATCTGCATCTCTCAAAATAAAAATGATATTTATAATTTTTTTTTTTTTTTATTATTATTATTTTAACGTCGCTCTTTTTATGCTCCCAAACCGGTGCTAATCAGCAACGGAGGTCATACGATGTCTTGGTGAAGAAAGCACTTGTCGAAAATACATTCGCCAGTGGTGCTTGTATCAATCAGCCGGGGCCGGGAATCGAACCTGGGACCTCCAGATTACGAGCCCGACACCCTACCGAGCGAGCCTTCGCAGGCCTCTCGACGCCCTACCGACCGAGCCACCGCAGGCCTCACATATTTATAATATTAAATTAAAAATCTGAAAAATTTTGAACGGATTGCTTAAACATTAGAAATGTCTTAAGTTCTCGATTTTTCTAAGAAAAATTCATATTATAAATATTAATTGATGAAACAATTTGTAGTCAGTAGGTATTATTCAAAAAAGGCATACATTTTCAATCCAATCGAAAACGAAAAAAGTAAAAAGTGACCCTTTTCTGAGTCCGACGTCCCCATAGATCGTCTGCTTTTCGCACAGCAGATTGCGTTACATTTAAAATATTACTTTTGTATTATGCAATGTAGTGATTTGTACCGTTTACTACACTTATTTACTACACTGCAGTGAATAATACTGTAAATATACTTATTTCTGCATTTCTCTATGCAGCGGACGATACCATCTAAAACTCAACTAGAACCTTTTACCTTTACTAAATACATTCATTACATTTCGCTATGTAAGTATTCGTCGTATTCATTTTGCTTCAACCTTTTTTAACGATACTGAATACATTCCTTGCATTTCGCTATGCAAGTACTTGTCGTATTCGTTTTGCTTCATCCTTTTACCTTTATTGAATACATTCCTTGCATTTCGCTATGCAAGTACTCGTCGTATTCATTTTGCTTCAACCTTTTTACCGATACTGACTACACTTCTGTATTTTGCTATACAAGACTCGTGGTATTTGATTTGCTTCATTTTTTACCTTCACTGAATACGTTCCTTGCATTTCGCTATGCAAGTACTCGTCGTATTCATTTTGCTTCAACCTTTTTTACCGATACTGGCTACACTTCTTGCATTTTGCTGTACGAGACTCGGGGTATTTGATTTGCTTCATTTTTTACCTACATTGAATACGATCCTTGCATTTCGTTATGCAAGTACTCGTGGTATTCGTTTGGCTTCAACCTTTGAAAACGTGCTGTGAATAGTACCAATCGGTACGCATAACTTCTGCATTTCACTATGCAGTGGATTGGACCATTTGATACACTTAATTTTTGCTTTCCACTATGCACCTGTTTAGACCATGTGGGACCCGACATTTCTGAATTTTTCTATGTAATATATAGGTCCAGTGAAGTCCATATGCATATAATATGTGGTAAATCCTCTTCACATTAATTTTGACATTATGGAATGTTTTATCTGTGGTTGAACACTAAATATACATCCACGCCGATCTCGGGACACAGAAAAGTATCTGTAAAACAAGAAAAATAAATATATGACAACAGTATTTCAAAATCTAGCATAAATCATACTTTTAACTTTACTGACCTGGTGTGTATATATCTGAATCGCGAAAACCCTTGCAGATACGTAAGGTGTAAACATAGATAGATCATCAAACAGTAGATGAAATAACTAATATTCAAGATTGTCTAGACAGGTTGCATGTTCCAACCTTGAAGTAAGTCCATATGCATTTAATATGTGGTAGGTTCTCTTGAGATTAATTTTGAAATTGTGAAAAATATCTTTGATTGAACACAGATATACGTCTACGCTGATCTCTTGAAACATAAGTATCTTTAGAACTGAAAATATAAATATATGTCAACCGAATTTAAAATCTAGAATAAATCACACTTTGATCTGTGATTTAGTCACATCACTAAACGATACCTGAAAATAAAAAATATATATATTAATCAATAAGTATGTTAATATTGCGTAATAGTAATTATTTATTGGTTAGTAGGGACATATATGTAGTAAGTAGGAAGTAAATAAAATATATAATATAGAATATAAAAGGAAAATAATGTATAAGTGAATAAGCATTTTGGAAGTAGTAATCGAAGACTGGATATTAATTGACACGTAACTTTCTTAAATTAAAATGTTGATCCTATATGTAATATATTACTCAAATATAGTATTATTTAATTATATAAAACAAAATTTTATATTATTTCTAAAAATATTTCCTTTTCTTATAAATAAATAATATTTTACGATATTTCTGAAATTATTTATATTTGTTTAAAAAGTATATTTAAAATGTTAAACGAATACCTCCTATTAGCAAGTTTTTTAAAAAACATTTCACAAACATAAAGAATATTTCTATAATTTTGTTGAATATTCAAATGTGATTTACATAAAAACAAATCATTCATATTTGCATATGTATAAGTTGACTTAAAATAAATATAAATAAATAAATACTGACATAGAAAGTTTTAGATAGAATCAATTAAAAATATAAAAAATAATCTTTTTTACTTTTTTTTGAAATTTTTTAAAAACATTTTTTTCCAAAAATACTATAAGTTATATTGAAGACATAATTATTAATTAATTGACAGCGGTTTCAGTTTATAATAAGAAAATTCTGTGCTATTAGATTGAATTTTGCGCAACCGACATAAAAAAACTGTTCATTGTATCATTTAAAAATATAAAAAATTATCTTTTCTTGCTTTTCTTTCGAATTTCTATAAATATTTTCTTTCAAAAATATGGTTAGTTCCACATTAGATTACTTTAAAACTAAACAAGTTTTAATAAAAGTTATTTTTACAGCATAATGCTATTAATATATTCTATTTTCACGAAAACGTTTGACATAAAAACCCAAATTTATTCATATTTTAATTTTTTAAATCAAAACTAATCAATATAATTACTTGAAATTTTTATATTTTATGACTTTTATAAGGTTCCTTCATCATACATTTTGTTAGCTCATTTAACTAATTAACTTCCAAAACCCAAAATCATTAAAAAAATTTTTTTTTTAAATAACAAAAAAAAATTAGTTATAGTTAGTCAACCCAAAAATGAATTATTCAAAAATCGAAAATTGTCTTTAAAAAAAAACCACTTAGGGGATAAATAATTTAAAACAAATAAATAAACATATTTGTAACATGTTTTTAGAGAGTCAAAAAATTGTACAATTACAAAACTTTCTCTATAAGGAAGCAAAAGAGATTAAATAGTGAATATAATTTAATAGGAGGAAGATGCATTAATTGATATAAATAAGTAAATAAAAAAATAATTGGAGTGTACTTACAAGTGCGCTAAGATAGTGCATACTTTACAAAATGATGAACGTTTAAAATTTCACCAGGATCGGCTGCGTTGTTGTGGCACCTGGACGGCCGTCTACTTGCGTATATGAACACATTCGCAAACACACCACTCCGCGTCAGTGCCCGGGGAATGTCCCCGACGGTAAGGATCGCGCGCACATGGTGAAACTTACTCGAAGTACATTGTTTACGTGCTGGCCCGCGTTCAGTTGCCGCCATCTTGAATCTAACTAGATTCAAGCGCGCACACTGAATACACGCGGTCCATGCTCGTATCGGCATGGTGATGTGTATAACGAGTATAGGGAATTCGGAACGCGTGTAGTGTGGGAACACATGAGTATTGCAATATAATACACATACGGTTCTTGGACTAAAGCTAAGTCGATCATCTTTCTGACTATTCGAGCTCGAGTTTCATCGGTGACGATTCTCGATCAACCCATGTTTAATTGAAGTATCCTAACCTTAAGCCCCTCCTTTGAGTGTAGTGGCTCGGTCGAGGAGCTGTCGGAATAGGATTCTCCAATATTTGCGAGAGAGGGTTGTCTAGTTAGCTCCGCAGTAGTGTGTCGAGGCGAGAGCCTCTGGATTTTCCGCTTCTCCTTTTCTTACTTGCCCTGGCCTTTTGCACCGTAGTGAAAGGGAGCATCTTGTATTAAGCGCTTTGCAGCGTTATAGACAAAGTCGAGAAAGTGTAAAAGAATTGAACAATTTTATCGCAGGGAGCCTCTTGAGAATACAAGACTATTTACTAATATACTAATATTTACACTATTTACACAATTTACAAATTTACAAGCTTATACTACTACTGAAGGCTATTTAGAATCTCATACTTACTTGTTTAAAATCTTAATGATACTCTTAATGCCTTCTCGTGCGATTATGGTGTATCAAACCTACGTAAGGAAACGTCGGGAGAAATACTTTTAAAAGCCTGAAAGGCTTTCCGTCATTCGATAACACACCTCTGTGAGACACCTCGGCGGTTGCTGTCTGGGGTAAGATCTTCCATGACTAGCGGTTGCTCTGATGAATTGTATAGCCGCATGTAACGGCATATGTCTGATAAACTAAGCGAAACACAGGCTCAGCAAAACAACTCGACTTCGAGGTGCACTAGTGGCAATCCTCTTCCTCCACTGACGCAGGAGGTAAAAATCGAACTCTCGGAAATGGGGACCGAGTCACCATCACCTAACCCCAGGAAAACCTGAAGCAGGCTTCCGCACTTTTGGTGAAAACAACAATACATAAACCGAGTAACCATATGGTTTATAACTCACCTAAGCAAATACGCCGAACCGCACTCCCGAGTCCTCGAGACAGTGATCGCCAAGAGAAGAAGAAGGAGACAGCCAGGAAGATCACGAAGAGAAGGCCGAACAGTTAACTATGTCATCGCCACCAACTCGCCGTTGTTTGTCGACATTCGTGCGCGGCGGACATCTTCGTTAAGCTGCATGCGGCATAAGGGCACGTACGCACGAAGTGGTCACGGCGCATGCGCGCAGCGACTCTCTTGCGTCAACGTCGATGAGAGTCAGAGCTCGTTCGACCGCCGAGTACGGACTACCGTTTATCGAGAGTACCGACGTGACAATAGAGAGAAAGAGAGAGAGAGAGAGAGAGAGAGAGAGAGAGAGAGAGAGAGAGAGAGAGAGAGAGAGAGAGCTTAATTAAAATATTTTTATTTACAATAGAGACTTCGTCGTCTTGTTCTTTCTTCTCCACGTGAACGTCGTTAACCAGGAAATTCACAACTAATCGCAATCGCGGCGGATGATAAACTGACTACCGTAGGAAGCTTTTGCGCTTTAATCACCTATCTCCCACCACCCAGACCCTAAAATTTGTTGACGTTTAAATATTGCAGCCATTGCAATATTAGTTTCGCACGTTTTACACACACACACACACACACATATATATATATACACACGCGCACAAATAAATATTATAATATTAAGTCTTTGATTTGGCAATGCACCGGTAGCTCATTGCAATCCGGACATAGCCAAAATCCACAGGCCTCGCACCGGGCCCACCGCCGAACTTTATGTGTTTAAAACACCCGCGCACAACCGTAGCAGAAGTCACGGTTGCGGCGAGGTGATTCCAACACTCCTTCATTTTCGCGCGCGGAAATGTTCCGTCGCCGTACTAAATTTTTAATTTTTCGCCGCATTCTAGCCAGTTCTGAATCGCGGCGGAACCTCATGACGGCTAATTTTAGCCGCCATGTGTCTCTTTTCGCCCTCAATATTCGGCGATATCGCGTTTCGCGATCGCCGTCTATTAGAGTGTCGAAATTGTTTATGTCTAGTTGGTCATCACTATCACTATCACTATCACTATTATTATCACTATCACTATTATTATCACTATCACTATTATTATCACTTAAAATTTCGCGGTTCTGAACCACCTCGGGGGTTGGGGTACATCACCCCTGATGTCCCCAACTGTTTCTCCGCTCGACGACACCCCAGAGTCCTCGTTGTCGGTGCATAAGATAATGCATTATACACACTGTGACGTTGCACTTTTGATTCTTAAGAAGTCGTTCCCGTAGTGCAACATGGCACTGTGGCTTACAACAAATAAATAATAATAACTAATTAATAATTATTATCCGGTAACAATTTAAATTAATTGGGCGCCAGTTACCGGTAAAATTAACATCAAGCCGATTCAGGGTCGCGGGCTCCACGCTGCCATCATGGGAAAGATGGTGGAACCACGTTGTAGGAATTTGGATAATTTACTCGGGTTATAATCAATCTCTTCAATTCAACATAACAATTATCAACACTTTAATTATCATTAATTAAATATACATTAATTACAAACGCTTTCAGAAATATCGCTGATTTATCGTTCAATATATTACATACGAATTAATTCAGTAATTCGTCGCGAAACGCTAAAGAAAATACAATCATAAATTCGGGTTTGATTGACCGCTACCGCTAATCCTCGTACCGTGTACTAAATCCGTTAAATTATCGATCTTCGCGCGGCTATTCTACTTTACAATATTCCCGGAACGTCCTTTTATCACACTCTTATACCTTACAATACGCCGTACTTCCTCACTCACCGCAAGTCGAAAACTCTCCTCTTTACAGATTATCTATTTCTTCTCTGACGTGATCTTTCACCCTAATTAGTTAATCGTCCGATAGCTTCTCAATTGCCTCAATATTACAACTTTCTTTACAATCTCAGCGGATCTCAAAATGGTTACTTTAATACTATTTCTCTCTCAACACGTCTATTCTATACGGCGGTCGGGGAAGGAGTCTCGTCCTTCTTCTCCGATTCATATTATCCGCTACCGATAGTGGAGCTAGTTGTTCTCCCTTTCCGCTATCCTATCCGCCAAATCGGTGGCAGTAGACGTACCGATAATCGTCCGTAACGCCACCTATTTTCCTTCTAATTCCGCTAGTGTACATTCGCCATTTTATTTTATCCGCTATCTGTACATAATCGCCAACGCCTCCACCAATGCACCGGGACAGCTGTCTATCTCCTTTCCTCTTACATGGGTACGCGTGAATATCGGATCGTTCGTAGTCGTTCCCCCTCTGGCGCACCGCTCTCACCTATACTCGACGCAGTGTGCGCGCCGTCACTGTTACTCGACGCACGCAATCAACATCTCTCTATCTCTCTCGGATTCGCGCGCGCACGCGGTGATCGGTGCCGTCGGCAGTTTGCCGATATTCTCACGGTGTCGCCACGGGACGGTGTATCCGATAGATATACACGGGCTACCACGATGTCGTCAGCTGCTTCACTCGTACCTTGATATCGTACACAGTCTGTCCAGTGCTACGTGTTATTATTAACCGCCAATCCTTCCCTTATACCTATCATCCTCTACAAACCGAAATATTCCTTTTTATCACTCTCGCATAAACTCTCATTCACAATTTCCCGGTAATGAGAGTGGCTCGGGCCGGTATATACAAACTACCGCAGTCCTAACCTTCACCTGTCACTTCTCTATATCCATCTCTCTCACACTCTTTCATCTCTATCATTTACACTTACTTCTTTTCTAAATAATTAAGTGAGGCTTGCCTCACAACACATACAAGTGTAACTTAAATTACTTACATCGCTTTACCGATATTTAGGAAAGTATCAATCGAAATTACAATTAAAGTATTCTAATTTGATGAAAAAGTCATACTATTAGTGTAATTATAGGTATTGAATGGATTAAAATCGATATCAAAGTGATTTTCTTAATAAAATGTATTGGAAGAATAGAGGTGAAAGAAGTATAACACTCTATTAAAAAGGCGGTGACACTTTGCACCTATAGCTGTCAAGAACCCCACTCCTCAACATTATACACGTCCCCCGCTTTCTTTTATTCGTTAGATAAAGAGTATTCACCGCCTAAATCTAAAATTTCACTAGGTTTGTAATGGCGATCTAAACGGTGACTCGACCCGTCTTTACAATCGTCCATTAATTCGCTTTGATGTATACATCAATATTTCATGTTTTAAAAAAAGAAATCTGTATTCTTTGTTACTAGAGAAAAGAGAAACTCTTTACCACCAGCTGAAGCTAAATTGATATTTGGTGATCGATACTCAATATTTTACGAATAATTATTTTATCGTTTTGTTATGTAAACTATTATACAAAACGTTCAAATGTAATAATAAATCGTTACACCACGATCTAATCGAATCGATATTTCGAAGATCGATAATCGATAACTCTCTAAATATTAATCTGATCAATTCGCGGTATTACACTTTTGTAACGTTTGATTAGAGACGAACACAATATCCTTATACCGCGAATTGTTATAACCATTATTGAAAAAGTTATCGACTATCAATCGTCAACTTTCGGTCCAATCAATTCGTGTTAGATACTGTAGCGTCACTCGTATCAGAAGAATGACAGTACATTTTCAAATTCGTGCAAAATTGTCGAATTTATGCATTTTTTCCATCACTGCGCATATAACCCCACCACTATTTTACCCTTCTTTGCGGCCTGGTGGCACTATAAAAAGGTGACGTTTCCGTCGAGATTTATCAGTGTTTCGGGGTTTTGCTTCCTCTTTTACGTGTGACAAGGTGAAAATAGTATGTCTATCTCGATATAGAGAAGTCGGTATTGTTGAAAATCGTTCACGTAATATTGAGTGTAGCGATTCAACGTGAACCAGTAGTCAAGCTATTTTGCACTGACAAGTGGTAGAAAAATTTGAAATACTGCACAATCAACGAATTGTTCAGTTGATTAAAGCATATTCTTTCGTATTGTAGTACCCGTACAATAATATATTTATACAATCGTGGAAATTTTGAAAATAAAAAAGAAATAATACGTGTCGTTGGTGCGTGTATTGCACGACGTGGTCAACACAATGTTTGTCAGCTGCAAGATCTTATGCTGCAGTATCGCACTATTCTCGGTACGTAATAAATTTTACAATAGCATAATTAACTTGTGCGATTTATAAAACATTCTGAAATTTCAGCTTTCGATGTGCAATGATGAACGATGACGAGGGTGATGCTCTTCTATTGAGTGTAAACGCGACACCTGCTCGACCGTCAGTGCATCCGCTACCTATGGAGTCTGAGGATTCCAGCAGTACCGACACTGCCAATGATTCGTCAGATACCGATGATTGTAAGTCTACATTTTGCGTATGTTTAACAGAAAAGAAAAAGACAGCGAAATAACTACCTATGAAGTCAACAGGTCAGATAATCAGTGTGGGACAGGTGTAAGTGGAGCCACTGCTCAATATATCGACATTCGCGAAGAATCAACGCGATTTTACCGACGATTTCAGCTACGAGGACACAAACTACTTGCAACTATAGTCCAACCACCAGCAGGGGCAGATGTATGCAGCTGGTTAGAGAGGGCTGTTCATGAACTTTATAGCCGTGTAAGCGAAAACGTACGTCTCACGAATTATATAGGTGTATCTGTCTATTCAGAATAGTTTCGTCAAAGTCCTGTCTGGATTTCGTTTAGATTGATGCGCGATTTTCGGCCCAATGACTTGTTTGATTTGCTTGCTAGTGTAGCGCAAAGTAACGACGGTTTCGAAATTGATGATACGTTGAAAATATGTGTCAATATTGTCTCTGTACCGCAAGGTCGTGGACGAGTTAAGCTTATAAGAGAGCACGTGTACAAGAGATCAATTTTAAATATTATAATTACTAACGATTTGTGTTTACCGCGCTCTTTGGTTACTGTGCTCGTGCACGCTATATGCGGTAAAATCCGTTCCGGTATTTTACATAAAAAATGGTTAAAAATACGCAATAGTACAGGTAAATATCAGAAATAGCAAGCCGAGAAATTAGTAGAGCAGCACGAGTTATTGTACCTGTAACGGGGTGTGGTATCGAAGAGATGAAACTACTTCAAGAGTATTATGCACTGTTTGCTCATTATCAGCCAATTTTAAATGTAATCGGTGCGTCGGGTAGTAGAGATTACTGCATACCTTGCAATAAAAAATTAACATGTAGACAAAATCACAAGTGTCCGCATAAATGTCGAGGATGTTTGCAGGCTTCGCTTTGTAAAGTTAATGAAATTAAAATAAAATGTACTCGGTGTAGTAGAGAATTTTTCGGTCCGTCTTGTTTATCGAAGCATTTATAGGTAGATTCTTTTGGTAAAAATCTGTCGGTTTGTGAAAGTGTGAGAATTTGCAAAATATGTTGTAAGACTGTCAGGACTAGCGATCGAGATCCACATGAATGTAATATGATACTTTGTAAGATTTGCAATAAAAAAGCGGATGTTGATCATCTGTGTTATATGTAAACTTTAAAAGATAGTCCAAACAGATCAGAAGCAAAATTGACACTTTATGTATTTTATGATTTTGAAACTCAGCAGTCGGAGAGTGTAGTGGGTGATGATACGGTAAAATTACACGTGTCAAATTTATGGGTTGCTCATCAAGTTTGTACGGTGTGTCTCGACAACGATGATATTACGAATTCTTGTAATGTATGCGGAATACGTGAATATGTATTTAACATTGATCCGATAAAACAGCTACTCGACCTTGCACTCACACCAAGACAAAAATTTCACGAAGTCATCTGTATTGCGCACAATGCGCAAGGTTTTGACGCACAATTTAGTTTACGACATCTAGCGGAAAGAAAAGATATACGGGAATAGCCTTCGATAATTCTGAACGGGGGGAAGGTAGTGGTTATACGAGTGCTACACGTAAAATTTCTGGACAGTCTCAATTACTTACATATGCCGTTAAGCGCATTACCGAAGGCCTATGGACTTGGAAATATTGAGAAGGGTACGTTCCCCTACTTATTTAATACTCCAGAAAATCAAGGTTATGTAGGTGTGATGCCACAATTGTGGACGATCTCGCCAGAATCGATGAGTGCGAATCAGCGAAAAGACTTTCTGCAATGGTACAACGAGACGTGTGAGCAAAATTATGTCTTTAATTTTCAAGATCAAATAATTAAGTATTGCAAGCAGGATGTTAAGATATTGAGATTAGCATGCCTCGCCTTTAGAAAGATATTTATGACATGTGGCGAAACGGATCCCTTTCTAGAATGATGCACTATTGCATCATCATGCATGAGGGTGTATAGAAAATAGTATATTACGATATAAGGTCAGAAAGTTTGATTTTCGACAGGATATCAAACTATTTGACCGTATGTCGTATACTATTTTTCTTATTCCGGACACCGAAAGTATGTTCAATAATTAATAATAACTAATAAAATAACCTAGAAGCCTATTACCCCATGTATTGACAGGTATATACAAATGTCTTTGCCTTTCTGTTAGGGCGCTCGGCACGACCTCTACAGACAACGACGTAACGCGCTGCGTTCCATTACTATATTTTCCAATTTTGATATTAAGGCTAGTAATCGGGGTTATTTCGAATGCCCGCTCGACTTTTGCAAAAACGAGGCGAAGCCGAGTTCTTGCTAGTCGTGGCGGGCATAAAGTAGACACGCAAATGTTTATTAGGTGCATACTAAAATGAAAAAAATATAATCACACTTTTATACTTTTTATTTGAAAGATATAAAAGCTATGAAAATTAGAATACATTTTATTATTGAAGTAACAAATATTTTTTTTAGCTTAATTGTAATGACATAAAATGTCTTATTGATTTTCTTTGTTGCATCTACAAGTAATTAATAAAGTGCAATTGAATGGTTAAATAGCATAATAGGTTGAATGCATGAACATGTGCGCGAAAAGTTCTCGCTCCTTTTTTGTTTTTGTTGTTATCTTTTAAGCAGGCAATCGGAAAATTACCCAGCTAATCAGAGCGCGCGTATATGTATAGCTTACCACAAAAGTGACGCTTTCTGCTGGCTATGGTTGCTACGAAACTACGTACTTTCGGTGTGCGGGATAAGAATAAGTATGTAGAACAAGACACGTTCGGAATTATTCCGCAAGATAGCTACAGGTGTTCCAATAGACAGTCGATGAAAGCGATGCAGTGGATGTGCTGGATGGAGCAAATATTACAGTGTCAAATTCAGTTTGCAGGGAGAGCGCGGTAAAAGAGACTACCCGAGGGACCCCTAGTGGATGGTTATTGCGAATTAAGTGAGGTGGACAAAGTAGTTTTGCAATTTCACGGGTGCTATTGGCATGGCTCTCTAAGATGTTTCACGCTAAACAAAGATATTCGTCTCGTGAATGGTGAAACCATGGATGAGAGATACGAGAGAACAGTGAGAATTTCAGAGAAAATTAGCAGCTCCGGTTATCGGCTTATCAAAATGTGGGAATGTCAATTTGATCGTGAATGAAGTCAAAATTGCATGTGACGGAAATCGTCACACAATCTATTCACGACGAATAGAGTACTTAAATTCGCGAATTGTAAGTCGTCGGAGCCTTTCGTATGTCAAGGCCAACCGACGACACTTGTTTACTTTTCTACGAGTGTATAATTACGCGCGCAACAATACGTAGGGATGGGAGCGCGAAAGAGTGTGTGAGTCTCCCCACTCCCATCCCTTTTTCGAGAAATTAGGCGATCGCCTAATCAGTGCGTAATGATCCGTCGATCGGGACGGATTGTTATATTGTCCAGACGTTCCGTACTGCTCGTGAGTGCCGAGAGTGCGCCCCACCCCCTCCTGCATTAAGCTCTGTGAACGGTTGTTCCGGAGCAGAGCTAAGTGCGGAGACCCGGGTGGGCTGAACGCGTGTTCTGTGTTTGTGTGTGTGTGATCCAAAGGACGGGGTCGTGCGCGGGTGATACCGCGGATCGCGATTCGCTCGCCGCGGCAAGGGCCGCCTTCACCACCTCAACCACCGGTCGTCCCCTTGTCAAGGAGGTCGACCAGTCGCCGAGGATCGGCTGGGCCATCCCCGAGGAGCGTTCCCGTTAAGTGACAATTTATTACCGTGACCCTCCCCCTCCCTTGTGTGTGTGTGTACCACGGGAGTGTGTTCGAGTACAACGGTACTCGAACAGCGGTTCCCGGGAGTGAAACCTGTCGCAGGCGAGGATCTCGATCCGGCAGGTTTCCCGGGACTTCCGCCCGCGCGAAATAACTTTGTCG
This sequence comes from Theocolax elegans, assembly GCA_026168455.1. Classification (NCBI taxonomy): domain Eukaryota; kingdom Metazoa; phylum Arthropoda; class Insecta; order Hymenoptera; family Cerocephalidae; genus Theocolax; species Theocolax elegans. The sequence goes on from CM047425.1 coordinate 28,545,422, forward strand.
CGGCACACGGCCCGAGTGGCCATCTTGTTAATTATTTTATTAAAATAAACATTTCTTTTATTTTATTTTAATTCCGTGTAATTATTATTTCTCCCCGCTCCCGCCGACATCCTTTAATTTTCAGAAATCGTGTCGAGGCAAGGAGGATCGCCCGAATCCTCCATACCGTACGTCCCAGCGAACTCGCGTTCCTGGCGACAGCCCGCAGTTCGATAAATAAATAAATAATTGTGTGCGCGGTATTGGGCAACGCGGCCCAACGGTTAATTTAATTATTAAAATTAATTAACATCACCGGGTTCGCGAATACCACGTCACACGCATGATGGCTGACTACATCAGCGAGAAGATGAAAAATTTTCATTCGCCGCTTGATCCGAGAGACGCGTTTTTCGGCGGCCGAACCGGCAATATCGTCAAATTGTACGACGTTCAAAAAGACGAAAAAATTAAGTATGTGGATGTTTGTTCCTTGTATCCGTATATATGTAAGTATGGACGCTATCCTGTGGGTCATCCAACACTGTACATTGGTGAAGATGAGTGTCGTGAATTGGTGGGTGTGAGTAACGATATAAGTAACGTTGATGGACTAATAATGTGCGAGGCCTTACCCCCGAGAAATTTATTTCACCCTGTTTTACCTGTCAAGATGCACAACAAGCTGATATTTGCCTTGTGTCGGTCTTGCGTGGAGTCGAAAAATCAAGCGAATTGTAATCACAATGACGTAAGGGAGCGCGTCTTTACGGATACTTGGGTGGTTGACGAGTTGAAGAAAGCTGTCGAGTTTGGTTACGTGATTCGAAAAGTGTTTGAAATATGGGCGTACAAAATGACGAAGTACGACAAGGGGACAAAGCAAGGTGGTCTATTCCACGGCTACATAGACAAGTTCTTTATCGAAAAGACTCATGCATCGGGTTATCCGGTGGAATGCGGAGACGACGAAGATGCCATAAAACATCATGTGGAAGAATTTGAGCAACAGGAGGGGATCAGACTGGATAGAAATTGCATCAATCTCAATCCTGGTCTGAGATCGGTGGCGAAAATGTGCTTAAACTCGTTGTGGGATAAGTTTGGGTAGCGAGAAAGTATGGGTGAGACCGAGTTGGTGAACGAACCACGACGACTCTACGAGCTTCTCAGCAGTCCCGATGTCGATGATAGCTCTGTTTTATCGGTTAATGATGACATTATGTATGTGTGTTGACGTAATATTGACGGGATTGTTAAATCGTCACCACAGTGCAATGTTGTGATTGCGGCTTATACCACGGCACTGGCACGATTAAAACTTTTTTCTGAATTGGTGGCACTGGGCGAACGCGTTTTGTACTACGACACGGACTCTATCATATACGTAAGCAAAGAAATGAACGATGATTACGAGCCGGCGTTTGGGCCGTTTTTGGGTAGTCTCACCGACGAATTGGCGTGTCACGGGGTGGGCACGTACATAACATCGTTTGTGTCCGGCGGTCCGAAATTTTACGCGTACAAGTACCGAACACCAGACGGAAGCGAATCTTGCGTGTGTAAAATAAAAGGTATAAAATTAAATTTTGCTGCGAGTCGAAAAATCGATTTCGATTCGGTGCGTAAGTTAGTTCGAGGAGAAATACCACCAATATTTGTCGGCTTTGACGCTATACGGCGCACTCCGTATCGCGATGTTGTAACACGACCTGTGTGTAAAAAATGCGAACCAGTGTACGAAAAGAGGCAATTTGTATCACTTAATAAAAGTTACCCATATGGGTATAAAATCAGTTGAATTAAAAATATTTTATTCATTTATTATGATTATGTGACCTAATGAACCCTCTACATATAATGCTACAGAAACAACGATGTAAAATGTGGTAAGTAGTAGTAGTAGTAGTAGTAGTAGCATTGGAAGAGATAACTAGCTCGCTCAATACCGCCGCAGCCGCCGCGCAATAGCGAGCTACGTGAGCGGTCGCAGCTAGCAGCACGATTGATCCGCATGCACACGGTGCAAGCCAACTTGAAACCGCGCGCACGCGTCGCGGGGCCCCGTCCCCCGGGGGGGAGGACCGAGTAAATGCAGGCGTTTAAATGTGTGGATGTGGTTGGTGATTTTGTCAGTTGCGATGATGGATTTTTGCTGGAAACATCCGTGGACTTCGATGGTTTGCGGTCCTACCTCGTGCGGTAAGACGATGTTCGTCAAGAGATTTCTCCACTACATTGACAGCATGAGTGATACACACTTTGATCGTATACTTTGGTAGTATGGTGCGTGGTAACCCACCTACACAGACTTGGGGGAAAATATCGAGTTTCACGAGGGTCTACCGAGGAGGGAACACTACGCGGCGGATGGACGACCCAAACTGCTGATTTTCGATGACTTGATGCGTGAATCGTCGTGTGCCGCCGTTTGCAAACAAAGTCTGTTGCCGTGGCGCTTAAACGGATTCTCAGTGCTAATCAGGGTAAGCGTCCTCTGTACTTTCAAACAGACAGGGGTAAAGAGATTGTCGAACGCAAGGTTAGTCGGTTGCTGAAAAAGAATGGTATTACATATAGGACCGTGCGCGATTTTGACGTCAAAGCAGCGGTAGCTGAGCGATTTAGTAAAACATTGAGGGGACATATTTGGCGCTATTTTACCCACCTACATACTAGACGATACATTCATGTGTTGCAAGATGTGGTCAAGTCGTACAACGATTCGTGGCACAGTGGTATAAGAATGCCACCTTCCTCGGTAAATTTGCATAATGCAGCGAAAGCTCGGGAAAATTAGTACGAGTTAGTCGAGCAAAGACTGTCTTTAACAAAGCATACGAGGGCGGCTGGACACTGGAGTTGTTTAAAATTGTACGTGTGGATAGAGCGCGATTGCCAGCTGTGTACATTTTGGAGGATCTCGCGGGTGAGAGAATTGACGGGTTCTTTTACGAGCAGCAATTGAGCAGAGTACGAAAAGAGCTGACAAATTTGGTATTTGAAATCGATGAGGTATTTCGAAGTAGGGGTAAAGGCAATAAAAGACAATACTTTGTCAGTTGGAAGGGGTATCCCGAGAAATTTACTTCCTGGGTATCTGGCAAGGATTTGCAGAATTTACAATGAAGGAGGAATTTTACATGACACTGCCGAGTAGTAGTAGCAGAAGTGTATTTCCGGAGAACACGACTACACATTTTACGACACTGTTACCGCAAAATTTTTACTTGCCCGGAGAGTGGTGTGTGGGTCTATATGAAATACATATACCACTCACTTTCCAGCATATATCATCGGAGAAGGAGGTGGAGGGGGAGGAGGATGTCATTCACGAGACGATATCGAAACGTCATCAAGTGCCGTTCAATGATGTACGATTTGAATTGGTGAAGGAGAGAGTATTACGGATTAAGCCTGAAGTATATCACGATATTGCGAGTCTCTTGGAGGAAATACACAGCCTTAGTGGTGTGGAAGGCCATCTCACGTTTGAGATTCAATGCGGCGGTTACATTCAAGTCACCTGTGCGTGTACAGAGGAGTGTGCAAATTACATTCACACATTCACTCTGGCGAAAAAACTACGTAGAATACTGGGTCTGGAAAATGAAAAAGTAATCTCGTGTGTGGGCGAGGAGGAGAATCGTGTTATCGGTAATCGTTCTGCAAATCTGAGTAATGGAGTGCTAAATGTTTTGATGGTATATAGCAGTATCTGCCAGCCATATGTCACGGGTGACACAAACTCACGACTTCTGTGAGTTGTACCATTACATTTGCAAAATTATGCGTACGGTGCGACCGAGATAAGAGGTTTCGCACCAGTCATGTATCTACCACTACTCTCCTCGTCCTTCCAAACAATCGAGTTTGATATAAGAAATGAACAGGGTGAATCTGTACCATTTGACTACGGAACGTTGACCGTGATACTTCATTTCAAACGCACAGGCTAAAAAATGTCAGATTTTGACGAATTGTTTGGCGGTCAGGGGGAGGAGGAACTCATTCACTAAAATGCAAAGTGGTGGTGTGGGTAGCTTTTTAAATGGTTTAAGTCGTCGTGCCATGCCTATGATAAAACGTAGTGGTGTGGCTGTCTGTAAAGAGGCCATTCGTGCAGGTGGACGATTTGCTGGTGACGTTGCTATCGACAGACTACCAATCAAAAATGCTTTTCGTCACCGGGTAAAAGAGAAAAGAGAGGGGGATAACCTCAAAAAAAAGTTTCAAAACGCATTGGGTAAGATTGTTGATGGTCCACCGTCAGCTGATAAACAAGAAGAAGAGGGGGAAATATAATATAAAAGGAAACGTAAAGTACAAATACCTCAATCGGTTGGTGTGTACACAGCCAGAAACAGTAGTAGTAGTAGTGAGAACCTTAAAAAGAAGAAGAAGAAGAAGAAGAAATCCGTACAGCAAGAGATATATTTGAATCGTAAAAAAATGACTTTTTTACATAGTCACTCGTGCGAGTCTACGAAGACGGAACTGTCCCTCTTTGATATTCCGTCGACACAGACGGCGATCGAGAGTTCATATTGGGTGCAATACAAACCAATTTCGTCTTTGGCCGATCAGTCACCTATAGAATTTACAATTCCCGGTACTACCGAATACTTGGATTTATCGCACACAATGCTCAGCTTGCGTGTTAACATTACATCTGTGGGGAAACCGAGCGACGAAGATACATGCGGACTTATAAGTAATTTTCTGCACTCTCTATTTAATCAAGTTGATGTATTGTTTAATCAGAAGCCCGTTTCACCGCCGAACAACGTCTACGCTTACAGATCGTACATTGAAACTCTATTCAATTACGGGCCTGCAGCAAAAAAGTCACCTTTAACGAGTGTTTTATGGTACGATGATACACCTGGCAAAATGGACGATTCGTCAGATGGTAACGAGGGTCTATTAAACCGACGAAAGGTTATGATAGGTGGTAAAGTAGATTTGTTGGGTCATTTACACTGCGATGTCTTTAATCAGAGCAGGTTATTACTAGGTGGCGTCGAGGTTAGAGTGCGTCTTGTACGCTCACGCGACAGCTTCTGTCTTATGGATCCTAACGGTGAATTTACCGCGAACATCTCCGAGGCAACGCTATTTGTTCGTCGTTTAAAAATTAATCCAAGTATTTCACTTGCCCACGACAGGGCATTGACTAAAACGACAGCAAAATATCCACTTACCCATGTGGAGGTTAAAGCTGTAACGCTGCATAACGGTATACACAAAGAGACAATAGATAATATTATTTTGGGCCAGCTACCAAAGAGAATCATCATTGGCTTTGTCGAGAATAAGGCGTACAATGGCGACAAGAATCTCAATTTATTTAATTTTAAAAACTTTAACATTAATTTCTTGTGCTTGTATGTGGACGGAGTGCAGGTACCGTCGAAACCGCTACAACCAACTTCGAGACGTATCATACTCTATTTTCGGGAACAGGTGTACATTTTTTGAATTTCGGAAATTCCATTAGTTGTGAAGCTTATGCAAACGGTTACTGTCTGTTTGCGTTTGACTTGACGGCAGATTTATCGGCGAATGATACCTCGCATTGGAAATTAGTAAGAAATGGTAGCGTAAGAATAGATGTGAGGTTTGACGACCCACTTGCTACTGCCGTAAATTGTGTAATTTATGCAGAATATGAAAATTTGATGGAGATTGACTCGTCGAGACAGGTTATAATTGATTACAGTGGCTAATTTGAAGAAATGATTTGTAAACAACAACATGGTGATGATGATGAGATAGATAGATATATATATTTATTTGTACATTACAAAAATAAAATACATTATATTTAAAATAATCATGTATATAAAAACATTAGTCATTGCACATTGATATCACAGTCATTAGCTTTAGGTCAAATAAGTAATATCACAGCTTTAAGTTAATACAGTGAATATCACAGTAAGTCATTATAATAAAATAAAATATAATACAAATAAATCTTCGGTCATATACATCTATCAGTCACATGATAACAATGTAATTTAAACATACTTAAATTCGTGCATCCATCCATCACCAATCATCCCTTAAATACATTCACTCTCGCAAACAGTGTACATGGGACGATACAAATAAAAATAAAATAAAATAATATACAGTTATACTATAAAATACAAGATCATGGATGGATATGAATAAATAAGAATAAATAAATAAATAAATAAATAATATAAATAAACAATGACCACGCTATTCTAGTTCCAGGAGGTACCTCTGGATAGATGTCTTAAAGCCCCTCAGTGACGATAAGTTTCTGTGATAAGATCTATGCCGGTAGTGAGTTCCATAAATGCGCTCCCCGAACCTGGAAAGATCGCTTTCCAGCTTCAGTGCGCATTAAAGGAGGCGTAAGTTCTCTCAGTGGACCCTTCTCAGTGCCCCTAGGAACATATCTGGAAAATAAACTCTCCAGATACTGTGGAACACGCATACGTATCAGTTTGTACATTAGCACAGCCATAAAATATTGTCTTCTAAAATCTGAACGCAGCCATGACATGGAGACTCTGTGAGGAGTCACATGATCATCCCTCCTCACACCACACACATAGCGTACAAAGGAATTCTGTATCACCTGTAGTCTGTTACGTAATTCCTGCGAGGCGTCCAGAACAACCACAGAACAATAATCCAGATGTGGGAACACCAAGGCCTTCTCTGAGAGAGAAGGACGAAGAAGGATTGCACGTATAAAGACGCTGTTTTCTGGAGCAATAACGCAGTCGTCGTCTGTACGAGGTAGTTATAACATTATGGATTTCGTGATTGATATTCAGTGCTTTAAAGATAACAAGAATTGTGTTTTACCGAAAGAGGTGGCAGTTTTTGCTTTAAAGCATGATTTTAGTGCACATTGGATCGTATCTCCTACGAGTAGGTTTAAACGTTTAAAAAAGGGCATTTTGAAGCAATATAATTGGCTGACGTTGTATCATCATGGTTTAGATTGGCATGATGGTGACGTGACGCAGAAACGTCCACAAAAGAATTTGCAAGGTATTTTTAGCAGAGTCCGCAAAATATACGTAAGAGGAAGGGAGAAGTTTGAGTTTATAAGGAAGCTGACTACGCGTGAAACTATTAACTTGGAACTTGATGACTCATGTTCGCCGTTTAAGCATTTAAATTGGAGTGAAAAGTATTATTTACAGCACGCTGTGAAACCCTCTTATTTGCAGTATAGCTGCGCATTGAACAATGCATTTCGACTAAAGTGTTGGTAAGTAAACGAGACAACTTGGAAGGAGAGTGGTCGTTTGACCCGCCTCTGAATCTCTGAGATGAATACGTTCGAGATTCTGGAAATTCTGCGAAGACTAAAGATCCATACGATTGGGGTGTATCCCGCGGACGAGATACCCCAGATATGGTCAAGGCCAGCTGGTCTTGTTTTCAATACGCAACCACAGAGGAAGCGTGGTGAACATTGGGTGGCTGTGTACGTGACGAAAGACGGCACGGGGTTTTACTTTGACAGTTTTGATGTGCCACCACGTATTCCTGCATACATAAATTATATACACAAAAATTGTAGAAAATTTAAGTGGAATCGTACGCGCTTACAAAGCACATTTTCGAACGCTTGCAGTTACTATTGTATCATGTTTTTATTTATACTACATAGTGGGCGGCTTAGGTTTCACGCGTTTCTTGGAAAACTTTTCGTCCAACTTTGTAAAAAATGACGAAATTGCAAAAAAATTTCTAGAACGATTACGTTTGTGGAAATACCAATGATGCTTACACTAATGATTTGTGAACGAGGTTTGATTGGTGCCACACTATCCGAAAAGTAGAATAAATTTCGACGATTTTGCGAGAGGTTGGATCAGTCTCTTTTGAGCTCGCAAGCGAACAGTTGTAAAGCAAGTGGAGAGAAAAAACATCATGGCTGCACACAAGTACCGCTGTCATCAGGTATTGCCGATGGTCTACGGCTTAAATAATTCATACAACAAAATAATACTTGTCGGACTGGAGAATTCTTCGATCGAGAGTTAGGATTTTCGACCGACGATACGCATCAGCGGTCAGGATTTTTGCGGACTTGCATTTTCCCCGGAAACTTGGGAAGCCTTCAAAAGTCAATTTGAAAAAATTGATAAATATTTTGACGTTTATGAAAGTGACGATTTATTGGACCAGCAGATTAGCATCCCTGGGTACATTATTCGATTCGCTTTTAGCTATTCGGATCGAGCAATCGAGCTGATTGAGGATACGCAGAGGGAGGAGGAGGAGGAGAGCGAGGAGACGACAAAAAAGCGATATCAACGTTCCACGGTATTTAAACGAATAACCTTTGAAAATTTTAAAAAACTGTGTAAATGAATTGATAAGCGGATTGAATATTTAACAAAGGTGGCAAAATGTATGACTGTAGTGTTGGATGAAATTGTTTGTAAAGTCAAATCTACGTTACAAAATAAAGAAAATGCTCAATATACGTATTTCATGATGTGCGATGTTGAATATGTGGCGCGTGTGGTGGATAAGAGTATTATTATAAAGAATGTCATCGATAATTTACAGAAAAATGAATTAATTTTAAGTGAAGAAGATGTATCTATAGTGGTGTATGAATTGATTGCGCTACATTTGTATACGCTTGTGGTACTATTGAATAAATCGATTTATTCGGATTGTTAGTAGAATGTGTGTATGTGTACCTTTTGAAAATTACCATTATATAATTCTTGTAATATCGATCGAAGTACTTAGAATAAATAATTATTACTATAAATAATGATTTATAAATTACTTACCTTTCTCACTCCCCCACCCCACCTTCTATCCCATTGTCCGTGACAAAATTTTATTTGAAATTATATTTAAAAATTTATATAAAGGAAAATATACAGAGTAATATACAGTCACAGAGTTTGGACAAATTTTTGTAAATTTTGCAATATTTATCAGAACTAGTACGTGCGAAACTAATTTTGCGATGACTGCAATATTTAAACGTCAGCAAATTTTAGGGTATGGGTGGTGGTGGGAGATAGGTGATTGAAGCGCAAAAGCTTCCTACGGTGGTCAGTTTATCATCCGCCGCGATTGCGATCAGTTGTGAGTTTCCTGGTTAACGACGTTTACGAGGAGAAGAAAGAAAAAGGGTAAATCAAAATATTTTAATTAAGCTCTCTCTCTCTCACTCTCGGTGAGTATAGAGAAAAGGGGTAGTAACCTTGATTTTTAAGAGAGGTGGTACTATGGATAGAAACAACAAACCTGACCTTGATTTCGAGTAGTCTGTCATAGACGGGGCTACTCGAGGTCAGTGGGTAGGTGGTGGTAAAATATTTTCATTAATTAAGTGCTCTCTCTCTCTCTCTCTCTCTCTCTCTCTCTGTCTCTGTCTCTGTCACCATTGCCGGCTGCGAAGAGAGTGTACTCGCGGAACCTGGTTCAGATCGATCCACCGGAGGCTGTTGCCCTTTTCACAAATACATTTGGTCATCTTTCATCTATTCCTAGTACTCCCACTGTATTGTTCACGTCGTCAGCTTCTCATCCTTCATCGTCGTCGTCTGGCCGTTCCCCTCCTTATTATCTGTCTTTACAGGATACGCAATTATCATCATCTTCATCTTTTACTCCCATCAGCATTCTACTTTCAAACCTCGTCACAGCCATCCTTCATACTTTTGATTCTCTCGCTCCCGCTAAGCTCATCACCATTAAAAACATCAACAAATCCTGGATTACGCCACTCATTAAACAAAGAATTAAGTCTCGCAATATGGCGTTTAAGAGATTCTTGACCACTGGCCTGAGCTCGGACTATCAATGCTACAAGGAACTGCGTAATCTTGTTAGAAATAACATAGATTCCAGTAAATTTCTGCATTTTAATAGTAAGATAGAATCTGCTTCTAACTCGTCTGGCTTGTGGAAAGAGCTCAGGAACATGGGTCTCACGTCCAAATCATCTCAATCACCTCTCAACATTTTTTCACTTGATCAGCTCAATATCCATTATGCATCTGTTTCTTATTCACCCCTTCCTTTCTCATTTGATCAACTTCAGTCCCTCATTTCGGCAACAGACATCCTGCCCTTGTCCTATCCGTCTATTTCATTCAACTTCGTTCCTATCACCTCACAGAGGGTACTTTCTATTATATCTAGGGCCACCTCCAAGGCTACGGGACATGATGGTATTTCGGTTCCGATGCTGAAACTCTTAGCTGCTCAATTGGCGCCTTGTTTGGCCGATCTATTTAATTTATCACTCTCTACCGGAACCTTCCCTAAGCCTTGGTCCAGGTCTCTGCTTTTCCCGTTAGCAAAGTCGAACAAGGTAATCTCGCCGTCTGACACTAGGCCCATCGCAAAGCTCTGTGAAGTCTCTAAAATTCTTGAAAAGATAGTTCACGAACAATTTACTGAGTACCTTAACTGCAATAATCTAATTATTGAGAGGCAAGCAGGCTTCCGCCGGGGGCATAGTACTCAGACGGCTTTAATTGGGGTCCTGGATGATATTAGGAGAGCCATAGACAAGCGTAAGATCACCATTCTTGTTTTGTTCGACTTTTCAAAAGCCTTTGATTCGGTTCCACATGACTTGTTAATTCGCAAATTACGCTCCCTGGGCTGCTCGGATACGGTGGTTACCTGGTTTTTCCACTATCTGGTAGGTCGCTCCCAAGCGGTAGTGGATGAGCTGGGGAGGAGCTCGGCCTGGCTTGACACGTCTAGGGGGGTTCCTCAGGGCAGTGTCCTGGGTCCATTGTTATTCTCTATTTTTATAAATGATCTTCCACGTGTTTTATGTCATTCAGATCACATGATCTTTGCAGATGACACCCAGATCTATCACTCGTTTTACCCAACCGAACTCGCTCAAGGTGTACAGAGAATTTCGGAGGATGCAAATGCGGTTAACGACTGGGCGAGGTCGAATGGGCTGAATTTAAATGTAGGGAAAACGAAGGTGATGGTTTTGGGTAGTCAGGCTTATATTTCGCGCATTGACTTGGACTCTGCCCCGAGGGTTACAATAGGGAATAGTTTTCTTGAGTATGAGACGGAAGTCAAGTCTCTAGGCGTTTGGATTTCGCCTACCCTGGATTGGTCTCGCCAGGTCGCGTCAGTGTCACAAAGGGTTCACGGAGTTCTTCACTCCTTAAGATTTTTTAAGCGAGCGCTCTCACGTAGAAACAGGAAGAGGCTGGTCGAGGCTTTAATCTTCCCGCATTTTGATTACGCATGCGCGGTTTTTCATGACCTAGATGCTACTAGGAACTTAAAGCTACAAAGGCTATTAAATGCGTGTGTCCGTTTTGTTTGGGGAGGGATTCCGTGGCGGGAGCATGTTACGCCTTACCGTCTTAAGCTGGGGTGGCTGTCGGTCGAGCTTAGGAGATCCTTCTTCATTGCCACTTCCGCTTATAACATCATCTCTCATAATTCCCCCTCTTACATAGCTCGCCATTTCACCATTCGAGACGCTTCCTTTCCTTCCCGCTCTTCCTCACGTCTCCCTCCCTCGTCCCTTTTTTATCCTCCCCCTAGAACCGAAGCCCTGAACAACTCCTTTATCATCACTGCCTCTCGCCTCATCAATCAGCTTCCGTTCACTAATTTCGACCCTCTCCTCTTCAGTTCATTTAAAACTTCCTTATCATCATACCTTTCTGAGCTCGACCGACAGGCTTGGGAGGGGAGGGTTAGGTGTGAGGGGTTAAGCTGCCCTTCCCTGCCGGAGGTGTAATGTATGTCTATTGTTACTTATTGTTAATTTATTTTTCTTGCGTTATTTCTATCATTTTATGAATTGTTATTGTTTTACTATTGTATTTCCGTCGTTGTATTTTAATTTACTGCGTTTATTGTATCTTTGGGTTTTTAATTGGTTATTACTTGGCTTTTTCCTTTTGGCGCTGCGTATTTTTATTTTTATATTTATTTTTATTATGTTTATTGTTATTTTTTACTATTGTTAAATATTTTATTGTTATATTTTATTTTTGTATATATTTTTATTTATACTTTTATATTTTTATATTTTTATACTCTTATTTTTGTTTTATCAGTATTATTAATGTGCGCAGTTATTTTCCAAAGTGTATACGGGGTCTTACCCCTCAATACCCAATAAATAAATCAAATCAAATCAAATCAAATCTCTCTCTCTCTCTCTCTCTCTAATCTCTCTCTCTGTAAGTACTGGCGGACGCTCTTCTAATCGCTCCTTAAGTAAACTGTTGTTCTGCAGTAATTTCGCCTGCGGGCGTCTATTTCAGGTCATCCTTGCATGCAAAACTGCAAGACAGCCTATCAAGCGTTATCTCTTGGTTCCCTGGCGTCTTGCATCCTGGAGGATTGAAAGCATTTTTCGACACTTTTTGAGGTTAGCTTTATATTTTTCCACGTGGAGCACATATTATGCCAAAAGCCTACCATGCTATCTCCAATTGGTGGCGCCATCTCTGGAGAGCTGCCGCAATCTTCATCGAAACGGCGAAGGACGTCCGGTAATAGCGTGATTGACGTTATCGACTCTACTTTGCATCCTGCTTCTCTTTTGACAGCTGCTCAGGTTCAGGCTATCTTGTGTACTATGTGCAAGGATCGTGAACTCCTGTTCAACTGGTTGGCTAATGAGAAATGTAAGGAGAAGAGCGATTCACTCAGATCAGCTGTTAACGGATTCTGTGATGTTATCAATCTTCTCTCGACGGCGTATACTGCTCAGCTGGCTGTTAATGACACACACAACGCTTATGCTAATTCTATTGTAAATCTAACTAATGCTATTTCTAAATCTAATGACTTGCTTTTAAATTCTTGTAGTAAGCTTGAGCAACTATCGCAATCAGCTTTGACGAGCGGACCCGCTGTCCCTCCGATTGAGCCCCGTGCTTCGTTTGCTAGAGTGGCTTCTGCACCAGGTACTTTTACCCCGGCTGTATCCAGTCTTTCGGTCAAGCCCATCGGTGGAGGCGGTGCTTTGCGTCCGGCTGGTTCAGCGTGCAGAGTTGTCATTGGTCCAAGTGAATTAGCTAAAGAGAAGTATAAGTCCTCTAACGATACCAGAGACACAATTAAAAAATGCATTGACTCTGTTAAGCTTAGATTGGGTGTAAAACGTCTTTTAAACTGTTCGAATAATTCCGTTGTTATAGAGGGAGAGAATGTGAGTCCAAGTGCCTTGAACAACATTCCTGCCTTGAAGGAGGCGGGCCTAGAGGTCAAATCCGACGTTAGGCTTAATCCGAGGCTTATTATACATGGTGTCCCAGTGAATCTTCAGAGTGCTAATATCTCTAACTGCTTAGCCGAACAAAACTTTGACGACGCCAAGAGCGAGGATTTTAAAGTGGTATACCTTTATCCTCCCAGGGTAGGAAAGAACTTCCGCTCCTGTATTATTGAGACCAAGCCAGATTTGAGAGAGACGCTTATTGGCCGTGCAAGGGTAAATATAGGCTGGTGCTCATGTAGCCTCGACGATTATATAACAGTGCTGCAATGCTTTAAGTGCTGCGGATTTGGCCATATAGCTAAAGAATGTAAATCGAAGCTTTGCTGCCAATATTGTGCAGGCGAGCATAGTGCGAGTAACTGTAATTGTAGGACTGCGTTAAAATGTACTAATTGTTCGTCTGGCGGCGCATCTAATTGTAATCATGCGGCTAACGATAAAGTTAATTGCCCTATTTTGAGGAAAAAAATTATGCACAAGATGGCTTTTATCAATTATGGATAGCGCTCCACCTAGGTTATCTAGCTCTTCTAATTTTAGTCTAAACGTTGGTCATTGTAACGCGCAATCTATTTCCGCACATATCGATGAGGTTGGTCGTGTCATGATCAGTCGCAATAGTGGCTTTCTCCCTCATCAACTAGGTTAGGTTCTGAGATCCCCGGTTACACTTTGTTTCGTGCAGATCGTGTTGGAAAGATCGGCGGGAGCGTGGCGTTGTACGTGAGGAGCTCTCTGAAGGCACGGTTTTACTGTTCGTCAGCTCACTTGTCATCTTATGTGAAGCGGCCTGAATTTTTGTTTGTTGAAGTCTCGCTGTCTGAATGCAGGGTCCTCTTTGTTGTTGTATATAGCCCGCCCAAGGCAGGATACTGGCACGAAGTGGAGGAGGCACTGCTTAACTACGATGGAAAGTGTGATAGTATTATTTTGATGGGCGATCTTAACATTAATTGGAGTGTTCCTTCGACTCCGCGTACCATCCTTCAGGAGTCGTTTGAGTCGTGTGGTCTTGTTCGTATACCTTTTAATGCTACCCATCATCGGCTGAGGGACGATTCTCATACTTCGATTGATTATATCTGTGTTAGTGATATGTCCAGGGTCTCGCAGTATTTTCAATTCGGCTGTCCTGATATCTCGGACCATGATTTTCTGTTTATTTCACTATCTTACGAGTTTCCTTCTGATGTTAATAGCCTGGTAAGAAGACGCGATTTTAAGAACAGAGACGAGCCGGCTTTCTTTCATGATTTGAGGTTAATTGACTGGGCTCCTTTGTACGAGTCCCCCTCGGTTGATGATATGGTGGCGATCCTCTCGCAACGCCTGACACGGTTGTATGACACTCATACGCCTTTTCGTTCGTTTCGGGTTAGACGAAAGTCTTGCCCCTGGATATCTCATGAAATCAAAAAACTTATTTTGTCGAGAAATGACGCATGGAGATCCTATAAACGCTCAGGCAGGGATGAGGCTCGTTTATCGTACCGGGTATTGCGTAATCGCACTCAGACAGTAATTAGAAATGCTATGCATGCGTATTATAGAGCTAGATTTGAGGAATGCTCTAGTGGTACGAGCATGTGGAAAGTAGTTGACAGTATTGGCCTTAGATCTTCTCGACAGTCGTCAGGGCAGCTGCCTGTTTCGGTAAGTGAATTGAATAGCTATTTTGTGGGGGCTGGCTCGTCGGCGACTTTGAGGCCTGCGTTGCATTACGCACAGCGCTCCCCGGACTGCTGTTTCTTCTTTAGGTACGTCGAGGTTGCTGATCTGCTGCAAGCCATTGGCTCGGTTAAGTCAAACGCCTCAGGTATGAACAACATACCTGTTAATCACATTAGAGAATATCTGCCTCACCTTGTATCTATTTTGCTGCATATTTTTGACGCTCCCTAAGGTTTCGCAGCCTTCAGTAGCGGGAGATTTTCGTCCTATTAGTTTGCTCTACTCTCTGTCGAAGCTGCTTGAATATTTAGCGTACCAACAGATTCTTGCCCATGTCAATGAATGTGATTTTTTGAGCGATTTTCAATCAGGATTTCGAAAGAACTATAGCGTTCATACTGCTCTTATTAAAATGGTTGATGACGTTAGAGAAGCTGTGGATCGTGGCAGTGTAACACTTATGGTGTCTATTGATTTCAAACAGGCGTTCGACTCGGTTAATGTGCATTTGCTCTGTGTGTGATAAGCTGCGATTCTATGGTTTTTCTGAGTCTGCTGTTGGTTGGTGCAGGTCGTACCTTTCCGGAAGAGCTCAGTTTGTTGCCTCAGGAGATGACGATGCTTCCAGTTTGCTGCCTAGGGAACGAGGGGTTCCGCAAGGGTCTGTTTTGGGCCCGCTGTTATTTCAGTTGTTCATTAATGATCTGCCTGACTGCCTGAAATGTTGTTCTTTCCACCTATATGCTGACGACTTTGTTATTTACACCAGTGGTCGTTTTTCGCATAGAATTGTGTATAGCAATAGTTGTTAAATTGATTATTGTAATAATTTTGGTTTCAAAATTCTTGCATCGTCTGCGGATGAAAATGCAGAAAGCGATTGCATGGAAAATGTATAACAGTAGTTGTCAAAATTATTATTGTATAATTTTTTGGTAACAAGTGGTGCATCGTCTGCCTAAAAAAAATGCAGAAAACGATCGCATAGAATTGTGTATAGCAATAGTTGTAAAATTGATTATTGTAATAAATTTGGTTACAAAATTCCTGCATCGTCTGCGTACCAAAATGCAGAAAGCGATTGTATGGCAAATGTGTAGCAGTAGTTGCCAAAACGATTATTGTAAAATTTTATGGTAACAATTCGTGCATCGTCTGCCTAACAAAATGCAGAAAACGATTGCATAGAATTATGTACAGCAATAGTTGTTATATTGATTATTGTAATAATTTTGGTTTCAAATTCCTGCGTCGTCTGCGTATCAAAATGCAGAAAACGTTGCGCGGAAAATGTAGTAATAAATGCCAAATTATGTTTGTAAAAATTAAGTTGTAAAATTCCTGCGCCGTCTACATATTTTGTGTTCAATAATGCAATCTACAAAGGTTATTTGTGAATGAATATGATAGCTGGAATGTACTATTGGCGCCATCTACTGTAAAGTTATAGATTAATATAATTTTTCAACAGATGATGGCGCTACTAGTACATTACAGCTTACTACATTACCGACACTTCGTCGATAGTTTTTTAGTATGGCACTCCCTTAAATAACGTAATTGGTTGGTTCGTCAAAATTAATAAAAGTTACTCAAACATTCTGTGTGAACAAGAAACGATTAAATTAGAAAATATAATAGACTAATTCATATATTTATAAAAAAAATAGATTGTGCAAGTGATACTTGGAAAATTCTTTATAGATTATTCTGAAAGCAAACAATTCGTATTTTCTGTTTTAATTGTACATTTGAAATAACATGCATAAATGTTCTGTTTAACGCAGTATTGCACAACATTTTCATAAAATTTAAATATTGTTGAAAATAATTTTTGCCAAAATCTATTTTCTATTAAGATAAATACTTTAATAGTTTTTAATTAATAAATTGAAAAAAAAGTGTTAGAATCCATCATAGTTGCTACCTACGGGGATTGTAGTTTCTTTTTTGTATTTTTATATAAGAAACAAATCCCTAATATTCAATATTGTTAAATTATTGCTCATAATAGTTTTGCTTCTTTATTTACATGTATAATAATTTATCAAGAAAATTATGATAAGCTATTAATATGTACCAATTTTCAGCTTCTAATTATGACCCCCATCAGTCAAATGTCACCTTAAGTGTAACGCCTACTAATTGGTCTGGATTCAACGGTGATACTGTTAAATTAATTTGTAGTTCATCGAAACCTGCGCGAAAGTATATTTGGCGTCGGCCTGATCGCTTACTGTTACCAGCTTCAACAGATCAACTCGATGGTATTTTAATTATTAGAAATCCATCATTATCTGATTCCGGAACATATATATGTACAGCTACTTTACACGATGGTATGGAAAAAAGCATAAATTCTTCAATAACAATTTACCCTCGTCACGATATACCCGTTGTTTCTATTGAGCCTGAAAGACAAAAGGTCCCGCAAGGAGCAACCACTACAATCAAGTGCAGAGTAGAAGGCGACGAATCTAATATCAATTGGATAAAGAATAAAGAATCAGTTTTAGGTACGAATGTACAAGTTGTTGGTAAAATATTACGTATCACAAATGCCCAAATATCAAATAGGGGTGTATATACTTGTCGCCTAAACTTTAATAATGTAGGAGATATTGAAGCTAGCGCTATTGTGGAGGTGGAACGTAAGTTTTCGTTAATACATATGAAAATTATTATTTTAAGAATTGACTTAATTTACGAGATACTTATTTCAATTTACTAGCTCGAGAAATGCCAGTCCTTCAAATTTATCCGCAAGAGTCACAATCAATTTTGTTAGGTGATACTATTGACTTCCATTGTCGAATTGTAGCTGGAATACCAAAGCCAGAAATTAAATGGATACGCCAGGATAATAAGCCATTTAGTCTGAATTCCCAAATAGTTCCAGGCGGTACGTTGCGAATCAATAATGTAACAAATTTTGATAGTGGTACATATGTATGTATTGCTGAAAATTCTATTGGTATTACAAGTGCTTCAGTTAATTTGGAAATTCAGTCATTACCCAGTATAATTATTTCTCCGCAAAATGGTATATTACATTTAAAATTCGGCGACAAACTTCATCTGGTATGCAGTGCTACAGGATATCCTCAACCTGCTGTATCATGGAGTAAAGCTTATAACGAAGAACTTGTGATGTAAGTATATTCATTTATACATAGAAATATATATATATATATATATATATATATATATTTATATATATATGGGTGGTTCTCTGTGACATCGAAGATGAAAAAAATAAATATTGATATAACTGTGGGAATATGTTTTAGAGGTATCCAGTAGTTCTGCTGAATTTGTTCAGATTTTTTCGGGACCATTATTTTAAGTTACAGAGACTCAAAGTTGACATATTAGCACTTTTTTGCATTATATGCTAATTTTCATGAATTTATAGATCCCAGGGATGCATTTCTCACTAAAAACGGATACGACATTTTTTGTAGAATTTTCTGCATTTTTCATTAAAAATACTTTTAAAGTCATAAATGTATGCTGTCACACTCTTGTAAGCCATTTAAACCTTAAATAGTGAAAATCAGCAATTCTGCTCCGGACTCTGGAAACCTAATACTGTCTAAAAGATGTCTTTTTATAGTCAGTAACTGCCTTTAAATTTACAGAGTGGGTCTAAATCATTAAGATCACTTATGGTCAAAATATCCGGGAAAAGTGCCTTAAATATTAATAGAAATATATATTTGTTGCCTTATAACAATGAATCTATTAGCATGATCATTGCAAAAAATTTATGCACTTATCTTGGAGTAGTAGAAAAGTATCTCCTCTTGTTTCAGTATCCATCTAATCCCCTATAAACTGCTAAAATACAAATACTATTATACAATTATAAAAAATTAATTTTTAAACTATTATAATGCTGGAATTTCAATTTTACAACCACTTTAAGAATTATGATACTAATCTGAAGGTACCATTAAAGAATTTTGAATTCTCGTTATATATTTCTGCGTAGTATAATAGGCGAGATTGAGAGAGAGAGAGAGAGAGAGAGAGAGAGAGAGAGAGAGAGAGAGAGAGAGAGACAATAGATTTGGTGTAAAGTGTACGCTAAGATTAAACCATTCAATTAGTTGATTAAGTGACATTAATTTAGTATTAAAAAAACAATAAAGACGATTCATAATTGAATGTTTTATTTATCTTTTTTTAGTTAATTAGAATCTCTTTTACATATCTGAATAAATTTTAATGCACGTTTTAAAGGTTGTGTAGGCAAAAATAAAAAAATTCATGTTTTAATCGGGTTAATTTAATTTGCTTATATAAAGAGGTACTTGCGAAATCCAAATTTCATATTTATTAATTAATTAGTAAATATTTACTCTGGTAATTTTAAACCAGAACCAAGATAACCCACACGATCTCGCTTAAGCCTACACGGTAGGACGAAACCAGAGCAATACAATATATAGGCCGTATAGTCCAAACCTATAGGTTTTCGTATTTTGCGATTATAATTGTACACCTTAGGGAAAACGCGAGTATACGACCCCACGATAGCCGCAATTGGACTGCTTCGGGAAAGCGAATTAATTGTTTTTATATGTATCGTAAATTATTTATTTAAATTTTTACTATAAATATGATATGTTCGGCACAATAGTATACAACAATAGACTATAACACGATTCACCCGTTGTTAACTCTCAACAACGATGAAAAAGTTAAAGAAAATATGGAAACAAGCCGAAGAAAAGTTTGTTAAAGCTAAGATAAGCAGAATAAAGCTTACTGCAGTAGACAGAGGATTATTCGAAATCGCACTCGAATTTGCAAGCTTCATGCAATGAATATAAGACACAGTTAAGCAATATACTGAGTAAGTAAATGTGTTAATATCAGAGCAATAACAAGCAATCTTAATGAGCAATAGCTTGGACAAGCCACAACACGATGTCCGTAGTCAATCACAGCAGGTAGGTTTCCAAGACACTCTGACGTACCATTACTTGGACAATACAACCGGACTACCACAGACTGATCCCCCAGTACTACTCTTAAGAGGAGTCGGTCGAGCTTGGAAGGGGGGGGGGAGAACTTCCAAGCTCAGAAGAGACTTGGAAATGCGAGTGGCACCAGTACTGAAAACAGCACTTGGTAGAGAATTGCAGAACAGTCTACGAGAGACGTTGGTCAAATTGTCCGGAAATGACGATCAGAGCATTGACTCATTTTTCGAATGGATCAAAGATATTGATTTCTGGCTAACCTATCGAAAACCGAATTACTAAACTCTTTACCACAGCTATTCAAAGGCGTTGCAGCACTGTGGTACAAAAACGAAGGAGATATGTGGTCGACGTAGTCCGAATTCTAAAAAGATGCTCGTCACTGGTTCGGAACAAGCAGGCGGTACCAAACGAGATTGATTGATAAAATAAATTCTTGCTAGGAAGGGTCTGACTGGCACATGTCTAGTCTACATGATATGAAGACTCGATCCTATTCCAAGGATCGACTAGCAACTAGACACGCTGCACGGCAACCTGCGTCCGGAAATACAAAATCTAGTACGCAGGACGGATTGCGATACAAACGTTACTCAATCTTGCTGTCGAAACCGAACTGACACGCAAGGTACAGAAAGCGTACAGATATTCTCCACGTCTTATTCCTAAAAAAGATAAAAAGGTCAAGACGAACATTGTGGCTGTGCAACCAACAACGCCAAATAAGCCGATGAAAATATGAGAGGACTGGGCAACGGCAATGGCTATAGTTCTGGAGGATAAAATGAAGGAGTTTACTCCTTCGGTTACCCTCACTTAAGGGAATATCGGAAAATAAAAATGGCCAAGTCGAACGAAAACTTTGAAAGCTCCTTCCGAAAGGACGAAAGGCGGATCGGTTGAGAAGAACAGTGAGAGCGCGAGACCATGGGCCGCACATTCACTATAGTGTTTTGGCTATAGACGGCTGTGTTACAAATGCGCAGATTGTCCGGAAAACGCGAACAGAAGCGGTAGCAAAGGGTCGTTCCCGTTCCTGCCCCGCGTAAGGCCCGACCAGCTTATTCAGATGAGGCGGAGACGATCAAATCTGTTATGTAGGAGCGAACTTCATTCAGAGATTTAATGCAGTTTCGAACCCAAATCTTTCAATCAAAGGGGGCAATAAGTCCATAGATGTGAAAGTAGAGAGCATAACGTAAATCGCTGCGCTAGAGTTGGCATCGATTGACTTAGCAGACTTATTGCCAGAGAACCAAGAAAGGCTGCCAACAATGGCTGACCAATACCTGGGTACAGCGCGGAGGCCGTTGGGATGTAAATCTCTAATTGAGCACGCAATCAACATGGGTGTGACACGGTCAATCAAACAAAAATACTATTGCATCTCTAAACGAATAGAGGAAGTGATGCACGCCCTGGTTAAGGAGATGCTCGACGCAGGAGTGTTCGAGCCATCAAACAGTGGGTGGTCAAGCCCTATAATAATGGTCCGTTAACCTAATGGGAAATCTCGGTTCTGTATCGATTACCGTAAAGTCAACGCGGTATTGACGATATACGCTTAGTCGCTGCCGAACATGGGCGGTATACTACCAAATATTAAGACCGCGAGGTACATCAGTACACTTGATATAAGTAGTGCGTACCATCAGATACCGCTAAAAACAGAGTCAGCGGCTATAACTGCGTACACAGTACCTGGGTTAGGCTATTTCTAATTTAAAAGGATGTCTTACGGCCTATCCCAGGTGGAAGTCACGTTCCAGATGTTAGTGGACACAATCATAGGGCCTGAGCTTGAACCCTATGCATGTTCGTACCTCGATGATATAATCATCGTCACAAAATCCTGCGAGGAACACGAGAAGTGGGTAAAATATGTCCTGAGGAGAGTTAAAGAGGTTAGTCTCACGATAAATCGGGATAAAAGTGAATTTGGACGTAGTCAGGTGAAATATCTCGGAGTATTGTTCAATCGCGATGAGATCAGGCCATACCCTGAGAAAAAGAGCAGAGGCTTATCCTCAGCAGCTCAAAGTATTCCGGTCAAACAGGTTTCGAAGGCGACAGGTCCATATATTATAATTGGTCGATCAGGATCCAATACATACACGCTGTTGGATAAAGAAGGTAAGCTGACCGACTTTACATACGTCGAACACGTGAAACACTGCATTCCGCCAGATCCGACGTAGATGAAGAGGAAGAACATTCGCCGAGGGACACCGTAGGAGAAGGGGAGACGCACAACTCGTCCCAAGCAAGCAAACAGTCACCAGATAGCGAGCGGACTCCTGCGCGAGTCATAGCGGATGTCACCAGCGTGCGAAGAGAGACTCTTGCAAGAGTTAAAACACCGAGTGTACG
Organism: Theocolax elegans; assembly: GCA_026168455.1. Classification (NCBI taxonomy): domain Eukaryota; kingdom Metazoa; phylum Arthropoda; class Insecta; order Hymenoptera; family Cerocephalidae; genus Theocolax; species Theocolax elegans. Next base: position 28,567,688 of record CM047425.1, read on the forward strand.
AAAATGAGGTAGACCGCGAATATCTAAGAATACCGTCGCGAGACCCCACGGAAGTAGTAACACGAATCGCAGTTTAAAAACTAACGACATCTAACCCGCGGTCGAGAAATCAGAGTTCCGGTACCAACCAAAAATATACGCGCGCAAACAAAGCGACGGGAGAATAGTAATAATAACGTTATCTTTTGCTTTGCTTAAATAGATGAAAATCAAACCTGAGTTTGACTCGACAAGCTCTTCGTCGTCGAGGGGGAGATGCTCTCGAGTGAGTGTTGGCACGCTAATGGAGGTAGCAGAGTACCTCGCCATGGATCGGACATCATTGACACCGACGCAGGAACCACCGTCCGACACATTCTCTTTCGACGAAGAAAATGAAGGAGCAGGGGGCGACCCTTCGCCCACCACCAGGGGACTGGCAGTAGCCGGCGCCTTGAACAAAGCCCAGTGATGCGGCAGCAGCCATCTTGGGAGAGAAACCGCAGAATGTATGGGAGTTTCTGGAAGCTCAGCCCGACTTTGCGTCCCGCGTATTCAACGGGGCAGCCATGGTTGAGAAGCGGGTCTACTAGAATTCAAAGAACTTCCATGTAGCCGTCCCAAGATTCTATGCGTTTTTCCAAGACTAATATTAAGTCGTGAAAGACCGCCTGAAGGAGTGGGATGTAGTAGACGAGCTTCGCCGCACCCGCTCACTGCCAAGATATGCTAAGAGGAAAATTGAAGAGTCTCGCCTAGAACTACTCCGTCGGACCAAGGAGAAAGAGACCCAATGGCGGCAAAACAAGTCTCAGGTTAGAGCACTCGAGGCCGCGCGCCAAGCAGCGGAAGCTGCCTTGGCCTTCAAGACCGAAGTGAGTACCGTGCTGGTTAAACCGCCAGGAACACCAGTACCACCTAGACAGGGGAAACTGCCACGATGCTTCGTGTATGGTAGCCCGAAGATACGCAACCCGCGTACGTGCCCCAACCGATCAAATTGCCAGAGCCTGAGACGGCAATAGCTGGCTGTTCCTGGCAACCTGAGGTTCAGATCAGACCGCCAGGAGGAAAACGTCCTTGCTAACTATCCTATGTAGTTTCACCCTCTTTTTTTTGATAAACTTTATATGGAAAGGCAGAATAGTGTTTCTATTTTTGAACCAGATCTCATCTACATCCCAACGCGTTCGAACCGCAAATGACCATAATTTAAAGATTGTTATCGGCCACAGCGGTCTAAGAAGTACGGCATTTTCACCTCCCTCGTTATATATATCACGCGTTTTTTGTTCTTTGAGAAGATGCGCCTTGTCTCTAACCGTATCTTTGGCCAACGCTCAGGACAGTTTTACTACTATTCCCTTTGTACTAAGTGCAGGATAGGATGACATTTCTCGGAGACAGACTTCAGTCGTGGAACCCAGGGACAAATATCAATAATTTGTTTGGACAGCATCGGCAGATTTATCGCGATGAACAGCTTCTCAAACGCACTGCAATCCGATAGATTTAAGGTCGTTGGAAGGCTCAGTGCAATCACCTTACACGTGTCTTTAATGGAGTCAACGGAGATAGCAGAGTGAGATATGTTTGTAGTATACTTTCAACACCTGCATTTGTGACTGAAGGCTATTTATCCGTAAATTTACATCTTCAAATCTTGACTCCGTTTTTTCTTCAATCGTGTCGACACGCGCGTGGAGGGCCCGAAGATCAGCTTACCTTGTTCACCTTCTCCTCAACCAGACAAACCAAATCCGTAATTGATTTAAAATCCTTCTTTAAGTCGTCGCGCACACTGCGAGCGAACACTTCCATCCACGGCAACGGAGCGACAGCCATTTGAACAGAGTCGGTAAATGACTCACGCGATGCATGATTGGAACCTGCGACGTTGAAGCAGAGTGACCAATTGGCGACTTTTTTTCCTTTTCTCTCTTACATATATTGATGTTTATTAAGCAAGAGCAACAAGGAGAAAAAATCGCCATCTGAGAACCCTGCGTTGAAGGCGACGAAGGCGAGGCAACGCGCTTCACGCAGGAGATGGTAAGAGTGGGCGTGGCCACCATCGCGGTAACGTCGGTCGCATTAGACAGCCGCGGCAATCCAGTCGGTGGTGCCCTCACCTCGGATTTAAACTAATACTAGATTTAAACTAATACTTAAGTTCTCGCGAGCATGAAGCCGCGGCGCTCCAAAAAGCCCGGTGAGATATCAAACAGTGGTTATGTACTAAGTTATTACTTACCACGCAGACCTCTGTGTAATCCTTATGCGTTACCCAACCACCGCAGACAAAGCAGCCACGCGACGTTGTCATTTTCTACGACCCTCGATCCAACTTAATACAAACTGGCTGGGTGGTAAAATCTTACAGGTAGTGGCTGACCTGATAAGAGAAGCCGCTTAAAAACCTCCACTAGTACGTGTAGCTAACCTCCAGAGAGAGAGAGAGAGAGAGAGAGAGAGAAAGAGAGAGAGAGAGAGAGAGAGAGAGAAAGAGAGAGAGAGAGAGAGAGAGAAAGAGAGAGAGCGAGAGAGGGGGAGGGGAGAGGGAGAGAGGGAGAGAGAATCGAAGAGGAGTCGAAGGATACTTCCCGAGAATAACGTGTTAGACCACATCGCTAACATAACAAGCCCTGGCTAGGCATGCGTTTACGCGGACGTATATGCGACCCGTGATCGGTGTCGGAATACGCGCGGGATTTTATTAATTTATGTATCCTGGCCGTAACACCCCCATCCTTTGAGTAGAGTGCAGGGTGAAAATCGAGATCGCTTACTCGACGATGCAACAAACTTTTATAATACATATGGTGCGTCCTTTCGCTCACTTTCTCATACATTTAATGTATACATCTATTCTGATCTGGTTAAGAAGAGTAAATAAATTATTTGATTTATTAAAAAAAACTTAAATTATATTTAGTGACTTTTCATTTTGGACGACGACTGATGTAAGAGGAAGTTTGAACTCATACATACTATGTTAGAATTTTTATGTTTAAATGTATTTACGTCTGAAAGTACATGTCTCGATGAACCTTAATATAGGGAAAGATATTCACAAAACCTTGATTAGGACTTTTTATGGCATAGATACCGGATTAAAGTTGGTTACGACATGTTTTCGATTTATATTTGAGATATATATGTAATTATAGTATATTGAGAACATGATTGACATAAGGAGTCTTAAGAAGTGAGTCGGAATTCACAAAAAGTGTAGGTTGTTTTTCATGTTAAATTTCGAAGAAATAAACCGAAATCTTGTTAAAGATTAAGGAATTTCATCGATAAGATACTAAAAATTATTATTTATATACACTATTACCTTTTCTTAATAAATAAAATAAAAACTTGATGTCATCCATGTGAAAAGATCAACTGATAGGGGAAAATTTGGTTCTATTATTTAAAGTGATCATTAAAAATTGTTCATTTTTTTGTTCAATCAAATAGATCAGAATAGATTTACATTTGTTAATTAGCTTATATAACTAATATTCCTGGAAGTTGAAAACATACACATAAAATGCTTGCCATAAAGTACTATGTCAGTACAAGATTTATCTTACAATGAATACAATTTGGCGTGTTCGAAATTTATATATATTCGCAACGTAGGTAAAGAAATCGCAGATCAAAATGAGTCTCTCTTCTAATATTTCTCTTTAAGTTGAAAATTAAGGTTATTCTTAATTCTAGAAAGAACTTTAATAAAGAAAAATTCAATAAAATATATCTTTCTATCTAATTTCATAAATATATTAGGATCTGGTTCGGGTTTTGAGAACGGATCGGGAGAATCAGTCTTGTAGTGATCAAGGTAAAAAGGCGAAAACTAATGTGATTAAAATTTTCGCGAGGTTTTACACGTAAATTCTCATGTTTTGATGAATTTTGTTTACTCTTGATGCAAGAATTATGGATTAAGGATGACTATTTGATTGATATTCAGAAAAATACGGTTTCGCGAGCCAAAAGACGGACTTATTTTCTGTAGAGTAATCTAATAAACAAACAGAATAACATGGCTCCGCGAGTATATTCTTTGTTACACATTCCACATTGGATTGGTCATCTAGATAAGGTAACGAAGAGCATAGCTCTAAAATAACGAACAAAACTTCGCTTTCGGTATCGGATTGACCATTAACATGTAATGGGACTTGTGAATATTCTGATTCACTTAATAGATTACCGAATTTATAATTAAATATACTATCAGAGACCTTGGCATCAAAGGGATCTATGAAAGTAAAGCAGGATTGAGAGTTTACATGATAACTAATAGGATAATTTAATTGATCAAGATTGAATGATTCCACGTAATTTAGAGCTTTCTTTATGTCGATGTTGTCGAACTTTGTACGATCATATTTTACGTAAAACTCAACTTGCAAAAGTTTATATTCTGGAAAACCTTGTTTGTACCGAGCACAATTTGAATTATTCGATTTATCATTTTTTAATGTGAAGTTTACGAATTGAACTTGACTGTGTGTTCACCCTGATCCCCAATGAACGTGGTCTAACTTATAATGACTAGACAATTTTATTTTAAATATTTATTAATAAAATCAAGAATAATATAAAACATATGCCCAAGATTGCTATTCTTCTTCATACCTAAACCTTGGTTTAATTTTAAGTTAATATTTCCTCAAATAATTTTAATGTATTGAGTAAATAAAATATTAATTTCAGGACATTCTATCGAATTGAATTAGTATCACGAATGTGTTATTATGACACTATTTATAATCATATCAATCGAATAATTATTAGTAAACCAAATAATAATTTCTTGAAATAAAGTTTAAAAAATATTTTTTTATAAGCAATTTAGCATTGCATTCACGAAATTAATTTTAAATCCGTCGTGTGTGACGTAGCGTTTCCTACAGAAATGTGGGGAATCCCGTACACCACGTACAACAGATAATAATAATAGTAATCTCGATATATATATTGTAACGGTAAACGGTTCACGCGAGTCGAAAATCGTACCGATCGCGTGAGTCTACCGTTGAAGACGCGTAAGGCGCATGCGCGAGCGCGTCGGAGAGCCGGTGTGCACGACACACCGGCAGTATCGTTCGGTTCGCGACGCGAGCTAACTCGAAGTGAAGCAAGGCCCTGCGACCTCCAGCCGTATCGAAGGAGTGAGAGAGAGAAAAGGGAGTTCCTTCGACGAACGAGAGAGAGAGCCAGAGAAAAAGCGTGAGCACGGACGCCGAGACTGCCGACCCGTGACATCGAGGAAACAAGTAAGTCCTGGCCAGGCGTACGCCGCACTATGGGAAAAAGGTAAGAATTTTGTCCTAAAATCGTAGAACTCTTGTTGTGATAGGTGCAGAATAATGAAATTTGAGGGTAAGATAGTTGATGAAATATGCTATCTGGGAAAATTAAAGTTATGAGTTCAAGGTCATTTTATGACCTTCAAAAATGAGATCAAACATGTTAGTTTTATGAAAAAATTTAGTTTCTTCTTATTAAAATGAGTAAAAATGTTAAATTATAATATATTATATAGATATTTTGAAATATTTTTGTCTGCTGATTAGAACTGCTGAACTAAAAAAATCGAATCACTTTTTGCTCTTAAAAAACGCAGTAGGTTAATTCTTGAAAGTTCCTTAGAAAACTTAGAACTGAACGGGTTCATGAGTGTGTGTATATATATATATATACACACACACACACATACTATATATATAGTATGTATATACTATATATATATGTGTGTGTGTGTGTGTGGGTGGGACTATGTGTGGGAGTATGCGTGTGTTTTGGATTAGTTTTTATACGAGATTGTTAAATAATTGTAGTAAATTTATCTCATAAAAATACATTTTATGTAAATTCTTTGGTAGACATAAGTAAACATAAAGTAAATATAAACAACATTTGTAACACACGCATACTCCCACACATAGTCCCACCCACACACACACACACACATATATATATATAGTATATACATACTATATATATAGTATGTGTGTGTGTGTGTGTATATATATATATATATACACACACTCATGAACCCGTTCAGTTCTAAGTTTTCTAAGGAACTTTCAAGAATTAACCTACTGCGTTTTTTAAGAGCAAAAAGTGATTCGATTTTTTTAGTTCAGCAGTTCTAATCAGCAGACAAAAATATTTCAAAATATCTATATAATATATTATAATTTAACATTTTTACTCATTTTAATAAGAAGAAACTAAATTTTTTCATAAAACTAACATGTTTGATCTCATTTTTGAAGGTCATAAAATGACCTTGAACTCATAACTTTAATTTTCCCAGATAGCATATTTCATCAACTATCTTACCCTCAAATTTCATTATTCTGCACCTATCACAACAAGAGTTCTACGATTTTAGGACAAAATTCTTACCTTTTTCCCATAGTGCGCCGGTTCGACGGCACGACGCGATTCGCGAGCGGCATCGGGATACGCGCGGTACCCCGACGCATCGTATCGTTCGGGCGAGAGGCCGGACGCTCTCGCCGCGTCTCTCTCTCTATTGCGTAGATACGCGTTCGATAAGCCGGAGTGCTCCACACTCCGGCAATAATTTATCCATACCCGGCCTTCTGCCTAACCAGCTACTCGATACCTGGTATAATCGCGTACCCCCGAGTAGATCGAGACCGCGAGTCTCGACGCGTAGATTGCGGCGGGCGCACACACACGCACACGTTGTTTTATATTTTCAGAGGTTACGCGAATAACCTTATTTGCTTTGAGCCAAGGTTCGACTTTGCCTTGGCTCACCATATTGTAACATTTCTCTTATTTTATTTCCTCTTAATAAATTAATTAACTATCCTTAATTCCGAGTAATTATTGATTAACCGGCAATTACTCCCTGTCCCCGAAGGCGAATACCGCCATGCCCCGTGGGTGTCGTACATTGTACTGCGCACGACACACAACTGAGTAGCCGAGTACGAGCATCGACGGAGGATAAGTGTACACTAGGTAAGTGCACACATTGTACACAGGGAAGACGTCGTCGTGCGGAGCTTGAGGCTAGCACGCACCACTCCAAGGACGGTTCCGACGATCGGTTAGCTGTCCGGTAATACAGCTGATCGGCATACGGAGAATATTTCCTGTGCATTGAGGATATGCACAGGACAATTAAAACCCTCCTGACGCACGAGAATAACCCTGTTACAACTGGCGCCCAACGCGTGAGTTTCCTTGGGATAGGGAAAAACACTTAAATTGAATATTTCGACTTTTTAAATTGTTGCGTGTGGAAACCGCAACAAGTGGTTGCGAGGACGTTGCGAGTTCGTCGCGACGACCACACGTAAACAACAACACAAGTCAAGTATATTAAGTCAATTCCGAGAATTCAATCGAAATAATACTTATTATTTTCGAGTGAAAATAAAATTTAACGCGTGTGATAATTAAATTTCCTGAGTTAATAATTTATAAAATTTAAAGTTTCTATAAACAAATTAAAAATTTTTTTTTTTCTTGGAAATTCACAAATTTGTTGTAAATTTTCCGAATTTTCAAGATTTTTTCGAATTTTTTTTAATTTTTTTCAAATTTTTTTTTAAATTTTCAAATTTTTCAAATTTTTTCAGGATTTTCAAATTTTTCTCAAATTTCTAAAATTTTTCAAAATTTTTGATTTTTTTGAATTGTTTCAAATATTTCAAATTTTTCGAGGTTTTTGAGAATTTTTCAAATTTTTGTTATATTTGTCGAATTTGAAATTTTTTTTTCAATTTGTTTCAAATCTTTGAAACAATCCGAATAATTTTGGAAAATTGTATTACAGCTGATTAATAATTCCTTAGATAGAGTAGTTTAATTTTACAAAGTGAAAAATAAAGCGTGTGTGCGTCATAAAATCGTAAACACCCCGAACGATACCATTTAGATATTGTAATTTCTCGCGATATATTTCTGCGTAGCATAATAGGCGAGAGAGAGACAATAGATTTGGTGTAAAGTGTACGCTAATATTTAACCAATTAATTATTTAATTAATTGGCATTAAATTAATAGTGAAAAATTGAATAAAATTTTATAATTACATATTATAGTTAAAATTCTTTTTATTAATTAGAATCAGTTTAAATTACATATCACAATAAAAAGTGATATATATTCAAAAAAAAAAAAAAAAAACTTGTGTGGGCAAAAATAAAACACTTATTGTTTTGTTCGGGTTATCTTAATTTTTTTTTTTTACTATAAAAGAGGTGTTTGTAGTACCCACAATTAATATTTTATATTTAATTATTAAATCCTTACTCTGGTAATATCAAGCCGATATTGTTACAACTTGGTACAACCAGAGTCGAAGTAACCCACACAACCTTGCATTAGCGTACACGGTAGGACAAAGCCAGAGCAACCCAATAGTTAGGCCGTATAGTCCAATCATATATATTTTTTGTATTTTGCGATTATAATTGTGTGCCTTAGGGAAAACGCGAGCGAACGACCCCACGATAGCCGCGCAATTGGACTGCTCTGGTAAAGCGAAATAAATTATTTTTTTTTATATTTATTGTAAATTATTTATTTAAATCGTTATTATAAATATGGCGTGTTCGACACAACAGAAGATCGAAGACTGGTGTTTGTTTTATAGAGACAAAGATATTTGTCAATATCTTAACGACCTGTCACTTAAAGATACAGGCAATAAATTTGACAAATTAATTCGTCTGACAAAATGGCTCCTAGGAGATTACGAGCCAAAGGATTTCGTTGAAGAACCTGAGCAGGATGAAATCACCGTCTGGTACCATCGGGAGGAACTCAGGCAAAATTTCATCACAAAATATAGCTCGGCAGAACACCCGTGGGAGAACTCGACAATAGATGACAATACAAGCCATCCATTATTAACTCTTAACAACGATGAAAAAGTTAAAGAAAATATGGAAACAAGTCGTAGAAGAGTTCAACACCTCCAAGACAATGAAACCACGGCATTATTGCAAGAAACCACGGAATCAACATCAACGAATGACAAAGCTGCCGACAGTATTACAAACGATGATAAAAATTCAAGCAGAATAAGACTCACTGCAACAGACGGAGGATCATTCGAAATCCCACTAGAATTCGCAAATTTTATGCAAGGAATGTCGGACACAGTTAAGCAATTAACTGAAAAAGTAAATGCGCTAACGGCTGCGCAAGCTCAGCCTATTTTAACTAGCACCAGATTAGACCAGCCACGACACGAAGTCCGTAGCCAACGACAGCAAGTAGGATTCCAGGACACAATGACATACCATTACCTGGACAATACAACCGAATTACCACAACCTGACCCCCCAGCACCACTCGCAAGGAGAGTCGGCCAAGCCTGGGAGGGGGGAAACATCCAATGTCATGAAAGACTTGGAAATACGAGTGGTACCAGGACCGAGAACAGCACCTGGCAGAGAAGTGCAGAACAGTCGCTGAGAGACGTCGGTCAAATTGTCCGGAAATGGGGACTACAGTTCTCAGCAGATGGCGACCAGAGCATAGACTCATTTCTCGAACGAGTCGAGGAATGTCGGATTCTGGCCAATCTTTCAGAATCCGAATTGCTAAGCTCACTGCCAGAGTTATTCAAAGGCGTCGCAGCACTCTGGTTCAAAAACGAAAGAGATACGTGGTCGACGTGGTCCGAATTCCAAAAAGAAGCTCGTCACTGGTTCGGAACAAATAGGCGGTTTCAGAAGAGGTTGATTGCCGAAATAAATTCTCGCTATCAAGGACCCGGCGAGAAAACACGGGATTATATTACGTGTTTAGTGCACATGATAAGAAGACTCGATCCAATCCCAAGGATCGAGCAGCAGTTAGATACACTGCACGGCAACCTGCGCCCCGAGATACAAAATTTGGTGCGCAGGACGGATTGTGATTCGATCCACACTCTTCTCGATCTTGCTGTCGAAGCCGAACTTACACTGGAGGGCCAGAAGGCATATAGACACCCTCCACCACCCGAGACGGCCTTAATCCCCGAATCGGCCTACAAGCCGAAGGACGAAAAGAAGGCTAAAATGAAGATTGCGGCGGTGCAACCGACGGCACCGAATAAGAGGACGGAGAAAGATTCGCCAGAAGACTTGGCAAAAACTCTGGCCAAGGTCCTCGAAGAAAAAATGAAAGAGTTCGTCCTTTCGATGACCCCACCCCGAGGCGGTAGCGGCAAACCAAGGGAACCAAACCGTACGAGGAACGCGAAGGTTCCCGCCGAAAGGACGAACGGCGGATCTAAGGATGACAGGGACGGTCGGAACGAGAGCGCGAGACCGCGAGCCGCGCAACCGTTGAAATGTTTCGGTTGCGGTCGACTAGGATACAAACGCGCAGACTGCCCTGACTGTTCGGGAAACGCAAACAGGAGCGGTTGAAAAGGGTCGTTCCCGTTCCTGCCCCGCGTAAGACCCGAACAGAAATCGTAGTCGCGGCGAAACGCTGCGAGGAGAACCCGCCGACCGAAGAGTCGTCGGAAGTGCCGACGACGTCGACGGAGTCCAAGGGATCTAATGGTCGCATCAGCCCGAATTTGGTAGACCTCAAGGAAGACGAGCTGGGTCAACACCAAATAGCGGCCACTACTAAAGATCCAAACGATAGGGCTGGAGACGAAGACCCCCCGAGTGAGAGAGAAACTCGTTGGTGGGTACAAGTGGGCATTGCCGGCTACCGCGTACGTGCTTTGTTCGATACGGGAGCATCGCGTACGGTAATGGGTTCAGTAGGTCTGCAATTGGCTACGGCCTGCGGCTGCCCACTCATCCCGAGCAAGGGAAGAAAAGCGAAAGTGCCAGGGAACCAGACGGTGATAATCGCTGGTTATGTAGACCTGCCTTTTGAAATTGCCGGGATAAAGCGAGATATTCGCGTGGCCATACTTCCGGATAACCAAATCGACTGTTATGTCGGAGCGGACTTCATCCGTGAATTCGGCGCGATTTTAGATCCGAACGAGAATAAGCTTTGGATCAAAGCGACCGACAAGTCCATAGACTTGGAAGTAGCGGGCATAACGCGAATCGATGCTGTTACGCTAGCATCAATCGGATTAGCGGACTTGCTTCCAGAGGAGCAAGAAAGACTGCTAGCACTGGCTGACCGATACCTGGGTACAACGGGGAGGCCGTTGGGGTGTACCTCCTTGATTGAGCACGCGATCGACGTGGGTGCGACGCGGCCGATCAAGCAGAAATATTATCCCGTCTCTAAGCGAATAGAGGAGGAGATGCACGCCCAGGTTAAAGAGATGCTCGACGCAGGGGTGATCGAGCCATCAACCAGTGGATGGTCAAGCCCCGTAGTGATGGTCCGTAAACCTAACGGGAAATATCGGTTCTGCATCGATTATAGCAAGGTCAATGCAGTATCGAAGACCGATGCTTACCCGCTGCCTAACATGGACGGCATACTACGGAAGCTCAAGAACGTGAGGTACATCAGCACGCTAGACTTGAGTAGCGCGTACCACCAGATACCGCTAAAACCGGAGTCAGCGGCTATAACCGCGTTCACAGTACCTGGGCTAGGCTTATTTCAATTTAAAAGGATGCCTTATGGCCTATCCCAGGCGGGAGCCACGTTCCAAAGGTTAGTGGACAAAATCATAGGGCCTGAGCTCGAGCCCTATGCATTTTCGTACCTCGATGATATAATCATCGCCGCAGAGACCTTCGAGGAACACGAGAAGTGGCTAAAGTATGTCCTGAAGAGAATTAACGAGGCTAGTCTCACAGTGAATCGGGATAAAAGTGTGTTTGGACGTACTGAGGTAAAATATCTCGGAGTGCTGGTGAATCGCGATGGAATCAGGCCAGACCCCGAGAAAATTGAGCCGATCATTAATTATCCGGCGCCAAAGAATCTAAAACAACTTAGAAGATTCCTTGGTATGGGTTCGTGGTACCGGAAATTCTTACGCGACTTCGCTACCTTGGCCGAGCCGCTAACCAGGCTTACCAAGAAAGATCGTAAGTTTGAATGGCTCGAGGAGCAGCAACAGGCATTCGATCAGATTAAGGCGCTGATCGCAACTGCTCCCGTCCTAGCGAGGCCGGAGTTAGACGTGCAGTTCGTTATACAGACGGATGCAAGCGACACTGGCATTGGCGCAGTACTTCTCCAGGTGATTAATGGGGAAGAGAGAGTACTGGAATTCGCCAGTAGGACGTTAAACCAGGCCGAACGCAATTATAGCGTTACGGAACGAGAGTGCCTGGCGGTTATATGGGCGATTGGGAAATATAGACCTTATATCGAAGGCTATCATTTCCGCGTCATAACCGACCACAGTAGCTTACGTTGGCTGCGTAGCTTACACAGCCCAATGGGCAGGTTAACGCGATGGGCGTTAGAGTTGCAGGGACACAGCTTTGATGTGGAGCATCGAAAAGGCGCCCTGAACTACGTACCCGACGCGCTATCACGGATGAGCGAGGAGGAGGCCCTCGCCATCAACGCAATATCTTGGGTAGAGGAGTCCCAAGACGAGTGGTTTCAGAATTGGCTGAAACGAGTTAAATCCAGTCCAAGGGATTTTCCTCGTTGGAAGTGTGTCGGAGGACGACTATACTTCCACAAGCCGAACGAGTTGATCGACGAAACACTCGGAGACGAGGACGCGTGGAAGTTAGTGATTCCAAAGGAACACCGGAAAGCGGTCCTCGAGGAAAACCACGACTCTCCTACGTCTGGCCATGCTGGACGTGAGAAGACGTTTGCCAGTCTGGCTAAGTATTACTACTGGCCAGGTTATTACGTCGACGTGAAGGACTACGTGCGCCGTTGTCTCGTCTGTCAACAGTGCAAGGTGGATCAGCGACCACCTGCAGGACTGATGGGAAAACGCACGGTCGAACGTCCCTGGCAAGTCGTGGCAGGGGATATCACCGGACCCTTTGTAAGGAGCAAGGGCGGATACGAATACATCCTCGTATTCTTGGATTTATTCACCCGGTGGGCGGAGTGTGTGCCAATTCGCAAAGCCAACGCGAAAACCATTCTCAAGGAGTTCAAAGAGAGAATAGTTTTAAGATTTGGTACTCCTGAGGTATTCCTATCGGATAACGGTACCGAATTCAAGAATAAGGCCGTCGACGAATACCTACAGGAGGTGGGGATACATCATACCACCACCCCGCCATATTTTCCCCAGGCGAACCCGGTTGAACGTGTCAACCGAACATTGAAAACCAGGATTGTGGCTTTCATAGAGGAAAACCACAATACCTGGGACGAGAAGTTGCCGGAGCTTGTATTCTCATTGAACAACACCGTCCACGAGTCGACGGGTACGACTCCGGCAATGCTAAATTACGGACGAGAGCCTATGCCCCCCGGTACCATCAAGAGGAACCAAGAACAGGCTGGCATAGAAGAGGAGCAGCACCATAAGATAAAATTGTGGCAAGAGCGACTTCGAAAGCTCAGGGAAGTACATGAGTCTGCAGCTGCACGCTCAGACCAACAACATGAGCGGCAAGCAAGCTATTATAACGCTAAAAGGAGGGACTCACCTTTCACCGTAGGAGATATGGTGTGGAAGAAGAACAGAGTCCTGTCCTCAGCAGCTCAGGGTATTTCGGCTAAGCTGGCTCCGAAGGCGACCGGTCCGTATATCATAATAGGCCAACCAGGATCCAATACTTATACGTTGTTGGATAAAGACGGTAAAGTGACCGACCTGGCACACGCCGAACACCTTAGACACTGCATCTCACCGGATCTCGACGCAGACAAGGAAGAAGAACATCCGCCGAGGGACATCGTGGGACAAGGGGCGACGCGCGACCCGCCCCAGGCGAGCGTACAGTCACCAAATTGCGTGCGGACTCCTGCGCGAGTCATAGCGGGTGACACCAGCGTGCGAGAACAGACTCCTGCGAGAGTCAAAACGCCGGATATACGAAAACGCGGCCGTCCGCGAAAATCCGCGAAAGCCGTCCCCCACGGTAGAAAGATAGTGTATCGCGGTGTAGAAAAGAACGACGCAGAACACGTAGTCGGGGGAAACGGACCATCGGTAATCGTTAGAAAAACGCGCGCGCAATCGAAGCGAGAAAAGAGTAGAGATAATTAAACTGCTTTTCCTCTGATTAATAGATGGAAACCAAACCTGAGCCCGACTCGACGAGTTCTCCGTCGACGTCCGGAGGACCTCCCCGTGCCATCAGCGGCACGACGGTGGGGATGGAAGAATATTTCGTCGCGAGGCCCTCGCCTCCAATACCCCCACCAGGACCACCGTCGGAGGACACCTCCACCGACTCCGAATAAGGGGAGGAGGGTGATGAACCCCCGGTGCCCACCAGGGAGCTGGCCGTCGCCGACTCCCTGGCAACACGCCAGGATAGAGGAGGAGTTAGGGCCATCTTGGGGAGAGAGCCCCGGGAGGTGTGGAAATTCTTGGAGGCCCAACTCGACTACGCGTCCCGCATCTCCAACGGGTCGGACGCAGTAGAGAGGAAGGTCTTCCAAAATTGGAAGGAAATCCACGACGCCCTCCCGGGATTCCACGCCTTCTCACAAGGATGGAACCAGGGACTAGCCGACCGCCTGGAGGAGTTGGCACTCCTTGACGACTTCCGCCGCAATCGCGCGGCAGCCCGACAGGCGGCAAGGAACGCCGAAGAAGCCCGCCTGGAACTACTCCGTCTCTCCAAGGCAGAGAAAGAGGCCCAGCGGAAACGGAGCGAGGCCCAGGCAAGGGCGCATGAGGCCGCACGGCAAGCTGCGGAGGCAGCTCTAGCCACCAAGACGGGCCACAGGCAGCAGCCCAGCAAGCCACCAGGGACTCCGGCTCCACCGGGGCAAGGCAAACCCCGCCGCTGCTTCGTGTGTGATTGGCCTGGGGTACGAAATCCTCGCACGTGTCCCAACCACCAAAACCACCACAAGCACCGGCAATCATAACCGGAGATCCCTGGCCATCCGAAGCCCGGAGAAGACCGCCAGGAGGAGAACTCCTGGCTACCCACAGGTACAGGATTGTAAAGTAAAATGTACATATGTTCATAATCCTTTTTATTTTTTTGTACATAAAAAGGTTAGAAAAAGATAACGTAGAGTTTTAATTTCCTGACCTAAACCTGAAACCACATCCCACGCGTCTATGCGAAGTCAGAGCATGGTACATAGGAATATACCTTGCGTCTGGAAGGGGGGTGTAACGGTAAACGGTTCACGCGAGTCGAAAATCGTACCGATCGCGTGAGTCTACCGTTGAAGACGCGTAAGGCGCATGCGCGAGCGCGTCGGAGAGCCGGTGTGCACGACACACCGGCAGTATCGTTCGGTTCGCGACGCGAGCTAACTCGAAGTGAAGCAAGGCCCTGCGACCTCCAGCCGTATCGAAGGAGTGAGAGAGAGAAAAGGGAGTTCCTTCGACGAACGAGAGAGAGAGCCAGAGAAAAAGCGTGAGCACGGACGCCGAGACTGCCGACCCGTGACATCGAGGAAACAAGTAAGTCCTGGCCAGGCGTACGCCGGTTCGACGGCACGACGCGATTCGCGAGCGGCATCGGGATACGCGCGGTACCCCGACGCATCGTATCGTTCGGGCGAGAGGCCGGACACTCTCGCCGCGTCTCTCTCTCTATTGCGTAGATACGCGTTCGATAAGCCGGAGTGCTCCACACTCCGGCAATAATTATCCATACCCGGCCTTCTGCCTAACCAGCTACTCGATACCTGGTATAATCGCGTACCCCCGAGTAGATCGAGACCGCGAGTCTCGACGCGTAGATTGCGGCGGGCGCACACACACGCACACGTTGTTTTATATTTTCAGAGGTTACGCGAATAACCTTATTTGCTTTGAGCCAAGGTTCGACTTTGCCTTGGCTCACCATATTGTAACATTTCTCTTATTTTATTTCCTCTTAATAAATTAATTAACTATCCTTAATTCCGAGTAATTATTGATTAACCGGCAATTACTCCCTGTCCCCGAAGGCGAATACCGCCATGCCCCGTGGGTGTCGTACATTGTACTGCGCACGACACACAACTGAGTAGCCGAGTACGAGCATCGACGGAGGATAAGTGTACACTAGGTAAGTGCACACATTGTACACAGGGAAGACGTCGTCGTGCGGAGCTTGAGGCTAGCTCGCACCACTCCAAGGACGGTTCCGACGATCGGTTAGCTGTCCGGTAATACAGCTGATCGGCATACGGAGAATATTTCCTGTGCATTGAGGATATGCACAGGACAATTAAAACCCTCCTGACGCACGAGAATAACCCTGTTACAATATATATGTGTATATTTGTTTAAATAAATGGGATAACTGATATACGTTCTTCGTCTAATCAAAATGGCCGACTCAGCACGTGCACGAACTTCTTACCTGTGCCGTGGATCCTTGCCTCGCCGACGGGAAAATGGCGGGACTAACAAAATTCTTTCCTAAATAATTAATCACAACCACAGGGGGAATAATTGAAATCACACAAAGAGGAATAAATTCAATCGTCCGCGTAAGGGAGTAATTAACTATTTATTTACTTCACTTTAATCCATAACATAATCTTTACAAATTCAGATCTTACAGACGAAGTCGCGAACTTTTAACTAACATAGGAAAAATTATAACACCAATTTTAGATCACAATTTACGATAATTTATTTATTTAAAATCTCATAATCAATGATTGAGGTAGTAATCCTCCATTAAATCAAAACCGCAATACCAAAAATAATCCATAAACTAACAATATATGTATCAACGAAATAAACGTGGCCGGCGGGCAGTCCACTTACCGCACGCGAGTCAATATCTCCGAAATCCTCCAACAATAATATTTCCTTGACTTCCTCTCAAACAATCCTTTATCGAACAATAAACTTTCTATATCAACCTCTTCTTCTTCCAACAATATCTATCCTTGCTACAACAATAATCTACGTAATCAACTATTTTCCAAAATAATATCTGATAACTTCCAAAAGCACTGGCGTCTCGCTTAACGGATCAGCTAGTAATGAATCCTCTCCTCCTTTTTCCGCTTTCTTCTTCCTTTTTCCTAAATTTCCGTCAAGGCCGACCCGCGGCGCTGTCAACTTCCTTTATTTAAATATAGCACCCGTTTTCCCTATTATTGGCATATCAACAGGTGCTATCGATCCTACTACCACCTTCATTCCTTCCGTACTACCCATTCAAATTTAGCGGTGCGAATATTATCGTCAGTCCCAAGTGTTAGCTGGGTTAGCGCCTCCACTTGTGCAATTCGTACTCTTCTTTTCTCTCTCTTACGCACGGGAGTTGAGTCCGAGAGAGAACTCACCCCTCTCCGCCGCCGCCTATGTACACGCATACGGCAGTACTGCTTCGCGCGCGAGTCTGTTCTCTCTCCGTCTCTCTCACTTTCGTGTTTACAAATACTCGGCGGTTGTGCGGCGATCCGAACCTGGTGCGACTACGCGGCGACGACGTCTACGAGGGAAGGAGTTTCCATCATCCGGAGGTGTTGTCCGTGCGGGTCGGCGTCTCCATCATTTTCCATCACCAACAGCGAGTAACCTCTCTCTTCTTCAACTAGCTCGACGTTTTACGGTAAGTGTTATTTGTTTATTCTTCTCACTTTCTCTCCAACATATAAAACAAACCAAATTAATTCTATTATTTCCCATCCTTTCCTTTTATTTATTCATACTATTCGGTGATGAGAATGGCTCAAGCTTTGTTGTTATGCATTGTTTACTTTTTTCTTAACCTCTCTAATACCACATGTCAACCTTACCTCTAACCTATCCTACACACTACATTTATTACAAACTCTTCCTTATTTAGTTTAAACAATTACGTCATTTACTATCATTCTAATTTCGAATTTCCCTTACAGGAAACGAGGCCCAGGACCAGCAGGAGCCAGTGCCAAGGAGTCGCTACGTAGCCATGTAGGAGTTTTCCTTTGACCCAGGAGGAGGTATCAACAACATTTATACACAGGTAATGCACGGGCATTACCTGTGTTAGGTAAGTTGTTTCAATAATAGTATCCTTGGTTCATCACCTATATTAATATTATATATTTTTGGTTTCAGGTACTGGATGACGACAAAGAGTAAAATATTATTTTATTATGTGAGGTATTTACTACTTCACACATGATAAATTTTATTATGATTGTTATTATTACCTTATACATATAAAATTACTTTTAGCGCTTAAAATAAATAACAAAAAATACTTAAATATTTATTCACGCTAATCATCTAAAAAGTCTACTTTATTAACCTCTACGAGTGGAGTAACATTACATTTTATTCCTTTAATCACTTTATTCCCCGTAGACTCACTTTACTCCCCGTAGACTTATTTTATTCCCCGTTGTAACGTACGATCCAAAATCATGTTAGATCTTCGTGTACCGCGCAATACTTCAATTATCGCAGCAAAACCATTCGCGATGGCGAAATAAATAATTGAGCGTCATATTGAATCCGGTCCGATCGACAACGAACACCGACAACGACATCCGTCCAATAAGCTATAGATACTTGTTGCCAGGCCAATATTGCAACCATAGCAATTTTGGCACCGTCCACAGAGTATCTATGGAAAAACCCCAAATCGTAGCAGCAAGGAAACGCTAATTCCAGGAGTCTCCCACCATAGGCAAAACGCTCCTCGAGCAGCCGATCCGCCGGATTCGTGGCAGAAGAGAATCAACGCCCAGACCAGACGGTATTCCGAAACATTTCGGTACAAATTCCTTGCAACAAATTTTATTCATATTTTCGATCGTCATATTTGCGTTAGGCTGAATTAAAGGACGCAAGCAGCATTGCAATTTCACGTATCTCACTCTTCAGTCAGACGAGCGTTAGAATTATACCTCTCGATTAACTAGTTATAGAAATTTAGAAACCCTCCTATCAAACTTAACCACGCAGTACAGAAACGTAGGGCTGGCAGATCAGGTTATGACCGAGATCAAATTAGTTAGCCAACTTCCGGGCGAGAGTGCAGTAGATTTTGAATTAAGGGTTCAACTAATTAACAGAATTACTAGAGTCAAGGTGAGTTTGGTTGTAATTATTTATATAGGTTACATTTTGAATAATATGTAGGAAGGATAAGTGACGGTGTTGCTGGACGATTTACCGCAACGAGGAGGAAAGGATGCAATTAAGCACTCCTTAGGAAGGATAGGATATAGGTTTTAGGTTTAGTGATGTGTTAGACTCCAATGATTCTATTTTATTGTAAATCACCTTTTTTTTATCTGAATTATTTTTTTATAGCAATTAAATTTAAATTTGACCAAACTCAACTGACATCGAAAAATGTAAACTTTCTCCTTTCTTTCCTTTGTATAATGAGGTCAATGTTATTTTAAGCGAGAAGAGTAAAAGAAAAAAGACCTTATTTTTTTATTTACCTTATTCGTTTCCAATTTAATAATCGCGTATTTATTTAATTTAAATAATTATTTGCTTTTCTTGTAATGATCTTTCTGCATAACAAAAATATTATTTCCTTGTAGTTTATTTCCGCCGTTAATTTAGACATATTTATTATGTTTATATCGTTTTTGTTGTATAAAAGTCAGATAGATTGAAATAATTTTGCTTTAAGTATTATGTATGCCAATTGTGATTAAAAGATAATAAATATTATTCTATTGACAACCTTTTAGAACTGTAAAATGTATATATATATATATATATATATATATGCGTACATACTCACAAACACATTGAGCTATTATATACACATGTTTAGGCACTACAAAGGCTCCCTATATGAATATCGTAACCTATTGACATGCACTATTTTCGTTTTATTATAAGCTAGCTCTATTTTTACATTACCCTTGTTATTAACTATTTCTAAAATCCGATGTGGTCCAGTATATTGATCGCCTAGTTTGTATTTCTTCCCTCCTTTTAATAACCAGACATTATCCCCTGCCTGAAATTCTTGATGATTGGCTTTCCTGTTCTAATAGAATTTCGACCTATGTTTAGAGGCTATCAATTTTTCTCGTGCGATTCTCTGTATTTCATTTAAACGTTGTCTTAAATTTATAATGTAATCATCATACGTTGGAACTCGTTCTCGTGGGTCTAAAGGTTCGTTTGATGGTAGTCGCGCTTTTCGTGCAAAAACAATTTCAAAGGGTTTGTAGAGATGACCCTCATGTACCGACGTAGTATATGAAAACGCGGCTAATTTGCATAACTCATCCTATGCGTCATTTCTTTCTATCATTGTTTTTAAATAATCTGCTAAGCTGCTATGAACGCTCAACGGAGTTGGACTGAGGGTGATAAGCCGTGGTTTTAACTTGCTTAATCTTAAAAATTTTCGCTACTTCTCTCATCAGACTACTTAAAAATGAGGTGCCTTGGTCGGAGATAATTAACAATGGGGCGCTAAAAATTGAAAAGTGTCGACGAACTAACGCTTCGGCGATCGTTGCCGCGGTCGCGTCTGGTATGGGTATCGCCATTCAGTATTTTGAAAGATTGCATTGAATGGTTAATATATTATTGTTATTATTTCAAGATCTGAGGAATGGTCCCACAAGATCGACCGATATGGATTCCATAGCCGAGTACGGAGTATCTGTTATTATCATACGATGTTTAGTTTTAACACAAACCAATTCTTTTAGTTGTCAAGTTAAACAATGTCTAATGTAGTTTTGCACGTCTTTCTTAATATCAGACCAATAGAAACGTTGTTTTATACATTTATAGGTTTTTGTTACTCCTTTGTGCCCTGCACAAACAGATTCGTGCATTTCGCGAATAATATTTTCCCTATTACTCTCTTCCACACATTTTATGAATCCTAATCAAATAATTATTTTTATTACTAGGATATACTTATTTGTTTCAAAATTTCATTCCATGAAACGTTTTCAATAAACACCCTGACCACCTGGACATCGTCTTCAGGAAGTGACAATATTTTTTACAAATTTAAGCATAAAGGCATGTACACTTAATTTTTTTTATGTAAAGTATGCAATAAAAGTAAGTAGAAAATCGTAAAAAAAATAAGTAAAAAAAAAGTAAAAAAAAAAAAAAAGTAAAAAAAGTAAGTAAGTAAAAGTAAGTAAGCGAAAAAAGTTTAATAAACCCATTCTAGTCAGAATGTTTCGTGTAAATCCTAAAGATCGAGAACGATTTTTTTTTAGATTATTATTACTTCATGTACGTGGGGCCGAATCTTTTGAAGATATGCTCTCATACGAAGGCGTTGTTTATGATACATTTTATGAAGCATGTATAGTTAGAGGTTTAATCATTACTGATAATGAATGGGATAAATGTTTAGAAGAAAATTGTAATTTTTAATTTCCACAGGCACTATGTGAACTTTTCGCTTTCATTATATCATTTGATCACAATTTTGATGCCTTGAAACTTTATAATAAGTATAAAGAACATTTCTTTGATCCTAAATTACCTGAAATTTTAGGAGAACAAAAGGCTTTAAAAATAATAGACAACGTTTTATCAAAACATAATTTAACATTGCAACAATTTAATTTACCTAATATTGATAATATTGATAATGAAAATCACAATGATATGTTTTATAATGATATTATTGCAAATGAAGATAATGACATAGAAATATTCAAAAGGAGGCGTTTTTATCGATTTTTAGTGAAATTACCATTTAATTTATTTAATTGGCGACGTTTCGATGGAAGTCCTCCATCCTCATCAGGCTATACCTTTATTGAAACAATCATTTGTTACACCAGCATTTTACAATTTTGCATATATATATATCTAAATATAATTACTCACTATTTGATCAAATTAATGCACATATGTGGCTTTTCTCATAATTTCCATAGTATCTCTAATGTGTCGCTCTATAATCAAAAGCAAAAGCAAGCAGCAAAACATCAGTGTTAAAATTTGCACAAAGATTGAGGTTATGTAACTTATTTTACCTTTCTTCTTTGAATCGTACTTATATAACATCATAGAATTTATTTAATAAATAAATAAATAAATAAATAAATAAATAATTTAATAGAACACACAACACCAATTAAGCAAAAAGCAGTCAATATCAATAAAATTTATCAGAAAACAAAATTTGCTAGTCATTATCACAGATAGTTGGTAAAGCTATAATTCAAATTTTTTGCGACCCGTCATTATACACTTGTAGTGTGTGTCAATTTGACCGTATTCATGACATAGACGTGTAGCAAAAATTTGAATATTAATAAATCCTATACGAAATGTAATATCATTAATTAACATCAAACTTAAGTCAATAATATTAAAAAAATTTTTTTAAAAATACCACTAAAAATATAATTAATGAACACGTAACCATATAAATATGATTATTTGTACTTTAATATTTCTATAATTTAAAGTTATATTAACATTGATTCATTCATTATTGGCAATTACTGTTAAAAATTTTTTCTTAAAAATTAATAATAATTCAGTCTATATTTATTGCACTTTGTTAAAATATATTTACCATTTACAAATTAAAAATTAAATTTTGATTTTTTCCCAATTTCAAATTTATGCGCGTATTAATCAGTAATCGATTACAGCGCTGATTATAATACTTGTAATTAAATTTGAACTAATTGATCTACCATCTGTAGATAACTAGCATTATTTTTGAATTACGTTCAAGAAAGAGAGGAAATTATTACAATTTGGACCGTAATTTGAGTTGATTAACACTGTTATTGTAAAATTGGCTAAGATTTTTTGTATCATCTTTTACGTTAATGGCATTCTTCTCTAATTTAATATGGGTCATCTCTGATATCAGTCTTTTCCCCCAAATTTTTTCTCTATCTAACACGTCTACATCTTTAAAATTAAATGTATGGTCATATTTTGTTATATGGTCATTTATAACATATTGCACACCCGACTTTTTACTATTAGATTCGTGTTCTTTTATTCTACAATTTAATTGCCTTTTTGTCTCTCCTATATATGTAGGTAGATAAGGCAATCTTATTGTCAAACCAGAAGTTTCATAACACCAACTTAAAAATAGTTAAAGAGTTTTTAGTTAATAATGAGTACCCAAATAAATTTATTAATCATAATATAAGAAAAAGCATGGAAAAAATAAAATATAGAACTAATAGCAATAATATTCAACAAAATAAACAAAATAGATACTTTGCAACTTTAAGCGTTCCATATGTTCCAAATTTTTATAATAATGTGTCTGGTTTTATGAAACAGAAGGGTATTAGGGTTGTTCCTAAAATTTGTAATGGATTAAGTAATGTTGTTGTTAGAGGCAAGGAAAAATTAGACAAACTTTGTGAAACAAATGTAGTATACAGAATTAAGTGTAATGATTGTGACGCAGCATATATAGGAGAGACAAAAAGGCAATTAAATTGTAGAATAAAAGAACACGAATCTAATAGTAAAAAGTCGGGTGTGCAATATGTTATAAATGACCATATAACAAAATATGACCATACATTTAATTTTAAAGATGTAGACGTGTTAGATAGAGAAAAAATTTGGGGGAAAAGACTGATATCAGAGATGACCCATATTAAATTAGAGAAGAATGCCATTAACGTAAAAGATGATACAAAAAATCTTAGCCAATTTTACAATAACATTGTTAATCAACTCAAATTACGGTCCAAATTGTAATAATTTCCTCTCTTTCTTGAACGTAATTCAAAAATAATGCTAGTTATCTACAGATGGTAGATCAATTAGTTCAAATTTAATTACAAGTATTATAATCAGCGCTGTAATCGATTACTGATTAATACGCGCATAAATTTGAAATTGGGAAAAAATCAAAATTTAATTTTTAATTTGTAAATAGTATATATATTTTAACAAAGTGCAATAAATATAGACTGAATTATTATTAATTTTTAAGAAAAAATTTTTAACAGTAATTGACAATAATGAATGAATCAATGTTAATATAACTTTAAATTATAGAAATATTAAAGTACAAATAATCATATTTATATGGTTACGTGTTCATTAATTATTTTTTTAGTGGTATTTATAAAAGAATTTTTTTAATATTATTGACTTAAGTTTGATGTTAATTAATGATATTACATTTCGTATAGGATTTATTAATATTCAAATTTTTGCTACACGTCTATGTCATGAATACGGTCAAATTGACACACACTACAAGTGTATAATGACGGGTCGCAAAAAATTTGAATTATAGCTTTACCAACTATCTGTGATAATGACTAGCAAATTTTGTTTTCTGATAAATTTTATTGATATTGACTGCTTTTTGCTTAATTGGTGTTGTGTGTTCTATTAAATTATTTATTTATTTATTTATTTATTTATTTATTTATTTATTTATTTATTTATTTATTTATTTATTTATTTATTTATTTATTTATTTATTAAATAAATTCTATGATGTTATATAAGTACGATTCAGAGAAGAAAGGTAAAATAAGTTACATAACCTCAATCTTTGTGCAAATTTTAACACTGATGTTTTGCTGCTTGCTTTTGCTTTTGATTATAGAGCGACACATTAGAGATACTATGGAAATTATGAGAAAAGCCACATATGTGCATTAATTTGACCAAATAGTGAGTAATTATATTTAGATATATATATATGCAAAATTGTAAAATGCTGGTGTAACAAATGATTGTTTCAATAAAGGTATAGCCTGATGAGGATGGAGGACTTCCATCGAAACGTCGCCAATTAAATAAATTAAATGGTAAGTTCACTAAAAATCGATAAAAACGCCTCCTTTTGAACCAACTGCGTGGACGAATAGAACAAATTTATATGACATAGAAATATTGTTAAAATCTTTAACATTGAACAAAAAACAATATTTGATACAATATTTGAAGCAGTTTACGATAATAAAAAAGAAAATTTATATTTTATAGATGGTCCTGGTGGTAGTGGAAAAAGGGATTTATTAAATGCTATTATAAAATTTGTGAAATTAAACAAAATACCAGAGTTAGCAGTGCTTGGACTGGTATTGCAGTAAATTTATTAATAAGTGGTAAAACTATCCATTCAACATTTAAAATACCATTTAATTTAAACGAACAATCAACATGCAACATTTCACCAAATTCACAAATAGATCAAATTTTAAAAAATATTAAATTAATAATTTGGAATGAAATATCAATGACTTGTAAATATGCTTTAGAAGCTATAGATATTTTTTTCAGAGATTTATGTCGATATGATAAACCGTTTGGTGGTAAAATATTAGTAACATCTGGCGATCTATTTTCGACAAACACTTTCTATAGTTCGATACGGAAATAGAACTAAAATATTAGAATCATGTGTAAAAAGTAGTTCTTTATGGTAATTATTTCAAAAACTTACATTAAATAATAATTTAATATTGGTCAATTCAAACAGTATGTTTAAAACGTGATTATTAAATATTGGAGAAAATAAAAATATTACAAAATTTGAAATTGATAATAACGTTATAAAAATTCCATCAGAATTTATTACATTTAATAATTTGATAGATGATATTTTTGGTAATAAAACAAATATTGATGATATACATACTTTTAAAGACAAAGTAATTCTTTCACCTATAAATAGTGATGTTTTAGCGATTAATAACGAAATAATTGAAAGAATTGAAGGTGACGGTAAGATATATTTAAGCATTGATAGTATTACTAATGATGAAAATAATAAGTTGGATGAAACAATAACAATAGACTTTATAAATTCATTAATACCAAATGGTTTACCACCGCATTAATTAGTATTAAAAAAAGGAATGATCGTTATGTTACTTAGGAATTTGCATTTAGATGGAGGTTTATGTAATGGTACCAGGCTCATGATTACAGAATTAAAACAGTACACTATATATGGAGAAATTATAACAGGTAAAAATTCAGAACAAATTGTGATGATTCCAAGAATAGATTTATGTCCATCAAAGGATGATATACCTTTCAATATGGTTAGACGACAAATTCCTATTAGACCAAGTTTCGTTATGACCATAAATGAAGCACAAGGTCAATCATTTAAAAAAGTAGGTCTATATTTACCAAGACCTGCATTTAGTCATGGCCAATTATATGTTGCATTATCAAGAGTTACAGATAAAAAAATCTAAAAATAAAATTTTCGAAATCGTCAATGATACTCACTAATACAGAAGGAGATATACTTAATATAAATGAGAGCAATTTAAATAATAATGTAATAATATATACAACGAATATAGTTTTTTCTGAAGTATTTGATACTTAAATAGTTTTTTTTTTATTTTTAAAATTCAGTTTAAGGTCGACTTATTAGGCAAACGAATTATAAAATAATAAGATATAAGCATCAGACAAAATTTGTAGATAAAATTACGTATAATAAAGAATATTTTTCTAGTATACATTATTTACATCAAGCAACATTTCCATATATCATTACTTAAGAAATAAACAAATATTAAAATATTAGTTGCCTGCATTAGCGACATTTTATTGGCAAAATTATTTATGAAATATATAAATTTTAAAATAATCAACTGTCTGCATCAAGCGACATTTTTTTACTAAAATACTGAAGAAATAAACAAATTTAATTAATTCATGCTGCATCAAAGCGACATTTTTTTACTAAAATACTGAAGAAAATAACAAATTTGGAAAATATCATTGTCTTGCATCAAGCCGACATTTTTTAGCTAAAATACTGAAGAAATTAAACAAATTAAAATTCATTGGCTGCAATCAAGCGACATTTGTTACTAAAATACTGAAGAAATATACAAATTAAAAATTTACTTGTCTGCAACAAGCGACATTTTTAACTAAGATACGGAAGAAATATACAAATTAAAATTCATTGTCTGCAATCTAGCAAATTGTTTTAACTAAGATACTGGAAGAAATAAACAAATGTAAAATTCATTGTCTGCATCTTAGCAACATTTGTTCACTAAAGATACTGAAGAAATACACAAAGGTAAAATTCATTGTCTGATCAAGCGACATGTTTTTACTAATACTGAAGAAATAAACAAATTTAAAATTCATTGTCTGCATCAAGCGACATTTTTTTACTAAAATACTGAAGAAATAAACAAATTTAAATTTATTGTCTGCAACAAGCGACATTTTTTTACTAAAATACTGAAGAAATAACAAATTTAAAATTCATTGTCTGCATCAAGCGACATTTTTTTACTAAAATACTGAAGAAATACACAAATTAAAAATTCATTGTCTGCAACAAGCGACATTTTTTTACTAAGATACTGAAGAAATAAACAAATTTAAAATTCATTGTCTGCATCTAGCAACATTTTTTTACTAAAATACTGAAGAAATACACAAATTAAAAATTCATTGTCTGCATCAAGCGACATTTTTTTACTAAAATACTAAAGAAATAAACAAATTTAAATTTA
This sequence comes from Theocolax elegans, assembly GCA_026168455.1. Taxonomy (NCBI): domain Eukaryota; kingdom Metazoa; phylum Arthropoda; class Insecta; order Hymenoptera; family Cerocephalidae; genus Theocolax; species Theocolax elegans. The sequence goes on from CM047425.1 coordinate 28,595,111, forward strand.
TTGTCTGCAACAAGCGACATTTTTTAACTAAGATACTGAAGAAATAAACAAATTTAAAATTCATTGTCTGCATCAAGCGACATTTTTTTACTAAAATACTGAAGAAATAAACAAATTTAAATTTATTGTCAGCATCTAGCAACATTTTTTTACTAAGATACTGAAGAAATAAACAAATTTAAAATTCATTGTCTGCATCAAGCGACATTTTTTTACTGAAATACTGAAGAAATATACAAATTAAAAATTTATTGTCTGCAACAAGCGACATTTTTTAACTAAGATACTGAAGAAATAATCAAATTTAAAATTCATAGTCTGCATCAAGCGACATTTTTTTACTAAAATACTGAAGAAACATACAAATTAAAAATTTATTGTCTGCAACAAGCGACATTTTTTAACTAAAATACTGAAGAAATATACAAATTAAAAATTTATTGTCTGCAACAAGCGACATTTTTTAACTAAGATACTGAAGAAATAATCAAATTTAAAATTCATAGTCTGCATCTAGCAACATTTTTTTACTAAGATACTGAAGAAATAAACAAATTTAAAATTCATTGTCTGCATCTAGCAACATTTTTTTACTAAAATACTGAAGAAATACGCAAATTAAAAATTCATTGTCTGCATCAAGCGACATTTTTTTACTAAAATATTGAAGAAATATACAAATTAAAAATTTATTGTCTGCAACAAGCGACATTTTTTAACTAAGATACTGAAGAAATAAACAAATTTAAAATTTATTGTCTGCATCAAGCGACATTTTTTTACTAAAATACTGAAGAAATAACAAATTTAAAATTCATTGTCTGCATCAAGCGACATTTTTTTACTAAAATACTGAAGAAACATACAAATTAAAAATTTATTGTCTGCAACAAGCGACATTTTTTAACTAAAATACTGAAGAAATAAATAAATTTAAAATTCATTGTCTGCATTAAGCGACATTTTTTTACTAAAATACTGAAGAAATAAACAAATTTAAAATTCATTGTCTGCATGAAGCGAAATTTTTTTACTGAAATACTGAAGAAATAAACAAATTAAAAATTCATTGTCTGCATCAAGCAACATTTTTATACTAAAATTCTGAAGAAATAAACAAATTTAAAATTCATTGTCTGCATCAAGCGACATTTTTTTACTAAAATACTGTAAAAATAAACTAATTTAAAATTCAGTCTCTGCATCAAGAGACATTTTTTTACTAAAATACTGAAGAAATAAACAAATTTAAAATTCATTGTCTGCATCAAGCCACATTTTTTAACTAAGATACTGAAGAAATAAACAAATTTAAAATTCATTGTCTGCATCTAGCAACATTTTTTTACTAAGATACTGAAGAAATAAACAAATTTAAAATTCATTGTCTGCATCTAGCAACATTTTTTTACTAAAATACTGAAGAAATACACAAATTAAAAATTCATTGTCTGCATCAAGCGACATTTTTTTACTAAAATACTGATGAAATATACAAATTAAAAATTTATTGTCTGCATCAAGCGACATTTTTTTACTAAAATCCTGTAAAAATAAACAAATTTAAAATTCATTGTCTGCATCAAGAGACATTTTTTTACTAAAATACTGAAGAAATAAACAAATTTAAAATTCATTGTTTGGATCAAGCGACATTTTTTAACTAAGATACTGAAGAAATAAACAAATTTAAAATTCATTGTCTGCATCTAGCAACATTTTTTTACTAAGATACTGAAGAAATAAACAAATTAAAAATTCATTGTCTGCATCTAGCAACATTTTTTTACTAAAATACGGAAGAAATAAACAAATTTAAAATTCATTGTCTGCATCAAGCGACATTTTTTTACTAAAATACTAAAGAAATAAACAAATTTAAATTCATTGTCTGCTTCTAGCAACATTTTTTTACTAAGATACTAAAGAAATAAACAAATTTAAAATTCATTGTCTGCATCTAGCAACATTTTTTTACTAAAATACTGAAGAAATAAACAAATATAAAATTCATTGTCTGCATCAAGAGACATTTATTTACTAAAATACTGAAGAAATAAATAAATTTAAAATTCATTGTCTGCATCAAGCGACATTTTTTTACTAAAATACTGAAGAAATAAACAAATTTAAAATTCATTGTCTGCATTAAGCGAAATTTTTTTACTGAAATACTGAAGAAATAAACAAATTAAAAATTCATTGTCTGCATCAAGCAACATTTTTATACTAAAATACTGAAGAAAAAAACAAATTTAAAATTCATTGTCTGCATCAAGCGACATTTTTTTACTAAAATACTGTAAAAATAAACAAATTTAAAATTCATTGTCTGCATCAAGAGACATTTTTTTACTAAATTACTGAAGAAATAAATAAATTTAAAATTCATTGTCTGCATCAAGCGACATTTTTTTACTAAAATACTGAAGAAATAAACAAATTTGAAATTAATTCTCTGCATCAAGCGACATTTTTTTACTAAAATACAGAAGAAATAAACAAATTTAAAATTCATTGTCTGCATCAAGCGACATTTTTTTACTAAAATACTGAAGAAATAAACAAATTTAAAATTCATTGTCTGCATCAAGCGACATTTTTTTACTAAAATACTGTAAAAATAAACAAATTTAAAATTCATTGTCTGCATCAAGAGACATTTTTTTACTAAAATACTGAAGAAATAAACAAATTTAAAATTCATTGTCTGCATCAAGCCACATTTTTTAACTAAGATACTGAAGAAATAAACAAATTTAAAATTCATTGTCTGCATCTAGCAACATTTTTTTACTAAGATACTGAAGAAATAAACAAATTTAAAATTCATTGTCTGCATCTAGCAACATTTTTTACTAAAATACTGAAGAAATACACAAATTAAAAATTCATTGTCTGCATCAAGCGACATTTTTTTACTAAAATACTGATGAAATATACAAATTAAAAATTTATTGTCTGCATCAAGCGACATTTTTTTACTAAAATACTGTAAAAATAAACAAATTTAAAATTCATTGTCTGCATCAAGAGACATTTTTTTACTAAAATACTGAAGAAATAAACAAATTTAAAATTCATTGTTTGGATCAAGCGACATTTTTTAACTAAGATACTGAAGAAATAAACAAATTTAAAATTCATTGTCTGCATCTAGCAACATTTTTTTACTAAGATACTGAAGAAACAAACAAATTAAAAATTCATTGTCTGCATCTAGCAACATTTTTTTACTAAAATACGGAAGAAATAAACAAATTTAAAATTCATTGTCTGCATCAAGCGACATTTTTTTACTAAAATACTAAAGAAATAAACAAATTTAAATTCATTGTCTGCTTCTAGCAACATTTTTTTACTAAGATACTAAAGAAATAAACAAATTTAAAATTCATTGTCTGCATCTAGCAACATTTTTTTACTAAAATACTGAAGAAATAAACAAATATAAAATTCATTGTCTGCATCAAGAGACATTTATTTACTAAAATACTGAAGAAATAAATAAATTTAAAATTCATTGTCTGCAACAAGCGACATTTTTTAACTAAGATACTGAAGAAATAAACAAATTTAAAATTCATTGTCTGCATCAAGCGACATTTTTTTACTAAAATACTGAAGAAATAAACAAATTTAAATTTATTGTCAGCATCTAGCAACATTTTTTTACTAAGATACTGAAGAAATAAACAAATTTAAAATTCATTGTCTGCATCAAGCGACATTTTTTTACTAAAATACTGAAGACATAAACAAATTTAAAGTATCATTGTCTGCATTAAGCGAAATTTTTTTACTGAAATACTGAAGAAATAAACAAATTAAAAATTCATTGTCTGCATCAAGCAACATTTTTTTACTAAAATACTGAAGAAATAAACAAATATAAAATTCATAGTCAGCATCAAGAGACATTATTTACTAAAATACTGAAGAAATAAATAAATTTAAAAATCATTGTCTGCATCAAGCGACATTTTTTTACTAAAATACTGAAGAAATAAACAAATTTAAAATTCATTGTCTGCATGAAGCGAAATTTTTTTACTGAAATACTGAAGAAATAAACAAATTAAAAATTCATTGTCTGCATCAAGCAACATTTTTATACTAAAATTCTGAAGAAATAAACAAATTTAAAATTCATTGTCTGCATCAAGCCACATTTTTTAACTAAGATACTGAAGAAATAAACAAATTTAAAATTCATTGTCTGCATCTAGCAACATTTTTTTACTAAGATACTGAAGAAATAAACAAATTTAAAATTCATTGTCTGCATCTAGCAACATTTTTTTATTAAAATACTGAAGAAATACACAAATTAAAAATTCATTGTCTGCATCAAGCGACATTTTTTTACTAAAATACTGATGAAATATACAAATTAAAAATTTATTGTCTGCATCAAGCGACATTTTTTTACTAAAATACTGAAGAAATAACAAATTTAAAATTCATTGTCTGCATCAAGCGACATTTTTTTACTAAAATACTGAAGAAACATACAAATTAAAAATTTATTGTCTGCAACAAGCGACATTTTTTAACTAAAATACTGAAGAAATATACAAATTAAAAATTTATTGTCTGCAACAAGCGACATTTTTTAACTAAGATACTGAAGAAATAATCAAATTTAAAATTCATAGTCTGCATCTAGCAACATTTTTTTACTAAGATACTGAAGAAATAAACGAATTTAAAATTCATTGTCTGCATGTAGCAACATTTTTTTACTAAAATCCTGAAGAAATACGCAAATTAAAAATTCATTGTCTGCATCAAGCGACATTTTTTTACTAAAATACTGAAGAAATATACAAATTAAAAATTTATTGTCTGCAACAAGCGACATTTTTTAACTAAGATACTGAAGAAATAAACAAATTTAAAATTCATTGTCTGCATCAAGCGACATTTTTTTACTAAAATACTGAAGAAATAAACAAATTTAAATTTATTGTCTGCATCTAGCAACATTTTTTTACTAAGATACTGAAGAAATAAACAAATTTAAAATTCATTGTCTGCATCAAGCGACATTTTTTTTACTAAAATACTGAAGAAATAAACAAATTTAAATTCATTGTCTGCATCTAGCAACATTTTTTTACTAAGATACTGAAGAACTAAACAAATTTAAAATTCATTGTCTGCATCTAGCAACATTTTTTTACTAAAATACTGAAGAAATAAACAAATATAAAATTCATTGTCAGCATCAAGAGACATTTTTTTACTAAAATACTGAAGAAATAAATAAATTTAAAATTCATTGTCTGCATTAAGCGACATTTTTTTACTAAAATACTGAAGAAATAAACAAATTTAAAATTCATTGTCTGCATGAAGCGAAATTTTTTTACTGAAATACTGAAGAAATAAACAAATTAAAAATTCATTGTCTGCATCAAGCAACATTTTTATACTAAAATTCTGAAGAAATAAACAAATTTAAAATTCATTGTCTGCATCAAGCGACATTTTTTTACTAAAATACTGTAAAAATAAACTAATTTAAAATTCAGTCTCTGCATCAAGAGACATTTTTTTACTAAAATACTGAAGAAATAAACAAATTTAAAATTCATTGTCTGCATCAAGCCACATTTTTTAACTAAGATACTGAAGAAATAAACAAATTTAAAATTCATTGTCTGCATCTAGCAACATTTTTTTACTAAGATACTGAAGAAATAAACAAATTTAAAATTCATTGTCTGCATCTAGCAACATTTTTTTACTAAAATACTGAAGAAATACACAAATTTAAAATTCATTGTCTGCATCTAGCAACATTTTTTTACTAAGATACTGAAGAAATAAACAAATTAAAAATTCATTGTCTGCATCTAGCAACATTTTTTTACTTAAATACGGAAGAAATAAACAAATTTAAAATTCATTGTCTGCATCAAGCGACATTTTTTTACTAAAATACTGAAGAAATAAACAAATTTAAAATTCATTGTCTGCATGAAGCGAAATTTTTTTACTGAAATACTGAAGAAATAAACAAATTAAAAATTCATTGTCTGCATCAAGCAACATTTTTATACTAAAATTCTGAAGAAATAAACAAATTTAAAATTCATTGTCTGCATCAAGCGACATTTTTTTACTAAAATACTGTAAAAATAAACTAATTTAAAATTCAGTCTCTGCATCAAGAGACATTTTTTTACTAAAATACTGAAGAAATAAACAAATTTAAAATTCATTGTCTGCATCAAGCCACATTTTTTAACTAAGATACTGAAGAAATAAACAAATTTAAAATTCATTGTCTGCATCTAGCAACATTTTTTTACTAAGATACTGAAGAAATAAACAAATTTAAAATTCATTGTCTGCATCTAGCAACATTTTTTACTAAAATACTGAAGAAATACACAAATTAAAAATTCATTGTCTGCATCAAGCGACATTTTTTTACTAAAATACTGATGAAATATACAAATTAAAAATTTATTGTCTGCATCAAGCGACATTTTTTTACTAAAATCCTGTAAAAATAAACAAATTTAAAATTCATTGTCTGCATCAAGAGATATTTTTTTACTAAAATACTGAAGAAATAAACAAATTTAAAATTCATTGTTTGGATCAAGCGACATTTTTTAACTAAGATACTGAAGAAATAAACAAATTTAAAATTCATTGTCTGCATCTAGCAACATTTTTTTACTAAGATACTGAAGAAATAAACAAATTAAAAATTCATTGTCTGCATCTAGCAACATTTTTTTACTTAAATACGGAAGAAATAAACAAATTTAAAATTCATTGTCTGCATCAAGCGACATTTTTTACTAAAATACTAAAGAAATAAACAAATTTAAATTCATTGTCTGCTTCTAGCAACATTTTTTTACTAAGATACTAAAGAAATAAACAAATTTAAAATTCATTGTCTGCATCTAGCAACATTTTTTTACTAAAATACTGAAGAAATAAACAAATATAAAATTCATTGTCTGCATCAAGAGACATTTATTTACTAAAATACTGAAGAAATAAATAAATTTAAAATTCATTGTCTGCATCAAGCGACATTTTTTACTAAAATACTGAAGAAATAAACAAATTTAAAATTCATTGTCTGCATTAAGCGAAATTTTTTTACTGAAATACTGAAGAAATAAACAAATTAAAAATTCATTGTCTGCATCAAGCAACATTTTTATACTAAAATACTGAAGAAAAAAAACAAATTTAAAATTCAATGTCTGCATCAAGCGACATTTTTTACTAAAATACTGTAAAAATAAACAAATTTAAAATTCATTGTCTGCATCAAGAGACATTTTTTTACTAAATTACTGAAGAAATAAATAAATTTAAAATTCATTGTCTGCATCAAGCGACATTTTTTACTAAAATACTGAAGAAATAAACAAATTTGAAATTAATTCTCTGCATCAAGCGACATTTTTTTACTAAAATACAGAAGAAATAAACAAATTTAAAATTCATTGTCTGCATCAAGCGACATTTTTTACTAAAATACTGAAGAAATAAACAAATTTAAAATTCATTGTCTGCATCAAGCGACATTTTTTTACTAAAATACTGTAAAAATAAACAAATTTAAAATTCATTGTCTGCATCAAGAGACATTTTTTTACTAAAATACTGAAGAAATAAACAAATTTAAAATTCATTGTCTGCATCAAGCCACATTTTTTAACTAAGATACTGAAGAAATAAACAAATTTAAAATTCATTGTCTGCATCTAGCAACATTTTTTTACTAAGATACTGAAGAAATAAACAAATTTAAAATTCATTGTCTGCATCTAGCAACATTTTTTACTAAAATACTGAAGAAATACACAAATTAAAAATTCATTGTCTGCATCAAGCGACATTTTTTTACTAAAATACTGATGAAATATACAAATTAAAAATTTATTGTCTGCATCAAGCGACATTTTTTTACTAAAATACTGTAAAAATAAACAAATTTAAAATTCATTGTCTGCATCAAGAGACATTTTTTTACTAAAATACTGAAGAAATAAACAAATTTAAAATTCATTGTTTGGATCAAGCGACATTTTTTAACTAAGATACTGAAGAAATAAACAAATTTAAAATTCATTGTCTGCATCTAGCAACATTTTTTACTAAGATACTGAAGAAATAAACAAATTAAAAATTCATTGTCTGCATCTAGCAACATTTTTTACTAAATACGGAAGAAATAAACAAATTTAAAATTCATTGTCTGCATCAAGCGACATTTTTTTACTAAAATACTAAAGAAATAAACAAATTTAAATTCATTGTCTGCTTCTAGCAACATTTTTTTACTAAGATACTAAAGAAATAAACAAATTTAAAATTCATTGTCTGCATCTAGCAACATTTTTTTACTAAAATACTGAAGAAATAAACAAATATAAAATTCATTGTCTGCATCAAGAGACATTTATTTACTAAAATACTGAAGAAATAAATAAATTTAAAATTCATTGTCTGCATCAAGCGACATTTTTTTACTAAAATACTGAAGAAATAAACAAATTTAAAATTCATTGTCTGCATTAAGCGAAATTTTTTACTGAAATACTGAAGAAATAAACAAATTAAAAATTCATTGTCTGCATCAAGCAACATTTTTATACTAAAATACTGAAGAAAAAAACAAATTTAAAATTCAATGTCTGCATCAAGCGACATTTTTTTACTAAATACTGTAAAAATAACAAATTTAAATTCATTGTCTGCATCAAGAGACATTTTTTTACTAAATTACTGAAGAAATAAATAAATTTAAAATTCATTGTCTGCATCAAGCGACATTTTTTTACTAAAATACTGAAGAAATAAACAAATTTGAAATTAATTCTCTGCATCAAGCGACATTTTTTTACTAAAATACAGAAGAACTAAACAAATTTAAAATTCATTGTCTGCATCAAGCGACATTTTTTTTACTAAAAATACTGAAGAAATAAACAAATTTAAAATTCATTGTCTGCATCAAGCGACATTTTTTTACTAAAATACTGTAAAAATAAACAAATTTAAAATTCATTGTCTGCATCAAGAGACATTTTTTTACTAAAATACTGAAGAAATAAAACAATTTAAATTCATTGTCTGCATCAAGCACATTTTTTAACTAAGATACTGAAGAAATAAACAAATTTAAAATTCATTGTCTGCATCTAGCAACATTTTTTACTAAGATACTGAAGAAATAAACAAATTTAAAATTCATTGTCTGCATCTAGCAACATTTTTTACTAAAATACTGAAGAAATACACAAATTAAAAATTCTAATTGTTGCATCAAGCGACATTTTTTTACTAAAATACTGATGAAATATACAAATTAAAATTTATTGTCTGCATCAAGCGACATTTTTTTACTAAAATACTGTAAAAATAAACAAATTTAAAATTCATTGTCTGCATCAAGAGACATTTTTTTACTAAATACTGAAGAAATAAACAAATTTAAAATTCATTGTTTGGATCAAGCGACATTTTTTAACTAAGATACTGAAGAAATAAACAAATTTAAAATTCATTGTCTGCATCTAGCAACATTTTTTTACTAAGATACTGAAGAAATAAACAAATTAAAAATTCATTGTCTGCATCTAGCAACATTTTTTTACTAAAATACGGAAGAAATAAACAAATTTAAAATTCATTGTCTGCATCAAGCGACATTTTTTTACTAAAATACTAAAGAAATAAACAAATTTAAATTCATTGTCTGCTTCTAGCAACATTTTTTTACTAAGATACTAAAGAAATAAACAAATTTAAAATTCATTGTCTGCATCTAGCAACATTTTTTTACTAAAATACTGAAGAAATAAACAAATATAAAATTCATTGTCTGCATCAAGAGACATTTATTTACTAAAATACTGAAGAAATAAATAAATTTAAAATTCATTGTCTGCATCAAGCGACATTTTTTTACTAAAATACTGAAGAAATAAACAAATTTAAAATTCATTGTCTGCATTAAGCGAAATTTTTTTACTGAAATACTGAAGAAATAAACAAATTAAAAATTCATTGTCTGCATCAAGCAACATTTTTATACTAAAATACTGAAGAAAAAAACAAATTTAAAATTCATTGTCTGCATCAAGCGATATTTTTTTACTAAAATACTGTAAAAATAAACAAATTTAAAATTCATTGTCTGCATCAAGAGACATTTTTTTACTAAAATACTGAAGAAATAAACAAATTTAAAATTCATTGTCTGCATCAAGCGACATTTTTTTACAAAAATACTGAAGAAATAAACAAATTTGAAATTAATTCTCTGCATCAAGCGACATTTTTTTACTAAAATACTGAAGAAATAAACAAATTTAAAATTCATTGTCTGCATCAAGCGACATTTTTTTACTAAAATACTGAAGAAATAAACAAATTTAAAATTCATTGTCTGCATCAAGCGACATTTTTTTACTAAAATACTGAAGAAAAAAAAAAATTTAAAATTCATTGTCTGCATCATGCGACATTTTTTTACTAAAATACTGATGAAATAAACATATTTGAAATTCATTGTCTGCTTCAAGCTACATTTTTTTACTAAAATACTGAAGAAATAAACAAATTTGAAATTAATTCTCTGCATCAAGAAACATTTTTTTACTAAAATACTGAAGAAATAAACTAATATAAAATTCATTGTCTGCATCAAGAAACATTTTTTTACTAAAATACTGAAGAAATAAACAAATTTAAAATTCATTGTCTGCTTCAAGCGACATTTTTTAACTAAGATACTGAAGAAATAAACAAATTTAAAATTCATTGTCTGCATCAAGCGACATTTTTTTACTAAAATACTGAAGAAATAAACAAATTTGAAATTAATTCTCTGCATCAAGCGACATTTTTTTACTAAAATACTGAAGAAATAAACAAATATAAATTCATTGTCTGCATCAAGCGACATTTTTTTACTAAAATACTGAAGAAATAAACAAATTTAAAATTCATTGTCTGCTTCAAGAGACATTTTTTTACTAAAATACTGAAGAAATAAACAAATTTAAAATTCATTGTCTGCATCAAGCGACATTTTTTTACTAAAATACTGAAGAAAAAAACAAATTTAAAATTCATTGTCTGCATCATGCGACATTTTTTTACTAAAATACTGATGAAATAAACATATTTGAAATTCATTGTCTGCTTCAAGCGACATTTTTTTACTAAAACACTGAAGAAATAATCAAATTTAAAATTCATTGTCTGCATTAAGCGAAATTTTTTTACTGAAATACTGAAGAAATAAACAAATTAATAATTCATTGTCTGCATCAAGCAACATTTTTATACTAAAATACTGAAGAAAAAAAACAAATTTAAAATTCATTGTCTGCATCTAGCAACATTTTTTTACTAAGATACTGAAGAAATAAACAAATTAAAAATTCATTGTCTGCATCTAGCAACATTTTTTTACTAAAATACGGAAGAAATAAACAAATTTAAATTCATTGTCTGCATCTAGCAACATTTTTTTACTAAGATACTAAAGAAATAAACAAATTTAAAATTCATTGTCTGCATCTAGCAACGTTTTTTTACTAAAATACTGAAGAAATAAACAAATATAAAATGCATTGTCTGCATCAAGAGACATTTTTTTACTAAAATACTGAAGAAATAAATAAATTTAAAATTCATTGTCTGCATCAAGCGACATTTTTTTACTAAAATACTGAAGAAATAAACAAATTTAAAATTCATTGTCTGCATTAAGCGAAATTTTTTTACTGAAATACTGAAGAAATAAACAAATTAAAAATTCATTGTCTGTATCAAGCAACATTTTTATACTAAAATACTGAAGAAAAAAACAAATTTAAAATTCATTGTCTGCATCAAGCGACATTTTTTTACTAAAATACTGTAAAAATAAACAAATTTAAAATTCATTGTCTGCATCAAGAGACATTTTTTTACTAAAATACTGAAGAAATAAACAAATTTAAAATTCATTATCTGCATCAAGCGACATTTTTTTACTAAAATACTGAAGAAATAAACAAATTTGAAATTAATTCTCTGCATCAAGCGACATTTTTTGACTAAAATACTGAAGAAATAAACAAATTTAAAATTCATTGTCTGCATCAAGCGACATTTTTTTACTAAAATACTGAAGAAATAAACAAATTGAAAATTCATTGTCTGCATCAAGCGACATTTTTTTACTAAAATACTGTAAAAATAAACAAATTTAAAATTCATTGTCTGCATCAAGAGACATTTTTTTACTAAAATACTGAAGAAATAAACAAATTTAAAATTCATTGTCTGCATCAAGCGACATTTTTTTACTAAAATACTGAAGAAAAAAACAAATTTAAAATTCATTGTCTGCATCATGCGACATTTTTTTACTAAAATACTGATGAAATAAACATATTTGAAATTCATTGTCTGCTTCAAGCGACATTTTTTTACTAAAACACTGAAGAAATAATCAAATTTAAAATTCATTGTCTGCATTAAGCGAAATTTTTTTACTGAAATACTGAAGAAATAAACAAATTAATAATTCATTGTCTGCATCAAGCAACATTGTTATACTAAAATACTGAAGAAAAAAAACAAATTTAAAATTCATTGTCTGCATCTAGCAACATTTTTTTACTAAGATACTGAAGAAATAAACAAATTAAAAATTCATTGTCTGCATCTAGCAACATTTTTTTACTAAAATACGGAAGAAATAAACAAATTTAAATTCATTGTCTGCATCTAGCAACATTTTTTTACTAAGATACTAAAGAAATAAACAAATTTAAAATTCATTGTCTGCATCTAGCAACGTTTTTTTACTAAAATACTGAAGAAATAAACAAATATAAAATGCATTGTCTGCATCAAGAGACATTTTTTTACTAAAATACTGAAGAAATAAATAAATTTAAAATTCATTGTCTGCATCAAGCGACATTTTTTTACTAAAATACTGAAGAAATAAACAAATTTAAAATTCATTGTCTGCATTAAGCGAAATTTTTTTACTGAAATACTGAAGAAATAAACAAATTAAAAATTCATTGTCTGTATCAAGCAACATTTTTATACTAAAATACTGAAGAAAAAAACAAATTTAAAATTCATTGTCTGCATCAAGCGACATTTTTTTACTAAAATACTGTAAAAATAAACAAATTTAAAATTCATTGTCTGCATCAAGAGACATTTTTTTACTAAAATACTGAAGAAATAAACAAATTTAAAATTCATTATCTGCATCAAGCGACATTTTTTTACTAAAATACTGAAGAAATAAACAATTTGAAATTAATTCTCTGCATCAAGCGACATTTTTTGACTAAAATACTGAAGAAATAAACAAATTTAAAATTCATTGTCTGCATCAAGCGACATTTTTTTACTAAAATACTGAAGAAATAAACAAATTGAAAATTCATTGTCTGCATCAAGCGACATTTTTTTACTAAAATACTGTAAAAATAAACAAATTTAAAATTCATTGTCTGCATCAAGAGACATTTTTTTACTAAAATACTGAAGAAATAAACAAATTTAAAATTCATTGTCTGCATCAAGCGACATTTTTTTACTAAAATACTGAAGAAAAAAACAAATTTAAAATTCATTGTCTGCATCATGCGACATTTTTTACTAAAATACTGTAAAAATAAACAAATTTAAAATTCATTGTCTGCATCAAGAGACATTTTTTTACTAAAATACTGAAGAAATAAACAAATTTAAAATTCATTGTCTGCATCAAGCGACATTTTTTTACTAAAATACTGAAGAAAAAAACAAATTTAAAATTCATTGTCTGCATCATGCGACATTTTTTACTAAAATACTGATGAAATAAACATATTTGAAATTCATTGTCTGCATCAAGCGACATTTTTTTACTAAAATACTGATGAAATAAGCAGATTTGAAATTCATTGTTTCCAACAAGCGACTTTTTTTTACTAAAATACTGAAGAAATAAACCAATTTGAAATTAATTCTCTGCATCAAGAAACATTTTTTTACTAAAATACTGAAGAAATAAACTAATATAAAATTCATTGTCTGCATCAAGAGACATTTTTTTACTAAAATACTGAAGAAATAAACAAATTTAAAATTCATTGTCTGCATCAAGCCACATTTTTTTACTAAGATACTGAAGAAATAAACAAATTAAAAATTCATTGTCTGCATCTAGCAACATTTTTGACTAAAATACTAAAGAAGTAAACAAATTTAAATTCATTGTCTGCATCAAGCAACATTTTTATACTAAAATACTGAAGAAAAAAACAAATTTAAAATTCATTGTCTGCATCAAGCGACATTTTTTTACTAAAATACTGTAAAAATAAACAAATTTAAAATTCATTGTCTGCATCAAGAGACATTTTTTTACTAAAATACTGAAGAAATAAACAAATTTGAAATTAATTCTCGGCATCAAGAAACATTTTTTTACTAAAATACTGAAGAAATAAACTAATATAAAATTCATTGTCTGCATCAAGAGACATTTTTTTACTAAAATACTGAAGAAATATACAAATTAAAAATTTATTGTCTGCAACAAGCGACATTTTTTAACTAAGATACTGAAGAAATAAACAAATTTAAAATTCATTGTCTGCATCTAGCAACATTTTTTTACTAAAATACTGAAGAAATACACAAATTAAAAATTCATTGTCTGCATCAAGCGACATTTTTTTACTAAAATACTGATGAAATTGTGACGTTGCACTTTTGATTCTCGATGAGTTGTTCCCGTAGTGCAACGTGTCACTATGGCTTACAACAATAAATAATAATGATAATAAAATAATAATTACTATCCGGTAACAAATTGAATTATTGGGCGCCAGTTACCGGTAAAACTAACGACAAGCCGGTTCAGGGTCGCGGGCTTCACGTTGCCATCACGGGAAAGATGGCGGAACCACGTTGTAAGGAATTGGATAATATTCTCGGGTTATAAAATCAGTCACTTAATCTCACATAACAATTATTAACACTTTAATTATTACCACTTTATCATACAGTAAATACAAACGCATACCGAAATCTCGCTTATTTATCGTTCAATACTTTATCTGCACGCAACTCGGTAAATCATCGTAAAACGCAAAAGGAAATATAATAATGATAATCGGAAAATACAATAATAAATTAATCGGTTTTCGCGCGGCTATTCTATCTTACAATTTCGCGGAACGTCCATCAATTTCACTCTCATACCTTACAATACGTCGTACTTCCTCACTCACCGCGAGTCCAGAACTCTCAGTTTACGGATCAACTGTCTCTTCCTTGACCTGATATCTAACCCTGGTACTTTGGGTATTTTCTCGCTCCAGCTGAACGTTAAATAACAATTAATTCGCCTCAATACTTTAACTTTCTTAAATCTCAGCGGATCTCAAAATGGCTGCTTTGATATGGTTTCTCGCTCAACACGTCTACTCTGTACGGCGGTTGGGGAAGGAGTCCCGTTCTTCTACTCCGATTCGTATCATCCGCTACCGATCGTGGAGCTAGTTGTTCTCCCTTTCCGCTATCATATCCGCTAGATCGGTGGTAGTAGACATACCGATAATCGTCCGTAACGCCATCTATTTTCCTTCCAAATCCGCTAGTGTACGTTCGGCATTTCCTTTTATCCGCTATCTATGCAAATCCGCCAACGCCTCCACCAATGCATCGGGACAGCTATCTATCTCCTTTCCTCTTACATTTGTACGTATGAACATCGGACCGTTCGTAGTCGTTCCCCCTCTGGCGCACCGCTCTCACCTATACTCGACGTGCGCGTGCAGTGTGCGCGCCGTCACTCTCTTACTCGACGCACGCGGTCAACATCTCTCCATCTCTCTCGGCTTCGCGCGCGCACGCGGTGATCGGTGCCGTCGGCAGTTTGCCGATATTCTTACGGTGTCGCCACGGGACGGTGTATCTGAATGATATACACGGGCTACCACGGTGTCGTCAGCTGCTTCGCTCGTACCTCGTTATCGTACGCCGTCTGTGCCGTGCTACGTGTTGTTATTATCCGCCAATCCTTTCCTTATACCTGTCATCCTCAACAAACCGAAATTTCCCTTGTTATTCCTTTCGCATAAGTTCTCATTCGCGATTTCCCGGTAATGAGAGTGGCTCGGGCCGGCACATACAACTACCGCAGTCCTAACCTTCACCTGTCACTTTCCTCTATTCATCTCTCTCACACCATCTCATCCCTATTATTACATAAATACTTATTTCCTTAATTAATTAAGTGAGGCTTGCCTCACAAAATATACAAATTAAAAATTTATTGTCTGCATCAAGCGACATTTTTTTACTAAAATACTGTAAAAATAAACAAATTTAAAATTCATTGTCTGCATCAAGAGACATTTTTTTACTAAAATACTGAAGAAATAAACAAATTTAAAATTCATTGTTTGGATCAAGCGACATTTTTTAACTAAGATACTGAAGAAATAAACAAATTTAAAATTCATGTCTGCATCTAGCAACATTTTTTACTAAGATACTGAGAAATAAACAAATTAAAATTCATTGTCTGCATCTAGCAACATTTTTTTACTAAAATACGGAAGAAATAACCAAATTTAAATTCATTGTCTGCATCAAGCGACATTTTTTTACTAAAATACTAAAGAAATAAACAAATTTAATTCATTGTCTGCTTCTAGCAACATTTTTTACTAAGATACTAAAGAAATAAACAAATTTAAAATTCATTGTCTGCATCTAGCAACTTTTTTTACTAAAATACTGAAGAAATAAACAAATATAAAATTCATTGTCTGCATCAAGAGACCATTTATTTACTAAAATACTGAAGAAATAAATAAATTAAAATTCATTGTCTGCATCAAGCGACATTTTTTACTAAAATACTGAAGAAATAACAAATTTAAAATTCTGGTCTGCATTAAGCGACATTTTTTACTAAAATACTGAAGAATAAACAAATTTAAAATCATTGTCTGCATCAGCGACATTTTTTTACTAAAATACTGTAAAAATAAACAAATTTAAAATTCATTGTCTGCATCAAGGACATTTTTTTACTAAAATACTGAAGAAATAAACAAATTTAAAATTCATTGTCTGCATCAAGCGCTTTTTTACTAAAATACTGAAGAAAAAAACAAATTTAAAATTCATTGTCTGCATCATGCGACATTTTTTTACTAAAATACTGATGAAATAAACATATTTGAAATTCATTGTCTGCTTCAAGCGACATTTTTTACTAAAATACTGAAGAAATAAACAAATTTAAATTCATTGTCTGCTTCAAGCGACATTTTTTACTAAAATACTGAAGAAATAAACAAATTTGAAATTAATTCTCTGCATCAAGCGCTTTTTTACTAAAATACTGAAGAAAAAACAAATTTAAAATTCATTGTCTGCATCATGCGACATTTTTTTACTAAAATACTGATGAAATAAACATATTTGAAATTCATTGTCTGCTTCAAGCGACATTTTTTACTAAAATACTGAAGAAATAAACAAATTTAAATTCATTGTCTGCTTCAAGCGACATTTTTTACTAAAATACTGAAGAAATAAACAAATTTGAAATTAATTCTCTGCATCAAGAAACATTTTTTTACTAAAATACTGAAGAAATACACTAATATAAAATTCATTGTCTGCATCAAGAGACATTTTGTACTAAAATGCTGAAGAAATAAACAAATTTAAAATTCATTGTCTGCATTAAGCGACATTTTTTACTAAAATACTGAAGAAATAAACAAATTTAAATTCATTGTCTGCATCTAGCAACATTTTTTTACTAAAATACTGAAAAAAAACACAAATTAAAAATTTTTGTCTGCATCAAGCGACATTTTTTTACTAAAATTCTCAAGAAATAACAAATTAAAAATTTATTGTCTGCAACAAGCGACATTTTTTAACTAAGATACTGAAGAAAAAACAAATTTAAAATTCATTGTCGCATCAAGCGACATTTTTTTACTAAAACTGAAGAAATAAACAATTTAAAATTCATTGTCTGCATCTAGCAACATTTTTTTACTAAAATGCTGAAGAAATAACAAATTTAAATTCATTGTCTGCATTCGCGACATTTTTTTACTAAAATACGAAGAAATAAACAAATTTAAATTCATTGTCCTCTTCAAGCGACATTTTTTTACTAAAATACTGAAGAAATAAACAAATTGAAATTAATTCTCTGCATCAAGAAACATTTTTTTACTAAAATACTGATGAAATAATCAGATTTGAAATTCAGTGTTTCCATCAAGCGTCATTTTTTTACTAAATACTGAAGAAAACAAATTTGAAATTAATTCTCTGCAGCAAGAAACTTTTTTTACTAAAATACTGGAAATAAACTAATTAAATCACTGTCTGCCATCAGAGACATTTTTTTACTAAAATGCTGAAGAAATAAACAAATTTAAAATTCATTGTCTGCATTAAGCGACATTTTTTTACTAAAATACTGAAGAAAAAAAGAAATTTAAAATTCATTGTCTGCATCATGCGACATTTTTTACTAAAATACTGATGAAATAAACAGATTTGAAATCATTGTTTCCATCAAGCGACTTTTTTACTATATACTGAAGAAATAAACAAATTTGAAATTAATTCTCTGCATCAAGAAACATTTTTTTACTAAATACTGAAGAAGAAACTAATATAAAATTCATTGTCTGCATCAAGAGACATTTTTTTACTAAATACTGAAGAAATAAACAATTTAAAATTCATTGTCGCATCAGCGACATTTTTTACTAAGATACTGAAGAAATAAACAAATTTAAAATTCATTGTCTGCTTTGATATGGTTTCTCGTCTCAACACGTCTACTCTGTACGGCGGTTGGGGAAGGAGTCCCGTTCTTCTACTCCGATCGTATCATCCGCTACCGATCGTGGAGCTAGTTGTTCTCCCTTTCCGCTATCATATCCGCTAGATCGGTGGTAGTAGACATACCGATAATCGTCCGTAACGCCATCTATTTTCCTTCCAAATCCGCTAGTGTACGTTCGGCATTTCCTTTATCCGCTATCTATGCAAATCCGCCAACGCCTCCACCAATGCATCGGGACAGCTATCTATCTCCTTTCCTCTTACATTTGTACGTATGAACATCGGACCGTTCGTAGTCGTTCCCCCTCTGGCGCACCGCTCTCACCTATACTCGACGTGCGCGTGCAGTGCGCGCCGTCACTCTCTTACTCGACGCACGCGGTCAACATCTCTCCCTCTCTCTCGGCTTCGCGCGCGCACGCGGTGATCGGTGCCGTCGGCAGTTTGCCCGATATTCTTACGGTGTCGCCACGGGACGGTGTATCTGCATGATTATCAACGGGCTACCACGGTGTCGTCAGCTGCTTCGCTCGTACCTCGTTATCGTACGCCGTCTGTGCCGTGCTACGTTGTTGTTATTATCCGCCCAATCCTTTCCTTATACCTGTCATCCTCAACAAACCGAAAATTTCCCTTGTTATTCCTTTCGCATAAGTTCTCATTCGCGTATTTCCCGGTAATGAGAGTGGCTCGGGCCGGCACATACAACTACCGCAGTCCTAACCTTCACCTGTCACTTTCCTCTATTCATCTCTCTCCACACCATCTCATCCCTATTATTACATAAATACTTATTTCCTTAATTAATTAAGTGAGGCTTGCCTCACAAAATATACAAATTAAAAATTTATTGTCTGCATCAAGCGACATTTTTTTACTAAATACTGTAAAAATAACCAAATTTAAATTTCATTGTCTGCATCAAGAGACATTTTTTACTAAAATACTGAAGAAATAAACAAATTTAAAATTCATTGTTTGGATCAAGCGACATTTTTTAACTAAGATACTTGAAGAAATAAACAAATTTAAAATTCATTGTCTGCATCTAGCAACATTTTTTTACTAAGATACTGAAGAAATAAACAAATTAAAATTCATTGTCCTGCATCTAGCAACATTTTTTTACTAAATACGGAAGAAATAAACAAATTAAAATTCATTGTCTGCATCAAGCGACATTTTTTTACTAAAATACTAAAGAAATAAACAATTAATTAAATTCATTGTCTGCTTCTAGCAACATTTTTTTACTAAGATACTAAAGAAATACACAAATTTAAAATTCATTGTCTGCATCTAGCAACATTTTTTTACTAAAATACTGAAGAAATAAACAAATATAAAATTCATTGTCTGCATCAAGAGACATTTATTTACTAAAATACTGAAGAAATAAAAATTTAAAATTCATTGTCTGCATCAAGCGACATTTTTTTACTAAAATACTGAAGAAATAAACAAATTTAAAATTCATTGTCTGCATTAAGCGACATTTTTTTACTAAAATACTGAAGAAATAAACAATTTAAATTCATTGTCTGCATCAAGCGACATTTTTTTACTAAATACTGTAAAAATAAACAAATTTAAAATTCATTGTCTGCATCAAGAGACATTTTTTACTAAAATACTGAGAAATAAACAAATTTAAAATTCATTGTCTGCATCAAGCGACATATTTTAACAAAAATACTGAAGAAAAAAACAATTTAAAATTCATTGTCTGCATCATGCGACATTTTTTTACTAAAATACTGATGAAATAAACATATTTGAAATTCATTGTCTGCTTCAAGCGACATTTTTTTACTAAAATACTGAAGAAATAAACAAATTTAAATTCATTGTCTGCTTCAAGCGACATTTTTTTACTAAAATACTGAAGAAATAAACAAATTTGAAATTAATTCTCTGCATCAAGAAACATTTTTTTACTAAAATACTGAAGAAATAAACTAATATAAAATTCATTGTCTGCATCAAGAGACATTTTGTACTAAAATGCTGAAGAAATAAACAAATTTAAAATTCATTGTCTGCATTAAGCGACATTTTTTTACTAAAATACTGAAGAAATAAACAAATTTAAATTCATTGTCTGCATCTAGCAACATTTTTTTACTAAAATACTGAAAAAAAACACAAATTAAAAATTTATTGTCTGCATCAAGCGACATTTTTTTACTAAAATTCTCAAGAAATAAACAAATTAAAAATTTATTGTCTGCAACAAGCGACATTTTTTAACTAAGATACTGAAGAAATAAACAAATTTAAAATTCATTGTCTGCATCAAGCGACATTTTTTTACTAAATACTGAAGAAATAAACAAATTTGAAATTAATTCTCTGCATCAAGAAACATTTTTTTACTAAAATACTGATGAAATAATCAGATTTGAAATTCAGTGTTTCCATCAAGCGTCATTTTTTTACTAAAATACTGAAGAAATAAACAAATTTGAAATTAATTCTCTGCAGCAAGAAACATTTTTTTACTAAAATACTGAAGAAATAAACTAATATAAAATTCATTGTCTGCATCAAGAGACATTTTTTTACTAAAATGCTGAAGAAATAAACAAATTTAAAATTCATTGTCTGCATTAAGCGACATTTTTTTACTAAAATACTGAAGAAAAAAAGAAATTTAAAATTCATTGTCTGCATCATGCGACATTTTTTTTACTAAAATACTGATGAAATAAACAGATTTGAAATTCATTGTTTCCATCAAGCGACATTTTTTTACTTATATACTGAAGAAATAAACAAATTTGAAATTAATTCTCTGCATCAAGAAACATTTTTTTACTAAAATACTGAAGAAATAAACTAATATAAAATTCATTGTCTGCATCAAGAGACATTTTTTTACTAAAATACTGAAGAAATAAACAAATTTAAAATTCATTGTCTGCATCAAGCGACATTTTTTAACTAAGATACTGAAGAAATAAACAAATTTAAAATTCATTGTCTGCATCAAGCGACATTTTTTAACTAAGATACTGAAGAAATAAACAAATTTAAAATTCATTGTCTGCATCAAGCGACATTTTTTTACTAAAATACTGAAGAAATAAACAAATTTAAATTCATTGTCTGCATCTAGCAACATTTTTTTACTAAAATACTGAAAAAAAACACAAATTAAAAATTTATTGTCTGCATCAAGCGACATTTTTTTACTAAAATACTCAAGAAATATACAAATTAAAAATTTATTGTCTGCAACAAGCGACATTTTTTAACTAAGATACTGAAGAAATAAACAAATTTAAAATTCATTGTCTGCATCAAGCGACATTTTTTTACTAAAATACTCAAGAAATATACAAATTAAAAATTTATTGTCTGCAACAAGCGACATTTTTTAACTAAGATACTGAAGAAATAAACCAATTTAAAATTCATTGTCTGCATCAAGCGACATTTTTTTACTAAAATACTGAAGAAATAAACAAATTTAAATTCATTGTCTGCTTCTAGCAACATTTTTTTACGAAGATACTAAAGAAATAAACAAATTTAAAATTCATTGTCTGTATCTAGCAACATTTTTTTACTAAAATACTGAAGAAATAAACAAATTTAAATTCATTGTCTGCATCTAGCAACATTTTTTTACTATAATACTGAAAAAAAACACAAATTAAAAATTCATTGTCTGCATCAAGAGACATTTTTTTACTAAAATACTGAAGAAATAAACTAATATAAAATTCATTGTCTGCATCAGGCGACATTTTTTTACTAAAATACTGAAGAAATAAACAAATTTGAAATTAATTCTCTGCATCAAGAAACATTTTTTTACTAAAATACTGAAGAAATAAACTAATATAAAATTCATTGTCTGCATCAAGAGACATTTTTTTACTAAAATACTGAAGAAATAAACAAATTTAAAATTTATTGTCTGCAACAAGCGACATTTTTTTACTAAAATACTGAAGAAATAAACTAATATAAAATTCATTGTCTGCATCAAGAGACATTTTTTTACTAAAATACTGAAGAAATAAACAAATTTAAAATTCATTGTCTGCATCAAGCGACATTTTTTAACTAAGATACTGAAGAAATAAACAAATTTAAATTCATTGTCTGCATCTAGCAACATTTTTTTACTAAAATACTGAAAAAAAACACAAATTAAAAATTTATTGTCTGCATCAAGCGACATTTTTTTACTAAAATACTCAAGAAATATACAAATTAAAAATTTATTGTCTGCAACAAGCGACATTTTTTAAGTAAGATACTGAAGAAATAAACAAATTTAAAATTCATTGTCTGCATCAAGCGACATTTTTTTACTAAAATACTCAAGAAATATACAAATTAAAAATTTATTGTCTGCAACAAGCGACATTTTTTAACTAAGATACTGAAGAAATAAACAAATTTAAAATTCATTGTCTGCATCAAGCGACATTTTTTTACTAAAATACTGAAGAAATAAACAAATTTAAATTCATGGTCTGCTTCACGCGACATTTTTTTACTAAAATACTGAAGAAATAAACAAATTTGAAATTAATTCTCTGCATAAAGAAACATTTTTTTACTAAAATACTGAAGAAATAAACTAATATAAAATTCATTGTCTGCATCAAGCGACATTTTTTAACTAAGATACTGAAGAAATAAACAAATTTAAAATTCATTGTCTGCATCAAGCGACATTTTTTTACTAAAATACTGAAGAAATAAACAAATTTAAAATTCATTGTCTGCATCAAGCGACATTTTTTTACTAAAATACTGAAGAAATAAACAAATTTAAATTCATTGTCTTCATCTAGCAACATTTTTTTACTAAAATACTGGAAAAAAACACAAATTAAAAATTTATTGTCTGCATCATGCGACATTTTTTTACTAAAATAGTCAAGAAATATACAAATTAAAAATTTATTGTCTGCAACAAGCGACATTTTTTAACTAAGATACTGAAGAAATAAACAAATTTAAAATTCATTGTCTGCATCAAGCGACATTTTTTTACTAAAATACTGAAGAAATAAACAAATTTAAATTCATTGTCTGCATCTAGCAACATTTTTTTACTAAAATGCTGAAGAAATAAACAAATTTAAAATTCATTGTCTGCATTAAGCGACATTTTTTTACTAAAATACTGAAGAAAAAAAGAAATTTAAAATTCATTGTCTGCATCATGCGACATTTTTTTACTAAAATACTGATGAAATAAGCAGATTTGAAATTCATTGTTTCCATCAAGCGACATTTTTTTACTAAAATACTGAAGAAAAAAACAAATTTGAAATTAATTCTCTGCATCAAGAAACATTTTTTTACTAAAATACTGAAGAAATAAACTAATATAAAATTCATTGTCTGCATCAAGAGACATTTTTTTACTAAAATACTGAAGAAATAAACTAATATAAAATTCATTGTCTGCATCAAGCGACATTTATTACTAAAATACTGAAGAAATAAACAAATTTGAAATTAATTCTCTGCATCAAGAAACATTTTTTTACTAAAATACTGAAGAAATAAACTAATATAAAATTCATTGTCTGCATCAAGAGACATTTTTTTACTAAAATACTGAAGAAATAAACAAATTTAAAATTTATTGTCTGCAACAAGCGACATTTTTTAACTAAGATACTGAAGAAATAAACAAATTTAAAATTCATTGTCTGCATTAAGCGACATTTTTTAACTAAGATACTGAAGAAATAAACAAATTTAAAATTCATTGTCTGCATCAAGAGACATTTTTTTACTAAAATACTGAAGAAATAAACTAATATAAAATTCATTGTCTGCATCAAGCGACATTTTTTTACTAAAATACTGAAGAAATAAACAAATTTAAAATTCATTGTCTGCATCAAGCGACATTTTTTTACTAAAATACTGAAGAAATAAACAAATTTAAATTTATTGTCTGCAACAAGCGACATTTTTTAACTAAGATACTGAAGAAATAAACAAATTTAAAATTCATTGTCTGCATCAAGCGACATTTTTTTACTAAAATACTGAAGAAATAAACAAATTTAAATTCATTGTCTGCATCTAGCAACATTTTTTTACTAAAATGCTGAAGAAATAAACAAATTCAAAATTCATTGTCTGCATTAAGCGACATTTTTTTACTAAAATACTGAAGAAAAAAAGAAATTTAAAATTCATTGTCTGCATCATGCGACATTTTTTTACTAAAATACTGATGAAATAAGCAGATTTGAAATTCATTGTTTCCATCAAGCGACATTTTTTTACTAAAATACTGAAGAAAAAACAAATTTGAAATTAATTCTCTGCATCAAGAAACATTTTTTTACTAAAATACTGAAGAAATAAACTAATATAAAATTCATTGTCTGCATCAAGAGACATTTTTTTACTAAAATACTGAAGAAATAAACTAATATAAAATTCATTGTCTGCATCAAGCGACATTTTTTTACTAAAATACTGAAGAAATAAACAAATTTGAAATTAATTCTCTGCATCAAGAAACATTTTTTTACTAAAATACTGAAGAAATAAACTAATATAAAATTCATTGTCTGCATCAAGAGACATTTTTTTACTAAAATACTGAAGAAATAAACAAATTTAAAATTTATTGTCTGCAACAAGCGACATTTTTTAACTAAGATACTGAAGAAATAAACAAATTTAAAATTCATTGTCTGCATTAAGCGACATTTTTTAACTAAGATACTGAAGAAATAAACAAATTTAAAATTCATTGTCTGCATTAAGCGACATTTTTTTACTAAAATACTGAAGAAATAAACAAATTTAAATTCATTGTCTGCTTCAAGCGACATTTTTTTACTAAAATACTGAAGAAATAAACAAATTTGAAATTAATTCTCTGCATCAAGAAACATTTTTTTACTAAAATACTGATGAAATAAACAGATTTGAAATTCATTGTTTCCATCAAGCGACATTTTTTTACTAAAATACTGAAGAAATAAACAAATTTGAAATTAATTCTCTGCATCAAGGAACATTTTTTTACTAAAATACTGAAGAAATAAACTAATATAAAATTCATTGTCTGCATCAAGAGACATTTTTTTACTAAAATGCTGAAGAAATAAACAAATTTAAAATTCATTGTCTGCATTAAGCGACATTTTTTTACTAAAACACTGAAGAAAAAAAGAAATTTAAAATTCATTGTCTGCATCAAGCGACATTTTTTTACTAAAATACTGAAGAAATAAACAAATTTAAATTCATTGTCTGCTTCAAGCGACATTTTTTTACTAAAATACTGAAGAAATAAACAAATTTGAAATTAATTCTCTGCATCAAGAAACATTTTTTTACTAAAATACTGATGAAATAAACAAATTTAAAATTCATTGTCTGCATTAAGCGACATTTTTTTACTAAGATACTGAAGAAATAAACAAATTTAAATTCATTGTCTGCATCTAGCAACATTTTTTTACTAAAATACTGAAAAAAAACACAAATTAAAAATTTATTGTCTGCATCAAGCGACATTTTTTTACTAAAATTCTCAAGAAATATACAAATTAAAAATTTATTGTCTGCAACAAGCGACATTTTTTAACTAAGATACTGAAGAAATAAACAAATTTAAAATTCATTGTCTGCATCAAGCGACATTTTTTTACTAAAATACTGAAGAAATAAACAAATTTAAATTCATTGTCTGCTTCAAGCGACATTTTTTTACTAAAATACTGAAGAAATAAACAAATTTGAAATTAATTCTCTGCATCAAGAAACATTTTTTTACTAAAATACTGATGAAATAAACAGATTTGAAATTCATTGTTTCCATCAAGCGACATTTTTTTACTAAAATACTGAAGAAATAAACAAATTTGAAATTAATTCTCTGCATTAAGAAACATTTTTTTACTAAAGTACTGAAGAAATAAACTAATATAAAATTCATTGTCTGCATCAAGAGACATTTTTTTACTAAAATACTGAAAAAATAAACAAATTTAAAATTCACTGTCTGCATCAAGCGACATTTTTTAACTAAGATACTGAAGAAATAAACAAATTTAAAATTCATTGTCTGCATCAAGCGACATTTTTTAACTAAGATACTGACGAAATAAACAAATTTAAAATTCATTGTCTGCATCAAGCGACATTTTTTTACTAAAATACTGAAGAAATAAACAAATTTAAATTCATTGTCTGCATCTAGCAACATTTTTTTACTAAAATACTGAAAAAAAAACACAAATTAAAAATTTATTGTCTGCATCAAGCGACATTTTTTTACTAAAATACTCAAGAAATATACAAATTAAAAATTTATTGTCTGCAACAAGCGACATTTTTTAACTAAGATACTGAAGAAATAAACAAATTTAAAATTCATTGTCTGCATCAAGCGACATTTTTTTACTAAAATACTGAAGAAAAAAAGAAATTTAAAATTCATTGTCTGCATCTAGCAACATTTTTTTACTAAAATACTGAAAAAAAACACAAATTAAAAATTTATTGTCTGCATCAAGCGACATTTTTTTACTAAAATACTCAAGTAATATACAAATTAAAAATTTATTGTCTGCAACAAGCGACATTTTTTAACTAAGATACTGAAGAAATAAACAAATTTAAAATTCATTGTCTGCATCAAGCGACATTTTTTTACTAAAATACTGAAGAAATAAACAAATTTAAATTCATTGTCTGCATCTAGCAACATTTTTTTACTAAAATGCTGAAGAAATAAACAAATTTAAAATTCATTGTCTGCATTAAGCGACATTTTTTTACTAAAATACTGAAGAAAAAAAGAAATTTAAAATTCATTGTCTGCATCATGCGACATTTTTTTACTAAAATACTGATGAAATAAATAGATTTGAAATTCATTGTTTCCATCAAGCGACATTTTTTTACTAAAATACTGAAGAAATAAACAAATTTGAAATTAATTCTCTGCATCAAGAAACATTTTTTTACTAAAATACTGAAGAAATAAACTAATATAAAATTCATTGTCTGCATCAAGAGACATTTTTTTACTAAAATACTGAAGAAATAAACAAATTTAAAATTCATTGTCTGCATCAAGCGACATTTTTTTACTAAAATACTGAAGAAATAAACAAATTTAAAATTCATTGTCTGCATTAAGCGACATTTTTTTACTAAAATACTGAAGAAATAAACAAATTTGAAATTAATTCTCTACATCAAGAAACATTTTATTACTAAAATACTGAAGAAATAAACAAATTTGAAATTAATTGTCTGCATCAAGAAACATTTTTTTACTAAAATAATGAAGAAATAAACAAATTTAAAATTCATTGTCCGCATCAAGCGACATTTTTTAACTAAGATACTGAAGAAATAAACAAATTTAAAATTCATTGTCTGCATCAAGCGACATTTTTTAACTAAGATACTGAAGAAATAAACAAATTTAAAATTCATTGTCTGCATCAAGCGACATTTTTTAACTAAGATACTGAAGAAATAAACAATTTTAAAATTCATTGTCTGCATCCAGCGACATTTTTTTGCTAAAATACTGAAGAAATAAACAAATTAAAAATTTATTGTCTGCAACAAGCGACATTTTTTAACTAAGATACTGAAGAAATAAACAAATTTAAAATTCATTGTCTGCATTAAGCGACATTTTTTAACTAAGATACTGAAGAAATAAACAAATTTAAAATTCATTGTCTGCATTAAGCGACATTTTTTTACTAAAATACTGAAGAAATAAACAAATTTAAAATTCATTGTCTGCATCATGTGACATTTTTTTACTAAAATACTGAACAAATAAACAAATTAAAAATTCATTGTCTGCATCAAGCGCCATTTTTTTACTAAAATACTGAAGAAATAAACAAATTTAAAGATCATTGTCTGCATCAAGCGACATTTTTTTACTAAAATACTGATGAAATAAACATATTTAAAATTCATTGTCTGCATCAAGCGACATTTTTTAACTAAGATACTGAAGAAATAAACAAATTTAAAATTCATTGTCTGCATCAAGCGACATTTTTTTACTAAAATACTGAAGAAATAAACAAATTTAAATTCACCGTCTGCATCTAGCAACATTTTTTTACTAAAATACTGAAAAAAAACACAAATTAAAAATTTATTGTCTGCATCAAGCGACATTTTTTTACTAAAATACTCAAGAAATATACAAATTAAAAATTTATTGTCTGCAACAAGCGACATTTTTTAACTAAGATACTGAAGAAATAAACAAATTTAAAATTCATTGTCTGCATCAAGCGACATTTTTTTACTAAAATACTCAAGAAATATACGAATTAAAAATTTATTGTCTGCAACAAGCGACATTTTTTAACTAAGATACTGAAGAAATAAACAAATTTAAAATTCATTGTCTGCATCTAGCAACATTTTTTTACTAAAATACTGAAGAAATAAACAAATTTAAATTCATTGTCTGCATCTAGCAACATTTTTTAACTAAGATACTGAAGAAATAAACAAATTTAAAATTCATTGTCTGCATCAAGCGACATTTTTTTACTAAAATACTGAAGAAATAAACAAATTTAAATTCATTGTCTGCATCTAGCAACATTTTTTTACTAAAATGCTGAAGAAATAAACAAATTTAAAATTCATTGTCTGCATTAAGCGACATTTTTTTACTAAAATACTGAAGAAAAAAAGAAATTTAAAATTCATTGTCTGCATCATGCGACATTTTTTTACTAAAATACTGATGAAATAAACAGATTTGAAATTCATTGTTTCCATCAAGCGACATTTTTTTACTAAAATACTGAAGAAATAAACCAATTTGAAATTAATTCTCTGCATCAAGAAACATTTTTTTACTAAAATACTGAAGAAATAAACTAATATAAAATTCATTGTCTGCATCAAGAGACATTTTTTTACTAAAATACTGAAGAAATAAACAAATTTAAAATTCATTGTCTGCATCAAGCGACATTTTTTTACTAAAATACTGAAGAAATAAACATATTTGAAATTCATTGTCTGCATAAAGCGACATTTTTATACTAAAATACTGAAGAAATAAACAAATTTGAAATTAATTCTCTGCATCAAGGAACATTTTTTTACTAAAATACTGAAGAAATACATAAATTTAAAATTCATTGTCCGCATCAAGCGACATTTTTTTACTAGAATACTGAAGAAATAAACAAATTTAAAATTCAATGTCTGCAACAAGAGACATTTTTTTACTACAATACTGAAGAAATAAACAAATTTAAAATTCATTGTCCGCATCAAGCGACATTTTTTTACTAGAATACTGAAGAAATAAACAAATTTAAAATTCAATGTCTGCAACAAGAGACATTTTTTTACTACAATACTGAAGAAATAAACAAATTTAAAATTCATTGTCTGCATCAAGCGACATTTTTTTACTGAGATGCTGAAGGAATAAACAAATTTAAAATTCATTGTCTGCATCATACGCCATTTCTTTACTAAAATACTGATGAAATAAACATATTTGAAATTCATTGTCTGCATCAAGCGAAATTTTTTTACTAAAATACTGAAGAAATAAACAAATTTGAAATTAATTCTCTGCATCAAGAAACATTCTTTTACTAAAATACTGAAGAAATAAACAAATTTGAAATTAATTGTCTGCATCAAGAAACATTTTTTTACTAAAATACTGAAGAAATAAACAATTTACAATTCATTGTCCGCATCAAGCGACATTTTTTTACTAAAATACTGAAGAAATAAACAAATTTAAAGATCATTGTCTGCATTAAGCGACATTTTTTTACTAAAATACTGAAGAAAAAAACAAATTTAAAATTCATTGTCTGCATCATGTGACATTTTTTTACTAAAATACTGAACAAATAAACAAATTAAAAATTCATTGTCTGCATCAAGGGCCATTTTTTTACTAAAATACTGAAGAAATAAACAAATTTAAAGATCATTGTCTGCATCAAGCGACATTTTTTTACTAAAATACTGATGAAATAAACATATTTGAAATTCATTGTCTGCATCAAGCGACATTTTTGTACTAAAATACTGATGAAATAAACAAATTTGAAATTAATTGTCTGCATCAAGAAACATTTTTTTACTAAAATACTGAAGAAATAAACAAATTTGAAATTAATTGTCTGCATCAAGAAACATTTTTTTACTAAAATAATGAAGAAATAAACAAATTTAAAATTCATTGTCCGCATCAAGCGACATTTTTTTAATAAAATACTGAAGAAATAAACACATTTAAAGATCATTGTCTGCATCAAGCGACATTTTTTACTAAAATACTGATGAAATAAACATATTTGAAATTCATTGTCTGCATCAAGCGACATTTTTGTACTAAAATATGATGAAATAAACAAATTTGAAATTAATTGTCTGCATCAAGAAACATTTTTACTAAAATACTGAAGAAATAAACAATTTGAAATTATTGTCTGCATCAAGAAACATTTTTTTACTAAAAAATGAAGAAAATAAACAAATTTAAAATTCATTGTCGCATCAAGCGACATTTTTTTATAAAATACTGAAGAAAAAACACATTTGAAATTCATTGTCTGCATCAAGCGACATTTTTTTACTAAAATACTGAAGAAATAAACAAATTAAAAATTCATTGTCTGCATCAAGCGACATTTTTTTACTAAAATACTGAAGAATATACAAATATAAAATTCAATGTCTGCATCAGGAGACATTTTTGTACTAAAATACTGAAGAAATAAACAAATTTAAAATTCATTGTCTGCATCAAGCGACATTTTTTTACTAAAATACTCAAAAAATATACAAATTAAAAATTTATTGTCTGCAACAAGCGACATTTTTTAACTAAGATACTGAAGAAATAAACAAATTTAAAATTCATTGTCTGCATCAAGCGACATTTTTTTACTAAAATACTGAAGAAATAAACAAATTTAAATTCATGGTCTGCTTCACGCGACATTTTTTTACTAAAATACTGAAGAAATAAACAAATTTAAAATTCATTGTCTACATCAAGAGACATTTTTTAACTAATATACTGAAGAAATACACAAATTCAAAATTCATTGTCTGTATCAAGCAACATTTTTTTACTAAAATACTGAAGAAATAAACAAATTAAAAATTCATTGTCTGCATCAAGCGCCATATTTTTACTAAAATACTGAAGAAATAAACAAATTTAAAGATCATTGTCTGCATCAAGCGACATTTTTTTACTAAAATACTGATGAAATAAACATATTTAAAATTCATTGTCTGCATCAAGCGACATTTTTTAACTAAGATACTGAAGAAATAAACAAATTTAAAATTCATTGTCTGCATTAAGCGACATTTTTTAACTAAGATACTGAAGAAATAAACAAATTTAAAATTCATTGTCTGCATTAAGCGACATTTTTTTACTAAAATACTGAAGAAATAAACAAATTTAAAATTCATTGTCTGCATCATGTGACATTTTTTTACTAAAATACTGAACAAATAAACAAATAAAAAATTCATTGTCTGCATCAAGCGCCATTTTTTTACTAAAATACTGAAGAAATAAACAAATTTAAAGATCATTGTCTGCATCAAGCGACATTTTTTTACTAAAATACTGATGAAATAAACATATTTAAAATTCATTGTCTGCATCAACCGACATTTTTTAACTAAGATACTGAAGAAATAAACAAATTTAAAATTCATTGTCTGCATCAAGCGACATTTTTTTACTAAAATACTGAAGAAATAAACAAATTTAAATTCATTGTCTGCATCTAGCAACATTTTTTTACTAAAATACTGAAAAAAAACACAAATTAAAAATTTATTGTCTGCATCAAGCTACATTTTTTTACTAAAATACTGAAGAAATAAACATATTTGAAATTCATTGTCTGCATCAAGCGACATTTTTTTACTAAAATACTGAAGAAATAAACAAATTCGAAATTAATTCTCTGCATCAAGAAACATTCTTTTACTAAAATACTGAAGAAATAAACAAATTTGAAATTAATTGTCTGCATCAAGAAACATTTTTTTACTAAAATACTGAAGAAATAAACAATTTACAATTCATTGTCCGCATCAAGCGACATTTTTTTACTAAAATACTGAAGAAATAAACAAATTTAAAGATCATTGTCTGCATTAAGCGACATTTTTTTACTAAAATACTGAAGAAAAAAACAAATTTAAAATTCATTGTCTGCATCATGTGACTTTTTTTACTAAAATACTGAACAAATAAACAAATTAAAAATTCATTGTCTGCATCAAGCGCCATTT
The DNA here is from genome assembly GCA_026168455.1 of Theocolax elegans. Taxonomy (NCBI): domain Eukaryota; kingdom Metazoa; phylum Arthropoda; class Insecta; order Hymenoptera; family Cerocephalidae; genus Theocolax; species Theocolax elegans. The sequence continues at coordinate 28,628,312 of CM047425.1, forward strand.
TTTTACTAAAATACTGAAGAAATAAACAAATTTAAAGATCATTGTCTGCATCAAGCGACATTTTTTTACTAAAATACTGATGAAATAAACATATTTGAAATTCATTGTCTGCATCAAGCGACATTTTTGTACTAAAATACTGATGAAATAAACAAATTTGAAATTAATTGTCTGCATCAAGAAACATTTTTTTACTAAAATACTGAAGAAATAAACAAATTTGAAATTAATTGTCTGCATCAAGAAACATTTTTTTACTAAATTAATGAAGAAATAAACAAATTTAAAATTCATTGTCCGCATCAAGCGACATTTTTTTAATAAAATACTGAAGAAATAAACACATTTGAAATTCATTGTCTGCATCAAGCGACATTTTTTTACTAAAATACTGAAGAAATAAACAAATTAAAAATTCATTGTCTGCATCAAGCGACATTTTTTTACTAAAATACTGAAGAAATGAACAAATATAAAATTCAATTTCTTCATCAGGAGACATTTTTGTACTAAAATACTGAAGAAATAAACAAATTTAAAGATCATTGTCTGCATCAAGCAACATTTTTTTACTAAAATACTGAAGAAATAAACAAATTTAAAATTCATTGTCTGCATCAAGAGACATTTTTTAACTAATATACTGAAGAAATACACAAATTCAAAATTCATTATCTGCATCAAGCAACATTTTTTTACTAAAATACTGAAGAAATAAACAAATTTAAAATTCCATGTCTGCATCAAGAGATATTTTTTTACTAAAATACTGAAGAAATAAACAAATTTAAAATTCATTGTCTGCATCAAGCGACATTTTTTTAATAAAATACTGAAGAAATAAACAAATTTGAAATTCATTGTCTGCATCAAGAGACATTTTTTTACTAAAATACTAAAGAAATAAGCAAATTTAAAATTCATTGTCTGCATCAAGCGACATTTTTTTACTAAAATACTGATGAAATAAACATATTTGAAATTCATTGTCTGCATAAAGCGACATTTTTATACTAAAATACTGAAGAAATAAACAAATTTGAAATTAATTCTCTGCATCAAGAAACATTTTTTTACTAAAATACTGAAGAAATAAATAAATTTAAAATTCATTGTCCGCATCAAGCGACATTTTTTTACTAGAATACTGAAGAAATAAACAAATTTAAAATTCAATGTCTGCAACAAGAGACATTTTTTTACTACAATACTGAAGAAATAAACAAATTTAAAATTCATTGTCCGCATCAAGCGACATTTTTTTACTAGAATACTGAAGAAATAAACAAATTTAAAATACAATGTCTGCAACAAGAGACATTTTTTTACTACAATACTGAAGAAATAAACAAATTTAAAATTCATTGTCTGCATCAAGCGACATTTTTTTACTGAGATGCTGAAGGAATAAACAAATTTAAAATTCATTGTCTGCATCATACGCCATTTTTTTACTAAAATACTGATGAAATAAACATATTTGAAATTCATTGTCTGCATCAAGCGACATTTTTTTACTAAAATACTGAAGAAATAAACAAATTTGAAATTAATTCTCTGCATCAAGAAACATTCTTTTACTAAAATACTGAAGAAATAAACAAATTTGAAATTAATTGTCTGCATCAAGAAACATTTTTTTACTAAAATACTGAAGAAATAAACAATTTACAATTCATTGTCCGCATCAAGCGACATTTTTTTACTAAAATACTGAAGAAATAAACAAATTTAAAGATCATTGTCTGCATCAAGCGACATTTTTTTACTAAAATACTGAAGAAATGAACAAATATAAAATTCAATGTCCGCATCAAGCGACATTTTTTTAATAAAATACTGAAGAATTAAACACATTTGAAATTCATTGTCTGCATCAAGCGACATCTTTTTACTAAAATACTGAAGAAATAAACAAATTAAAAATTCATTGTCTGCATCAAGCGACATTTTTTTACTAAAATACTGAAGAAATGAACAAATATAAAATTCAATTTCTGCATCAGGAGACATTTTTGTACTAAAATACTGAAGAAATAAACAAATTTAAAATTCATTGTCTGCATCAAGCAACATTTTTTTACTAAAATACTGATGAAATAAACATATTTGAAATTCATTGTCTGCATCAAGCGACATTTTTGTACTAAAATACTGATGAAATAAACAAATTTGAAATTAATTGTCTGCATCAAGAAACATTTTTTTACTAAAATACTGAAGAAATAAACAAATTTGAAATTAATTGTCTGCATCAAGAAACATTTTTTTACTAAAATAATGAAGAAATAAACAAATTTAAAATTCATTGTCCGCATCAAGCGACATTTTTTTAATAAAATACTGAAGAAATAAACACATTTGAAATTCATTGTCTGCATCAAGCGACATTTTTTTACTAAAATACTGAAGAAATAAACAAATTAAAAATTCATTGTCTGCATCAAGCGACATTTTTTTACTAAAATACTGAAGAAATGAACAAATATAAAATTCAATTTCTGCATCAGGAGACATTTTTGTACTAAAATACTGAAGAAATAAACAAATTTAAAATTCATTGTCTGCATCAAGCAACATTTTTTTACTAAAATACTGAAGAAATAAACAAATTTAAAATTCATTGTCTGCATCAAGAGACATTTTTTAACTAATATACTGAAGAAATACACAAATTCAAATTCATTGTCTGCATCAAGCGACATTTTTTTAATAAAATACTGTAAAAATAAACAAATTTAAAATTCATTGTCTGCATCAAGAGACATTTTTTTACTAAAATACTGAAGAAATAAACAAATTTAAAATTCATTGTCTGCATCTAGCGACATTTTTTTACTAAAATACTGAAGAAATAAACAAATTTGAAATTAATTGTCTGCATCAAGAAACATTTTTTTACTAAAATACTGAAGAAATAAACAATTTACAATTCATTGTTCGCATCAAGCGACATTTTTTTAATAAAATACTGAAGAAATAAACACATTTGAAATTCATTGTCTGCATCAAGCGACATTTTTTTACTAAAATACTGAAGAAATAAACAAATTAAAAATTCATTGTCTGCATCAAGCGACATTTTTTTACTAAAATACTGAAGAAATGAACAAATATAAAATTCAATTTCTGCATCAGGAGACATTTTTGTACTAAAATACTGAAGAAATAAACAAATTTAAAATTCATTGTCTGCATCAAGCAACATTTTTTTACTACAATACTGAAGAAATAAACAAATTTAAAATTCATTGTCTGCATTAAGCGACATTTTTTTACTAAAATACTGAAGAAATACACAAATTCAAAATTCATTGTCTGCATCAAGCGACATTTTTTTAATAAAATACTGTAAAAATAAACAATTTACAATTCATTGTCTGCATCAAGCGACATTTTTTTACTAAAATACTGAAGAAATAAATAAATTTAAAATTCATTGTCCGCATCAAGCGACATTTTTTTACTAGAATACTGAAGAAATAAACAAATTTAAAATTCAATGTCTGCAACAAGAGACATTTTTTTACTACAATACTGAAGAAATAAACAAATTTAAAATTCATTGTCCGCATCAAGCGACATTTTTTTACTAGAATACTGAAGAAATAAACAAATTTAAAATACAATGTCTGCAACAAGAGACATTTTTTTACTACAATACTGAAGAAATAAACAAATTTAAAATTCATTGTCTGCATCAAGCGACATTTTTTTACTGAGATGCTGAAGGAATAAACAAATTTAAAATTCATTGTCTGCATCATACGCCATTTTTTTACTAAAATACTGATGAAATAAACATATTTGAAATTCATTGTCTGCAACAAGCGACATTTTTTTACTAAAATACTGAAGAAATAAACAAATTTGAAATTAATTCTCTGCATCAAGAAACATTCTTTTACTAAAACACTGAAGAAATAAACAAATTTGAAATTAATTGTCTGCATCAAGAAACATTTTTTTACTAAAATACTGAAGAAATAAACAATTTACAATTCATTGTCCGCATCAAGCGACATTTTTTTACTAAAATACTGAAGAAATAAACAAATTTAAAAATCATTGTCTGCATCATGCGACATTTTTTTACTAAAATACTGAAGAAATGAACAAATATAAAATTCAATTTCTGCATCAGGAGACATTTTTGTACTAAAATACTGAAGAAATAAACAAATTTAAAATTCATTGTCTGCATCAAGCAACATTTTTTTACTAAAATACTGATGAAATAAACATATTTGAAATTCATTGTCTGCATCAAGCGACATTTTTGTACTAAAATACTGATGAAATAAACAAATTTGAAATTAATTGTCTGCATCAAGAAACATTTTTTTACTAAAATACTGAAGAAATAAACAAATTTGAAATTAATTGTCTGCATCAAGCGACATTTTTGTACTAAAATACTGATGAAATAAACAAATTTGAAATTAATTGTCTGCATCAAGAAACATTTTTTTACTAAAATACTGAAGAAATAAACAAATTTGAAATTAATTGTCTGCATCAAGAAACATTTTTTTACTAAAATAATGAAGAAATAAACAAATTTAAAATTCATTGTCCGCATCAAGCGACATTTTTTTAATAAAATACTGAAGAAATAAACACATTTGAAATTCATTGTCTGCATCAAGCGACATTTTTTTACTAAAATACTGAAGAAATAAACAAATTAAAAATTCATTGTCTGCATCAAGCGACATTTTTTTACTAAAATACTGAAGAAATGAACAAATATAAAATTCAATTTCTGCATCAGGAGACATTTTTGTACTAAAATACTGAAGAAATAAACAAATTTAAAATTCATTGTCTGCATCAAGCAACATTTTTTTACTAAAATACTGAAGAAATAAACAAATTTAAAATTCATTGTCTGCATCAAGAGACATTTTTTAACTAATATACTGAAGAAATACACAAATTCAAAATTCATTATCTGCATCAAGCGACATTTTTTTAATAAAATACTGTAAAAATAAACAAATTTAAAATTCATTGTCTGCATCAAGAGACATTTTTTTACTAAAATACTGAAGAAATAAACAAATTTAAAATTCATTGTCTGCATCTAGCGACATTTTTTTACTAAAATACTGAAGAAATAAACAAATTTGAAATTAATTGTCTGCATCAAGAAACATTTTTTTACTAAAATACTGAAGAAATAAACAATTTACAATTCATTGTTCGCATCAAGCGACATTTTTTTAATAAAATACTGAAGAAATAAACACATTTGAAATTCATTGTCTGCATCAAGCGACATTTTTTTACTAAAATACTGAAGAAATAAACACATTTGAAATTCATTGTCTGCATCAAGCGACATTTTTTTACTAAAATACTGTTGAAATAAACATATTTGAAATTCATTGTCTGCATCAAGCGACATTTTTGTACTAAAATACTGATGAAATAAACAAATTTGAAATTAATTGTCTGCATCAAGCAACATTTTTTTACTAAAATACTGATGAAATAAACATATTTGAAATTCATTGTCTGCATCAAGCGACATTTTTGTACTAAAATACTGATGAAATAAACAAATTTGAAATTAATTGTCTGCATCAAGAAACATTTTTTTACTAAAATACTGAAGAAATAAACAAATTTGAAATTAATTGTCTGCATCAAGAAACATTTTTTACTAAATAATGAAGAAATAAACAAATTTAAAATTCATTGTCCGCATCAAGCGACATTTTTTTAATAAAATACTGAAGAAATAAACACATTTGAAATTCATTGTCTGCATCAAGCGACATTTTTTTACTAAAATACTGAAGAAATAAACAAATTAAAAATTCATTGTCTGCATCAAGCGACATTTTTTTACTAAAATACTGAAGAAATGAACAAATATAAAATTCAATTTCTGCATCAGGAGACATTTTTGTACTAAAATACTGAAGAAATAAACAAATTTAAAATTCATTGTCTGCATCAAGCAACATTTTTTTACTACAATACTGAAGAAATAAACAAATTTAAAATTCATTGTCTGCATCAAGCGACATTTTTTTACTGAGATGCTGAAGGAATAAACAAATTTAAAATTCATTGTCTGCATCATACGCCATTTTTTTACTAAAATACTGATGAAAATAAACATATTTGAAATTCATTGTCTGCATCAAGCGACATTTTTTACTAAAATACTGAAGAAATAAACAAATTTGAAATTAATTCTCTGCATCAAGAAACATTCTTTTACTAAAATACTGAAGAAATAAACAAATTTGAAATTAATTGTCTGCATCAAGAAACATTTTTTTACTAAAATACTGAAGAAATAAACAATTTACAATTCATTGTCCGCATCAAGCGACATTTTTTACTAAAATACTGAAGAAATAAACAAATTTAAAGATCATTGTCTGCATCAAGCGACATTTTTTTACTAAAATACTGAAGAAATGAACAAATATAAAATTCATTGTCCGCATCAAGCGACATTTTTTAATAAAATACTGATGAAATAAACATATTTGAAATTCATTGTCTGCATCAAGCGACATTTTGTACTAAATACTGATGAAATAAACAAATTAAAAATTCATTGTCTGCATCAAGCGACATTTTTTTACTAAAATACTGAAGAAATGAACAAATATAAAATTCAATTTCTGCATCAGGAGACATTTTTGTACTAAAATACTGAAGAAATAAACAAATTTAAATTCATTGTCTGCATCAAGCAACATTTTTTTACTACAATACTGAAGAAATAAACAAATTTAAAATTCATTGTCTGCATCAAGCGACATTTTTTTACTGAGATGCTGAAGGAATAAACAAATTTAAAATTCATTGTCTGCATCATACGCCATTTTTTTACTAAAATACTGATGAAATAAACATATTTGAAATTCATTGTCTGCATCAAGCGACATTTTTTTACTAAAATACTGAAGAAATAAACAAATTTGAAATTAATTCTCTGCATCAAGAAACATTCTTTTACTAAAATACTGAAGAAATAAACAAATTTGAAATTAATTGTCTGCATCAAGAAACATTTTTTTACTAAAATACTGAAGAAATAAACAATTTACAATTCATTGTCCGCATCAAGCGACATTTTTTTACTAAAATACTGAAGAAATAAACAAATTTAAAGATCATTGTCTGCATCAAGCGACATTTTTTTACTAAAATACTGAAGAAATGAACAAATATAAAATTCATTGTCCGCATCAAGCGACATTTTTTTAATAAAATACTGATGAAATAAACATATTTGAAATTCATTGTCTGCATCAAGCGACATTTTTGTACTAAAATACTGATGAAATAAACAAATTTGAAATTAATTGTCTGCATCAAGAAACATTTTTTTACTAAAATACTGAAGAAATAAACAAATTTGAAATTAATTGTCTGCATCAAGAAACATTTTTTTACTAAATTAATGAAGAAATAAACAAATTTAAAATTCATTGTCCGCATCAAGCGACATTTTTTTAATAAAATACTGAAGAAATAAACACATTTGAAATTCATTGTCTGCATCAAGCGACATTTTTTTACTAAAATACTGAAGAAATAAACAAATTAAAAATTCATTGTCTGCATCAAGCGACATTTTTTTACTAAAATACTGAAGAAATGAACAAATATAAAATTCAATTTCTGCATCAGGAGACATTTTTGTACTAAAATACTGAAGAAATAAACAAATTTAAAATTCATTGTCTGCATCAAGCAACATTTTTTTACTAAAATACTGAAGAAATAAACAAATTTAAAATTCATTGTCTGCATCAAGAGACATTTTTTAACTAATATACTGAAGAAATACACAAATTCAAAATTCATTGTCTGCATCAAGCGACATTTTTTTAATAAAATACTGTAAAAATAAACAAATTTAAAATTCATTGTCTGCATCAAGAGACATTTTTTTACTAAAATACTGAAGAAATAAACAAATTTAAAATTCATTGTCTGCATCTAGCGACATTTTTTTACTAAAATACTGAAGAAATAAACAAATTTATAATTCATTGTCTGTATCAAGAGACATTTTTTTACTAAAATACTGAAGAAATAAACAAATTTAAAATTCATTGTCTGCATCTAGCGACATTTTTTTACTAAAATACTGAAGAAATAAACAAATTATAATTCATTGTCTGTATCAAGAGACATTTTTTTAATAAAATACTGAAGAAATAAACAAATTTAAAATTCCATTGTCTGCATCAAGAGACATTTTTTTACTAAAATACTGAAGAAATAAACAAATTTAAAAATTCATTGTCTGCATTCAAGCGACATTTTTTAATAAAATACTGAAGAAATAAACAAATTTGAAATTCATTGTCTGCATCAAGAGGACATTTTTTTACTAAAATACTGAAGAAATAACAAATTAAAATTCATTGTCTGCATCTAGCGACATTTTTTTACTAAAATACTGAAGAAATAAACAAATTTAAAATTCATTGTCTGCATCAAGCAACATTTTTTTACTAAAATACTGAAGAAATAAACAAATTTAAAATTCATTGTCTGCATCAAGAGACATTTTTTAACTAATATACTGAAGAAATACACAAATTCAAAATTCATTGTCTGTATCAAGCAACATTTTTTTACTAAAATACTGAAGAAATAAACAAATTTGAAATTCATTGTCTGCATCAAACGACATTTTATTGTCAAAATTATTTATAAAATATTCAAATTTTAAAATAATTAATTGTCTAATATAGCATTAATTAAATATCAATTAAAATATTTTGATAATACTTGTTAGAATACATTGTCTGCATAAAGTGATATTATTTTAGAACTTTGTTTAGATATGTCTTGTTTAGATAGTAGAGCTTTGTTTGAGTTATAGCGCCACGACGAAAATTATATTATTATTTTTCGTAAAAAGTACTGCGTAGTATAGAATAAAATTGCGACGTAGAAAATGAACGAAATATTGTTGATACAGAATGATTCTAAGTAAATGTAGTAATATAAAGCATAATTTATAGAGCTAAGGGACAGATTAATTTACAAAGGTTTCAAATGAAAAAGGAGAGCGCATTCGGTCAGGGTAAGCCGGGCCGAGCGGACCCTTCGGGGATCCGGTGGGCTTGCCTAGCCGTTGCAGCGGGGCTCACGCTCGCGCGTACCCGGGCAATACACGCGTCACACCGAACGCATTCTGGTTCACACCGGATTATCTAATAGGTAGGTATCATTAATTAACCAAGGGTACCGACAGCTCCCCCTTCCCATTTATCCCTTCCTTCCTCTCTAGTCCTGGCTCGACTGCCTATATAAGACAGTCTCCGGGGCAAGAGAGTTTATTCGGTCTCCATCCGCGCACAACGCCTCGAACGTAGTCGTCGGCGGCAAAGGCGTGGCATACCACGGGTACCCCCGTTAACAGAGAGTCCGGTGCCCTCGTCGATCAACTTCGTGCCCCTAGGGGAGTCCAGGCCGGCAATACCAACCTCGAAAGGTGAAGTCGATAATTGTAGACAAAAGACGACGACCGGTTGTCCTCTCGGATTCTGGGCCGGCTGTATACCGGACCTTCCCTCCTTCCCCCGTTGAGGCCGGAGAGTGACGACGTCGTCCTCTCCTTAAACGCTTCATCGGGAGAAGAGTTTGGTCTGGAGTACCTGCCGGAAGCCGGAGGCTTCCAACTCGCCCATTACCGATCTGCCCTTCTTCGGCTAGAGAACCGTCGACGGAGACACCGGATCGCGTCCACCGGCTAATCGGGATCCATCCGAGCAAACCAACTGATCTCAAACGGTTGGCAGCAGTTAAACGCCGCCTGTTTGCAATCCCTCTGCGTCCACGATCGTGTACGGGGAACTACACCATGAACAGCCCCCCTCGGAGCAGGAGCGCGAGTAAGGCATGGGCTCTACGAAAAATTAAGACATTGGAAAAGGTATAGGTTTTGTTTACAATCGGCCATTTTCAGGGCCACTAAGAGAATAATAAATTAAGTTCCCCTTTTCAGCTTCCCTCGAGAGTCAATACCAGGGCAACAATCTTTATATATACATATATATTTGGGTACTTAATGTATATTCTTTTCGGCTATCTATACGCTTTGTAATATTCGTAAAGGCAAACCTGATATTTTGTAGTATTTCAATTACTGAACCAACCGCTTTTTTTACAATAATTATTATTTCGAACTGCAATTTATTTATAACAATTCTTCTTTGCATTGCATTTTATTTACAATATTTATTGTTTGAATTGCAATTTATTGACAATAATTCATATTTTCAAGTGCAACAATTTTTAATTTAAACTGCATTTAATTATAATAATTCGTATTTTGATTGTTAATTAGTAATGTTTGTAATAAAATAACATTACGTACATTTTATTCGCTAAATAGGATCATTTGTGAACGTGTACGCCGTGCAAATGTTTATATAATCAAAATTAAAATTGTTATTAAACTTAAATAATTTTATGCAATTGTTTATAAAATATTGTAATTTTATGCGTGTTTTTGTCCATTAAAAAGCTAGAAGAATTTAGTTATATATGTTCATTTAAAAAGAAGAAAGATTTGAATTTAGATTTGTAATTTTAATCCTCCATTGTTGAATTAGTAAATAGTCGATTGTTGAGGGTCAATAATAAATAAATCCAATTTATTTATGTAAGTGCACAACGTTTCATCTGTTAGGTTTGCAGAAATCTTCAGGTGCTGAATTTATTGGACAAAATTATAGATAATTATATCAAATTTTACAATACTTGTGAATTAAAAATTAAATTTTACCTTAATAATGAATATAATGTTACAGCCCAAGTGAGCTTCGTCGAATAACATTAGATACGAAATCAACGAGAATGTATACAAAAACAAAGTAGGTGTGAGTTAACATACTATACGTCATAATTTGTGTACATTAGTCTCTTTAAACTATATTCATAACATTTCTATATTGACGGTTTAAATGTTTAGTATCTTCTATTCGGTTAATCGTCGAATTATGATGATAGATATGTAACATTTCCGAAATGAGTCTTTTTTTATAACAATATTATTTATCTAATATTTTTGCATCTTCCCAGTTAAAATTGTGATTTATGTTATTTAAAATATGTGCAGTAACAACGGCTTCTGGATTTTTATTGTTCTGATGTCCTTCTATTCGATTTTTTAGGCAGCATTTTGTTTCTCCAATATAAATAGCCGGGCATTTCATACAAGATAATTTGTAAACTACCCCTGCCTCCTCCCATTTTGATGTTTTGTCTTTGCCTAATTTTGTAACAGTATCAAGTTTGTGATTAATCTTTAAAAAGAACACAAAAAATTTTATCTAATATTACTAAAATACATAACAATAAATTATATGACGTATAGTTTGTAAACTCACACCTACTTTGTTTTTGTATAATTACTCGTTGATTTCGTATCAAATGTTATTCACAAAGTTCACTTGGGCTGTAACATTATATTTATTATTAAGGTAAAATTTAATTTTTAATTCACAAGTATTGCAAAATTTGATATAAATATTTCTAATTTTGTCCAATAAATTCAGCACCTGAAGAGGTCTGCAAACCTAGCAGACGGAACGTGGTGCACTTACTAATTTATTTATTATTGACCCTCAACAATCAACTATTTACTAATTATATAATTATGTTAACAAATTAAAATAAATAATGCATGATTAAGACGAATAAAAAAAATGTATTATTTTATTATCCCACATGATATCCTACATCTGTACTCTCAAAATAACATCGCTCGCTACTCCCGGAGACGTAAGGCTAGTTCTAGTCAAATAAGAGCGAAAGGAACGCGAATGGTCTATTAACCATTTGCCTTCTTGTAATATTTTTATAGTAGTCGGAGCAAATCTGGATGTAACAGGAGGTAAAGGCAAATTAACCGGAAAAATGATGGACAAGCTCACGGTTTATTACGGACTAGCTATTCGACGTAATTGTGAAAATATTGAGGACATGAAAAAAGGTATTTGGGCCACGTTTTACCACTACGCATCTACAAATGATAATTCGCAACACAATATGTGTCCAGTCGGTGAAGATTCTAGTGAAAGACGGTTTTAGTGATAACATATTGCAAGCAATTCAATCTATTTACCAAGATTTGAGTTCGGATACCTTATTCAACATATATGTTGGCGGCTTCGGCCAAAACATCAATGAGAGCTATAATTAGTTGATCTGGAAAATTACGCCAAAAATTTGGAACAATTGGACATTATGGAAGGCGCCGAGGACTTATTTTATGGTCCAGGAATAGACGATTCTGTGTAAGTTGAAAAAAAATTGTTATGGAGGTTTTATTCATACTCAAAACTTTAAACACTTTTTTCTCAAAACCATATTTTCAAAGTTGGTGGACACGATATCTTAAAATCTAATGCACCGATCATTTTCAAATTATGCACACTTATTTTATACATGTTAAGCTTCCGGTTGAATGAAGGATTTTTGTTTTTAGTAATTACAACTCGTTTTATAAACATAATACGGTCAAATTTTTAAGCGAAAATCGTGACCTTAACTTCAAATTACTTTAAAATTCAAACTTTTTCAAATTCCTTCGTTCACCCGGAAAACCAAGTCATATAATAACGAAATCTTTTTTATATTTTTGTTTCAGCTAAGATATGATGTCCACGAGAATGCACCTATTTTTAACGATTCGCATTTACGTCATCGCTAATACTTATGTTATTATTATTATTGGCCACAAACATTACAAAATTTTCTTTAAACATAGCTTAATATTATAGAAAAGTTTTTAAATTAATAAGTATATTCATTTAGTTTCAAAAAATTCACGAAAAATCTCTCTTTTTCGCGCCTCTAACTGTATATTCCATTTTAAATATAAAATAAGGAGGGGGGGGGAGATTAAAAATAACACTACTACAGAAACCTTAATGGCGGTTTGCGGAATACGGTGAATAACTATATAACAATTAGCCTTTATTTACCCTCCATTTAATGGTAGATAGCGGTGAAGCAAAGGGGGGGGGGTAAAATTATAAAGAATTCCTAAATTATCTTATAGGGGTTGTCGGTACAGATGAATATCAATCTGACAACCATTCTTTTTTATACCTTATTTTACAGATAAAATAAAGGAGGGGCAAGGTTAAAAATATAAGTATTCTAAAATATCATTGATGGTGATTTAGGTTTACGGTCAAAAAATAGGACAACCAGTTTTTATTTATCAGCCATTTAACCTTAGTTAGGGGTGAGAGGAATGAGAGAGGGGTAACATTACAAAAATTCCAAAAATATTTTTCAGTGAATTCCGGTACAGGTGAATAACAATATGCCAACCAATATTTTTGTCCCAAAATTTAATGGTGCGTGAAAGAGGGGGGCGGGGCGAGATTAAAAATATAACTATTTTAAAAATCATTTAATGGGGTTTTTCGGTCATGATGAATAACAATATGATAACCAATTTTTATTTATCCTCTATTCAGTGGTAGATAGGGAAGGAGCAAAGGAGGGAGTGGGCGTTAAATTAGAAAAATTCCAAAAATATTTTAGATGCGTTTTCGTTGCAGGTGTATAACAATATTACAACCATTCTTTTGGATTCCCCATTTTAATGGTGAATCATGGAGGAGGGGGGGACTAATTGGTTTTCACCTACGATGCTGAGGTCTGTATTTTATTATAAGCACATATTATATTATTATACATATTATCATATTTTTATAATTATAAAATTGAAAAGAACATATGATAAACAAATATAAATTTTTTATAATTTTATAATTTTATCGAGGAAGCGTAAGCGACCAAGGAATTATTGCTAGTTAAATAATATAATACGATCTGTTAGTTTAGCGCAGGGGAGGAGGGCAAACGCGGGAGAGAACCATTGACTCTAAAATACACGCGAGCGGACCGGACCTTTGCGACCACGTAGAAGGGAAGAAGTACACCATACGCACTCACCTCTTAAAACCAAAGAATAAATTCCAATTTGGTGTTTCCTTCTTTCTCTCTCTTGCTCACACACTCATTCGCACAAACCAGTAATAAGAACCTTAGCCTCTTTATCAAGGGAAAACGAAAAACTTTTCCACGATCCAAATATTTCTGGCAGCAGTCCATGAAGCTCTGTTCTTCGTTGGCACTCGGCTCGTCTCGCTCGTGCGCGCATGCGTCCTGCGGTGATATTGGAACGAGGCGAGAACTCGTACGTCTTATCGGCCGTCTGCGTACGATCACGTCTCTCGCCAAAATGTTAATAGGATAACTCAATCGGCTGCAGAAGACATGGTGGGTCTTCTTCGACGCCGGTCTGCCGTGGAATTGACTTGGGGCTGCGTAGGAGCTTGCTGTATTCTATTTTCTATTTATGGTTGGGGAGATTGGTGTCCTCCTAATCTCTCAATGCTTGTTGACAAGTTATTACATTCTCTTTTTGCTGTCCTGGATTCGTGTTCCTCCTTATCCTTTTCCCTAGTGGTGTGCTTATTCTTATTCAATAATATTTCCACAGTGAGCTCTCCATAAGGCCGCAACAGTTGACGGAGCTACCCAGGATATGTGCTGCTGCTTTGAGATCTGGCACCTGATGCCGCTCACCGAGGATATCCATCCATCGAAGCACCTGGCCATCGAAGGAGAACCTGTTGACGTCCTGTTTAATTGCTTCCTGAGCTCCTGGAGGAGTACTGATGGTGTTCGACCTGGCCAACGAGGCGAATAATGCTGGCTACATCTTCGTTGGAGTACTCTGGTGCTGGATTGTGGGATACCGAGGAAAGGATGGGTTTGTTGGGGTAATTGTGGTGTTTAGGGATGCTGGGTAGGTTTTAATAGGTATATGTGTGTACGGTATCCGGGTAGAAAGGTTGTTTAACAAGAGCGGAAGTCTACGCTATTGTCTGTTTAATATTTTATACTAGTTTTTGTGACAGGTGTCGAATCACCTTGTCACAACACCCCCCTGCCAAAGTCGTAACTTCGAGGGGGTTTCCACAAGATAACTCAAGTAGTTAATCTATTATTTAATCTAAGATGACCGGTATCATTTGCTTTTCAGTTTATCGTGTAGCTGCTTGGCTGCTCCAATCTTTGTATAGTATATGCGCTGTGTGTGTTCTCTATTCCCTATTTCTCTATTTATTATAACACGCTCTACTTACTGGATGCCCATACAATTATACTTACTTATTAACCGATGAGAGTTCCTGAAATGTCCGCGACCATACTCTCCTTCATACTGACATGAATCATTCATCCAATTTTATTTACGATGTTAAAAAGCAATTATTAACTCAACATATTGTATATATTTTTTCTCTTATTTATAGGTAAAGTGTGTACGTTGCTATCATAATAATAAATGTAGGGAAGTGAATTGAATTTAACCGCGTCCTGTTTTATTTAATTTCGTAATTCTTTTTTATTAGTTACCGAATGTGCTAAATTTTCGTGGCTTCCACTTTCTTTTTATATATAAATTGCATTTGAATATGTGGATATAGTATTATTGGGTAAATAATAACATTTTCTTTTTGATATAGGGTATATCTATTTATACTTATATAGCAGAGGATCTCTCGGTGGTATTCACCACACCGAGGGCAGGTCGCGTTTAGAACGTCTCGCCATCCGTAGTTCCGGCAGAACATGGCCATGGGTGAGAGTCAGCTACTGTAATTGTGGGCCGTTCCACCGCAGTTCCAGCGGTCCTGCCGTCACTGATCCTGGGGTGGTCGAGGTACTCCTTCCCAGAGCATCTTTTCTTCCTCTAGGTGGTTTTGGTCTGGGCTTGAAGACTCTGGGCATTGTGAGCAGGGATGGTATTCTGTCCTGCTCTTCTTGGAATTCGGGGATCTCTTCTATGGGAGCGGGGGAATTGGTCGTGGTAGCGGGGGAGCTTAAGCAGGTGCAGGGGTGTTCTGGGCGAAAGCGGGGAGTTTTGGGTGGGAGTAAAGCGTGGGGCGTGGAGGTTTTTGGGCGGGAGCATTGAAGATTTGAGTAGGAACGGGGGAAGGCTTCGGAGAGCTATTAATTTTAGTTACGGGGATTTGGGTGGGGTTGATGAGAGATTTTGAATAGTGGGATAATGGTATTTGTCAGGAATAAGGTATTTTGAGCAACCCCATTTATTGATCACTAGTTCATCTAACGCCGTTAATACAATTTTTGCGTCCGCTTTCCTTATGGGATGACTGTACACTGTACACAAAAGATTTTCCGGAAACGCCATTTTACATAATTAATAGAATTGTTTAAAAACTATTGAATATTTTGGGCTATAATTTATATTTTTTGAAGCCAGCACCGACCTTTAAAAATTCCTATAATAAATATATTTATAAGTAATAATTATTAAATCATAAAAAATGTATAAAAATGCTGATATTATCAATTCCTTATTTGTTATGAAGAATTATTAAACAAACATACGTAACTTAATCTTACAATACAATATTATACCTATAAAAACTACTTAATTACAACATAAAAAATTCTTATTGCTAATAATATGATCTTATATGCATATTGTATATAAAATAGTTTTCCGTTTATCACAAAAATACTGTCATAAAATGAATATAAAACCTGCTACAATAAATTATGTAAATACTTTCGAATACTCAACGGATACCTGTGAGGCGAGACAATCTCAGCTACTCGCTGGTAGTGTTTAGACTCGCAGGTTCTTTGCGAGTATAATCAATCGCCGAAGCCATCCGAGATATAGAATTTACGATTTTTCAAATGTGTCCAGTAATATGTGGCCGTTTGTCAATACAAACATTGTAATAAAATGAATATTAAACCTACTAAAATAATGTGGGTAAATTCTTTCGAATTTTGGATGGCTACCCACGAGGCGAGATAATCTCAGCGACGCGCCGACAGTGCTTCGCCTCGCAGGTTCTTCGCGAGTATAATCAACCACTGAATTCTTCCGAAAAAGAGACTTTATGTTTTACCACACATAGAATTCGGTTTATCAATAAAAACATTTTAATAAAACGTATATAAACCTGCTGCAATAAATTAGGCAATTGCTTTCAAATTCTCGACGGATATCTTCGAGGCGTCACAAATTCAGCGACGCAGCAAGATTGTCTCACCTCACAGGGTGTTCGTGATTATAATCAACCGCCGAAGCCTTCTGGGGATTTCTGGGAATTCATAAGATATTCCTGAATATTTGCACTATTTTATCCCATAAATAAAATATATCTCCCGAAGTTCCTTAGAAATTCCCAAAATTCCCAAAAAAATCCTGTTATTAATGAAAATATCCCTCCATTACCCTTAAAACACGTCTTTAGTGCAAATATCCCAGAATACCTTAAAAAATCCCAGAATTCCCGATTAGCCAGTTATTAGTGCTAATATCCCCAAATACATTAAAAAATTCCAGAATAACCATAGAAATCCGTATTTTTTTTTTGGAGTCTGTAGTAATAACATTTTACGCACAACCGGGAAACTATCCACCCCCTCTTAAGAGCAGACAGTCCACCGAGTGTGGGACCCAGTAGGAGCAAACCACTAATACCGACTAAACCCACATATCTCTGTTCGCACCGACACCAGCCCGGAACTGTTATTCACATTACTTCATACTGGGTGGCTGTCCTTGCGTGTCCAAAAAATACATTTATTCTTTTACTCTTTTATTCAATAATACATTAAAAAACTCAAAAATTAATAAAATTATGCCGGAATTACTGAAATATCCAGTAATTAATACAGATATTCGTATTACCTTAAAAGATCCCAGAGTATACAAATAATTCCGTAGGTAACGAAAAAAATCCGTGATTACCGAAATATCCAGTAATTAGTGCATACATTCCAAAACATCTCAAAATTTCCCTGGATCCCCGAAGAATGCAGTAATTAGTGCAAATATCCCGGGAATCCCTCAATAGACAATCAATAGTACATATATCCTGAAATACCTTAAACATTCTTTTTTTTCTAGAAATATTCCGTAACTAATGCAGATATCCCTAAATATCTTAAAAAATTCCAGAATACACAAAAAAAATCCCGTGAATAATGTAAAATATACAGGAATTCCCGAAATGTCCAGTATTAAGTGCAAATATCCCCAAATACATAAAAATTTCTATATTTGCCAAATAATCCCGTAATTAGTACAAACATCCACAAATACCGCAAAAATTTCTAGATCTCCGAAAAATCCCGAGAAGAATGAAACATATCCGTGAATACCCGAAAAATCCCGCAATTATTTAGAATTACCTTGAAAATTCCCAGTATACTCGAAAAATCCAGTAATTAATACAGACATACGGAAATACCTTAACATTGCACAGAATTCACGAATAACCCCGCGATAAATTCAAAATATCCAAGAATGCCAAAAAAATCCCGTAATTACTGCAACTACCACGAAATACATTAGATATTTTTAGGGCTTCCGTGAATGAAGAAAAATGTTCCGAATATCCAGTAATTAGTGCAAATAGCCTAAATACCTTAAAAAATCCCGGATTCCCGAGAAATCTCGTAATTAGTGCAAATGTCTCAAAATACCTTATGAATTGCCGTGTTTCGTAAAAAAACCGTTTATTAGTGCAAATATCCAAACATTCTCGAAATATCTAGTAATTAGTGCAGATATTCCGAAATATCTTGAATCAGTAATATCAGTAATTAATAAAACTATCCCTAAATTCCCGAAAAATCCGGCACTTAGTGTAAATATTCCGAAGTACCTTAAAAAATCCCAGCATAATTGAAATAGTCAGTGATTAATGCAGACATCTGGAAATACCTTCAAAATTCCCAAATCAACCAAAAAATCCCGTATATAATACAATCCAATACATTACAAATTTTAGTGAAAATTTAAAAAATCACGAGAATAATAAAAAATATCCCTGATTTCCCAAAAAATCCCGCAATCAGTGCAACTACCCCGAAATACATTAAAAATATTCCGAATTCCGAAACAATCCCGTGATAATGAAAAAAATTCCGGAATTCTCGAATAAATACCATCTTGAGTGCAAAAAGCCCGAAATATCTAAAAAAATCTCAGTATACCCGAAAAATCCAGTAATTGCTGCTGATATCTGAAAATACCTTAAAAATTGTGACATACATAAAACATAGCGTGAATATTGAAAAGTGCCTGATTCTCGAAATATCCAGTATTTACCGGAATTCCCGAAGAATTCAGTAATGAGTTCAAATATCCCGGAATGCTCGATAGATCCCGTAACTAAATTAAACACCCCGCAGGATTAATTCATATAATAATTAGTGCATATAACTTAAGTCACCTTCAAAAAACTCGTTATTCATAAAAAATCCAGTGAATAATATAATATCCCAGAATCCCGTCTTTAATGCAAGTATCGCGAAATACCTTTAAAATTCCCAAAATATCCAGTAATTAATACACATATCTCGGAATTCCCGAAGAATCCCGTAATTAGTGGAAAAATCACGAAATACCTTAGAAATTCTCAGTATTCTCGAAAACTCCAGTAATTAATGCAGATATCCCGAACTACCTTAAAAAATCCAATAATTAGTGAAAATATCCCAAAATTTCTGAATATATAGTTATTAGTGCAAATATCTCCAGATACCTTATATAATGCAATATATCCCGGAATTATAAAAGATATCCGGTATCCTACTAATAATATCCACTGGATCCCTCCATCCCGATTTAGGGGTGTAGAGAAACAAGAATAGCTCCAGAGCCTATTTGGAGGTTAAGAGCAGTTCCCCAACTTGACGAAGACTTGAGCGGTAGGACCATCTGGGATAAACACAAAAACAGTATTTTGAACAAATACACTTTGTTGTACACTCACACACATACAGAGCCTCGACTGTTACAGACAGGTAAACCAGGGATAGCCGCATAGTAGGTTCAGTTTTGCTCGGCCCGGAGTATCGGGGTGACGGTCAGAGGGTACAGCGGAAAACCTTGGTTGGCTGGCGCTCCCGGGCCGCCATGTAGTACAGGGACCCAGATCAGTCTAACTAACATGGTTTGGCTGCCCTATCAACTGGCGAAAAATCTTCTCGACCTATGCGGTGCCGGCTGGTGGCCGGATAGGACTATGCTGGGTTGGGGGGGGGGGGGGGTACTAAGGCCTCTGGTGTTACGTCGGTGCCCCTTTGGCTGAGAGATGCCTGCTATTCGGAAGCGCGGAGGGAAATGTTGATACCTTGCACATAGCACTACTAAACCCGTATCTATTAAGCATAAAATAGAGAAAGAAAAGAAAAAGTTTCTCAAAATGCCAGAGAATGAGGGGCACCATAAGCCCAATAGTAGGTCGATCCTTACCGGGCGGCGATCGTTTCAATATTGACAATAAGGTGAGTTGGGCAGATGCTGGAGTAACCCCAGCGGCAAATACCGGCCTACCTATGGACGAACAGGGAAATAAGCAAACAGCTGCTCAAACGACTGGTAAGTCTACAAGAAATCGGTATAAAAATAGTAAACCTCTCTCGAGGACGGCGCTAAAGAAGAAGCACCAGATGGCCCCTGCACCGCTGGGCACTGAGGTATCGGGTGCGATTATGAGTCAGTACTCGAATAGCTCCACTACCAGAGAAGAAAAGGCTCATTGGAGACGCTCCAAAAAATTATAGCAGGGCGCTTGTCACTTATTTAAAGGTGGCCATCGTTCTTGTTTTGTATCTAGAGAAGCATCTCAGTGAGGAAGACAGTAATGAAGTGGCGGAATCCCTGGAAGGGGAGATCGGCAACGCCGAAGACGGAGGCTATTTTCCAAGTTTCATGGATAATTGGTTCTCGAGAGAAGCTTGCATCTTCCACTGCAGAGATCAAAAATACAAGGAGTGGCTTAAGAATAAGGTCACTAATTGATCGTGTGGGGAAGGCACACAACTGAAAGCAATTAAGATGGGTGACCTCCAGAAACTAGTCAAAACTCTGATCTATGCCCCCGGGTCTCATGCTCCCGAGGTAGTAAAATGGCTCAAGAGGCAGAATTCCACACTGAAGATGGATACATGGACGGTTGGCGACACCAAATAGGTGTCAGTAGGCGTCGAAGGTATGAAAAGGGAAGAGACGGTCATCAGGGTACTGTTTGAGAGATCTGAGGTCGACACACTAAGGCTCTGGACTTCAGACCTTTCTGCGGTGCCAGTAGAATACATATCGTTCTCTTAAAAAGAAAAGGCAGAGGAGGACTCGAATAACAGGGAAGCCGAAACCGTGGAAGTTGATCTGGGTCCTGCGGTGAAGGTAGGAAGCGAGGCTTCTGAAGAGGGCGAGACTACACGTGATGCCTAATCAGTAGACATGTGTAGTTAATCTCAGCAACGTGTCCGGTTATATACCGAAACCCACAATTGAGCTCACAGAAATTGATCTGCACCACAGCAAAAGTGCCCAGGTGGTTTTAGCCAGACGCATGGCTGGGGTGCGTACAGGTATATGCCTCATTCAAGAGCCTTGGCTATATAAAGGACGAATTACTAGTTTGAATTATGTAGGTACCCTGATAAATGGAAGCATTGACTCCGCAAGAACATTTATTATCGTTAAAGGTTTGCAAGCAGAGTCGGTGCCAAAAAACTGTTTAAGGAACTTGTGTACAGTGCCTATCAACTACAAATTGGTGAGAGGTACAGGGAGGACAATCATGGTGGCGGCAGCATACTTTCCCTATGGAATAACGGCATCCCAACAGATGAGGTACTATCTCTAATTAGAAAATGTGAGCGTAATAGCACATAATTAATAGTGGTACATCACGCAAACTTATACCACATAGTATGGGGCAGCACGAACTGCAATAGTAGAGGGGATAGACTCTTTATAGAGTTTTTATGCTCTACATTGAACAGAGGAAATCACCTACTTTTCGACGATTGCATCAAGAGGTAGTAATCTGAATGTCACTGACTGGAAAGTTTTGGGTGGGCTTTTGGATAGAGTTTTGGAGGACTTAGTGGGTAAGACAAAATGGGTAGGATACAAAGAGGAAATAGCGGCACAGATGGGTGGATTCCCTGTATCATATGGCACAGCGGAGGACATCGATAATTGCTATGGAATTCTAGAGAACGTCATCAGGAGCTCGTTTGAGAATAACTTTGAGTTAAGAAGGAAAGTTGTAACTGTATAAATAAGCCTGCAGTGGATTCTGTTAAAACAAAGGTGGGAACTTGGACTAAAGATGGACAAGAAGCATTAAAATATTTATTGGAAATACACTTTCCTGACTTTCGAGAAGAAGACTCTGACGAAAGGTGGACTCTTTCGACTCGATAGGAAGATTGAAAAATGGAAGAATATATAACAAGCGAAGAAAGAATAAAATGAGCACTAGGTACATTTGAACCCTATAAAGCGCTGGGCCGGATGGTAAATTTCCAGCACTGCTACAGCAGGGTGGAGACATACTCATGTCGGCTTTGGAAAAGCTTTATAGAGCGTGCCTTTCTTTAAGATATACATATACCGTTAAGATGGAGACTGGCAAAAATAGCCTTTCTACCTAAATTAGGAAAGGCGTAACACACCACATCTAAGGACTACAGACCGATAAGCCTTACATCGTTTATTTTAAAAGCGCTGGAAAGGCTTGTCGATAGATATATCAAGGAAAGGCCATTGCTAAAAGCTCCGCTACACCATAGACAGCATGTCTATCAGGCAGGTAAGTCAGTAGGCTTTATAAAAAAAGGTGTAGAAAATAGAAGTATGATTTTTTCGGCTTTTCTAGACATAGAAGGAACCTTCAATTATACTACCAGAGAAATCATTACAAGAGGAATGAAGGATCATATGATTCCTCGGACCATCACCAGATGGATTGGTAATATGCTACAATCCCGGGTAATTATATCAAAATGGGGTAAATATACTAGCACAGGTAAAGTAAAGAAAGGCTGTTCACAAGAAGGGATGCTATCACCGACTCTGTAGTGTCTTGTTGTGGACAGCCTGATTCGTCAACTGAATAAAGTATATGCCTACACACAGATCAATGCGGATAACGTGGTCATCATGGTAAAAGGAGACGATGAAAATGTTCTAGTGGGTCTTATGCAATTTGCACTTGAACTCATGAAAAATTGGTATAAATAGGTAAAACTTGGAGTAAACCCCAGTAAGGTTAATATTTTGTTGTGTAAAAATAGATATAAGACCAAACCATTTGTAGGTCTTCAACTACAGGGGACTCCAATTGAATTAAGCAAAAATGTCCTGGGAGTAAGTTCCTAGGTTTAGTAATTGTCTCTAGGCTCAACTGGGGGAAATATATAAAAGCAACATGTGATGCAATAAGCACCTTTTGCGTCTGTAGAAGAGCTTTCGGCATATCTTGGGGACTAAGACCAGATAGAGTAAGGTTGTTGATGAAACCATCATAAACCCCTTGTTGCACATATTTTTCTATTCTATCGCATTACTTGAAAACTCTCACTCAGGGGTTTTCGGGGTCACCGATTACATATCTGAAATCAGAATTTCGAAATTTTCAATTCAAGATAATGGATTCAAGATGGCGATTCCGAAAATTCGGAAAATATAAATATATCAACTTGAAAATCTATACTCGGGGGTTTTCGGGATTGCTGATCACAAATCTGAAGTTAAAATTTTCAAATTTTCATTTCAAGATGGCGGTTTCGAAAATTCGTAAAATATAGATGTACAAGCTCAAAGATCACTACTTAGGAGTTTTTGAAGTTGCTAATTATAAATCAGTTATTATATTTCGTAGTTATCATAATAAATCTAATACGACGAGTACTAAGATATAAATTGTAGTTGAAATATTGCCGTCTTTAAAATATTTACTCTTTCTTGGCGTAACTCAAAGCTAACGACGAGGACGTAAAATACTACTAGCTCCACTTCTTATCTTTTGCTTTTTTTTTTTTAATTTTAATTCTCCAATTTTTATACGTTTATTCAACATTTTACAAATATTTTTTCGTATATTTTTCTTCGATTTTGCTCATGAAGTTGTGAAAAGGTAAGCATTCTTCTTGACCTAAGCGTGGTAACTTTGGAAATAATTTCTATCTTTTAATAGACAGTGGTACATTGCAGCTCACACATATCCATTTTGTTCTCCTTTGATCCCTTTTCGTTCTGCAATGAACACATCATTTTGCTTTATCAATAGAAACGGGCATATGAATTGCTTCATTACGTCTTTTCTCTAAAGACACTTGTGGTTTTTTATACCGAAAATCTTCCGAAATATTAGCTTTGCACTTTCGACCTTTGGTAGTTACAATTTTGTGTCCTACCATTTGTTCTACTAAAGTTAATCGAAATTTTTCTAATTTTAACTTCGGTTTTATATCTTTTTCTCTGTACAAAATGTATACATTACTTATTGTTACATCCAGAAAATGCCAAAATAATTTAAACCACTACGTCTTAGATTTACAATCAATTTTATAAACTCAAATAAGTCGATCAGCATAATCTACATAGCCCATATGCTTATTATAATCTGAAGAGATAACAGGGCAATTGACACATTTTAGAGAACCATCTTTTTCTCTACGATTCACGGTAATGACTTCAGATGCATCATGTTAGTTTGATAAAAAATCAACCGGTTTCTTATTCATCGACTTGATCAAGGTAAGATCTGTCTTGGTATTCATGAATTCATACTCCCCAACGCCCATTTTTTTGGATTGTTTATTACTGATATTCGTGGGTAGACCAGAATGATTCTACCAAACTGTGCCACACGCATATGTGTTATCTTCTTTCAATGATGGAAGAAGTTAAACCCCTGTAAAAAAATTATCGAAATATACGTGATGGTTATCACCAACAAGTTCTCGTGTAAGGTCCTTTACAACTCGTGTTCCCAATTGTTTTTCAGTGTTGTTTGCTTTTCCAGTATAGATTTGAAACTGGCAAACATAACCAGACTTATCTGCGCGAGTCCAGCACTTATATCCGCGTTTTATAGGTTTAGCTGGAATATATTGCTTCATAGCGCTTCTTCCCTTAAATTTTATCATAGACTCATTAACAGACTAGTAATCACTAGGATTGAAACATTCTTTGAAGGTTTGTGAAAAATTGGTCTTATCTTATATAATTTATCGTAATATGGATCACCTTTTTTGGTTCTTTAAACTTATCGTTGTTATGCAAATGAGACAGAAAAAAACTAAAGCGATTGATAGTCATGAGAGAACTTTTTTTGGGATATGTATACATTGGTTAGATCTACAATATGATCTAATAGATCAGAAGGAAATAAACAAAAGAATATTTCAACTAGTGATTTAACTGTATTTAAAACATTTGGACCAAAGGTTCTAGAAAACATAACATCCGATCTTGGCCGACTAACAGATTCCCAAACATGAGATTGCTTTGAATCATCAACGTCGTCTACATCCATTCATTCTTCTTCGTCAGCATTATTGTCTGCAGTTAAAACCCTTTCATCCATAAGTGAACTTGAGTTCACAACCTCTTCTTCATTATCAGAATCTTGAAGACCATCAACCGATTGAGAATCGCTAAGAATTTCGGTTATAACATTTTTTCTTCCTATTTTTATAATGTTTGGTATGAGTAAAACTTTGAACACTTTCAATGTGAAAAACTTACTTATATTAGACAGAATATAAGTTCTCGAAGACAAGTAAAAATGCAAAATTAGTTTTCGTTTTTATTGATACTTATAGCATTTACAAAATGAAAAAAGATTGTTAGAATTCATTAAATTAATTTTAAGGACTGTAAAAATTATCATCTGAATTCTTTTTTATTACAGGAACATCTGAGACAAATCTAAAATTACTTCAATATGTATCAACTTCCTATTTTTATATATAATTTTAATATTAGATTTGTAATACAAAAATCAATAACGTAAATGAATAAAATCGACAAGTTTTCAAAATTAAAACGAATTTTAAAAATCTAATCTAGAATTTTGACGATTCACATGTAAACCTAAACTTCATTTAATTTCTGTAAAATAACTTCGAATTTTATTGAGCACCAAGTAGTGATTTTTAAGCTCGTACATCTATTTTTTTGATAATTTATAAACTTCCATCTCGGATTCACTATTTTGAATTAAAAATTTTACTATTTTGACTTTAGATTAATAATCAGCAACTTCGAAAACTCCTGAATAGAGATTTTTAATTTAGTACATTTATATTTTTCGAAATTTCAGAACCGCCATTTTTAATTCGCCATCTTGAATCGAAAATTTCAAAATTCTGACTTCACATTTGTGATCAGCGACACCGAAAACCCCCAAATAGAGATTTTCAAATAGATACATTTATATTTTTCGAATTTTTGGAACCGTCATCTTGAATCCTCCATTTTGAATTGAAAATTTCGAAATTCGGACTTCATATTTGTAATTAGCGACTTTAAAAACCCTCGAGTAAAGATTTTCAATTTGTTACACTGTTACACTGTGTACATTCGCCCACGTACGCGATCGTGATCGCGCGTCGATCTTCTCACCGTTACGCGCGGGCGAGATCCGCCGATATTAAATTTTAATATAGCCGTGAAGAAAATGTCTTTGGCGTCTCACGAGTGGTGCACCACGTACCTTAAATATTTCCCGGCGGCGGCTTGACATCGCTGTCTTCCCTTCTGTTGCTGTCTGACGCGCGGCAACCTCGCCGTCCTCGCAGTAAACTCTATCTCTCCTCTCCTTAGCAAGCTTGCGCGTCGGACCATTATTAGTCCTTACGTGGCTTGCTCGCGGGTTTTCTCGATCATATATGAGCTTTTACGAGCGGTCAACATTGCTGGGCTCCAACCCGTCGAGCTCTGAACCGCGATGTTTATCGCAAACACCAACTCTGGTAACTTTTCGTCCCAGCTAATATGTTTTTCTCTTACATACGATGCGACCATCGCTTTTAGGGTGCGGTTAGATCTATCTACTGGGTTTGCCTGAGGAAACTAAAGATCTAGAACTATCAGAGTGCAATATCTCCGGCGTGCCAAAACACATAAAGACACGCTCGTATAACTCCTTTACGATGGTTTTCGCGTTTACTTTTCTAAGCGGGACCGCTGCAATCCAGCGCGTGAATTAGTCCTGGAAGACTAGAATGTACTCGAATCCGTGGGTAGAGTGAGATAGTGGTCCAGTCACATCAAGGTCAAGTCTGTCAAGGTCTTTCGACTACTCTACGGCCCATTAAGCCTCTTAGAAATTGGTGCTCTACATTACACTGCTGGCAGATTTGACATTTTCGCACGTGGTCATCTACCTCCGCGTAATGTCGCGGCGAATAATATAATCTGGCAACCCGTGCGAAATTTTTCTTGCGACCTAAGCAGCCAGTAGTTGGATCGTCGTGACATTCTCTTTGAATCAACGGGTAATTCTCTTGAGGCACTACCATTTTCCATGCCTGGATGTCTTCCATGATATTGTCTAAGGTGGGGTTAGGACGATAAGTATATAGTTTTCCCCTTACTACTTTCCATTCGGGGAAATCCCGTTGTCTCTCTCGTACGTCTTTTACTCATGAGAGATACCACGGGTCAATAGTGGTGACGCTCCACGAAACTGAGGCTATCTTCGGCTCATCCTCCTCATTTATTCCGGAGAGTGCGTCTGAAACATGATTAAGAGCATCTTTCTTATGCTCAATCGTGAGGGTGTGCGCTTGGAGCTCGAGAGCCTATCTTGCGAGACGACTCGTTGGGTTGCGCATGGTGTACAGCCAACGCAAGCTGTTGTGGTCGGTTATAACTCGAAACTCTTAATCTTCTATATACTGCCTGAACTTTGTTATTGCTTAGACAACGGCTAAAGATTCTTTTTCGGTGACACCATTTTTTTTCGGCTGGAGACAGGATCCAACTCGTGTCCTGCAAAACTCTCTCGTCTCCGTCCACGAGTTGGAGTAGCAAGCCTTGGAGTAGAAAGCTTGCTCTTGCTCATCGAGCCACTCATACTGCTGGTTCTTATTGGTTAAACACGTCAACGGTTCTACGATTGTCGAATAATCTGGCATAAATCGCCTATGCCAAGAAGCCATACCGAGGAAGCGGTGAAGCTGTTTAAGATTTTTCGGAGCAGGATACTCTTTTATCGGCTCTATCTTAGTGGGATCGGGACGTACTCCGTCTCGGTTTACTAGTACGCCAAGATATTTACCCTCCGACTTGAAAAAAACGCACTTATCATGGTGTATTAAAAGTCCAGCTTCTGTCAGCCTTTTAAGAACTCCCTCTAGGTAACGCTTATGATCCTCGAATGTCTCCGACACAACGATAATATCGTCAAGGTAAGCATAAGCGTGCGACGCCAGGTCTATTCGTACGACTTGGTCTATCATCCACTGAAAGGTCGTATGCCAATCCGCACGGCATTTTACTGAATTGGAACAGTCCCAGTCCGGGGACTGTAAAAACAGTAATCGGCTGTTACTCGACTTGCAATGGTTTCTGATGATAGGCGCAGTTCATGTCGAGAGTGGAGATATAGCGGGCCTTTCTTAATTTTATTTATTATCATCCTGTCTCGCCTTTACCACTGGACTTGACCGTCCTCTGGTTGAGGGCTCAATGATGCCAGCATCAAGCATCTCTTTGACTTGGCGGTGTATCTCCTCTTGGATTTTATCTGAGACCGGGTGGTACATCTGCATGATCGGCTTGGCAGATCCCACGTCTATCGTGTGCTCGACTTCGTGTGATTGGTCGATCTTGGGCATGGTATTATAAAGTTGATGCGACTCTTCGCGTTGACTTTCGGTCACGCCGGCGACACCCGCTGACAATAGCAAAGCCGACCCGCCATCCAAGCTGGTTAACTCCAAATGGACATGGGATTTGCTGTTTTTGAGGAACAGCTGATCAGCGTCTGGGTCTAGAACAGCTCGCAATGCTTGTACGGAGTTAACTCCTAGGTAACATTCAGCGTCTAGATTTGGCATAATGGTAACCATGAGTTCCATGGTTTCACCACCAATGGTGAATGGCAACATTATGTGCCTTTGATTTTCCCAGAGCGGTAGCGATTGAGAAATCGCCGATTTCCGCTTGGAGCCACCAGCGCATTCCGTCCTCTAGACGGTAGCTTTGGTATGGCTCCTGCTAACCTTGAGAAATCGAACCTTGCTTTGCTTGGGTCGAAGGACGTCCTGCTTGACCCTCCTTGCGCGCTTTTTCCACCGCAGGGCTTCTTGTATTGCCCCCTCTGCTTTCCGGGCTTGTTCTGCGGTTTCTTTTTATGAACAAACCGCCATCCACTTTTGGGACTCCCTGGCTTGCTATTTCCAGCGCTCTTGTTCTCAGTTGGCAGCAGCTTTTTCAGCTGGACAAGAATCGCGTTCAGCTCTACCAGACTTATATTAGTGGTAGATTTCTCCGATTCTACCGCTGCTACCTTTGTCTTTGGAGGAGCCATATCAGACTTTTTTCTGGCCTTATACGCGAACTCCGGCCGCACCAGCCCTCCTTTTACGGGAGGTGGTTTATAAAGCTGTTCGTGCTCTTGCAGCCTTTCAGTTTCGCAGGCCAGGTCAAACAGCTGATCGATCGTCTGCGCCTCAATTTCTCGGGAGTATGTTTCGGTAGAGGTAATCTACCTGGTTCCTCTCCAGAGGTAAGGACTTCGTACTGTGTCATATTCGCTTGGACTCTACAGTCATCCACGCGCTCTAAGATGCTGTTAATGCTTTCGCTCCCGTCACCTGAGAACTTTATTCCCTACTTTCTGACGATAGCGCCTCGATCGTGTGTGGGGTTACATGAGCGCGTAGCCCAGGACGTTTGTTCTTGGGCGTACGACGCTTCGGGCCTTAAGGGTGAGCTCTCTTCACATGGGGCCTTCCTGGTACCCAGGTGTCTCCCTTCTCCGAAGCTCCGCCACCGGTGGCGCTAGAAAGCTGGTCCTGGCGTTTGCGGTTGTAGTCGCGTGTCCTCCTGCTGCACCGGCGACTCATCTGTCCGGCAGCAGGTGTATGTGTCCTGAAATTGGACACGTGGACTTGGGCCTAGTGGATCCAATCGCGTACTTGAGGCTCTTTGGGACGTCATGTGGAGTACAACATCGGTTAGCCTCGTTATCTGTACCGCCAAATTTTCGATTTGCTCTAGCAGTGCTTTTGTCTTGGCGATTTGTTCTGTCAGACACGTAGAAAATTGGCGCAGTACATCGAATGGCGTCCCATCGGTCGCTATGAGCATTATCCAGTCAGATGGACTCCCCCTCTGACTAGATTGGCTGCTAGATTGGCCCTTCTGGAGTTTTCTCCCCGACTTGGCGGATTACTTCTATCCGCTTCTCGACCTTTATTCGGTCATTGACGGTATTATTTTCTTGATTGAACTCGTCAGCCGAATAATTACCTAGTAGCCATTGCTGAAGGCGCTTCGCCTTCTGACAGCGGGAACCGTCAATTCGAAGCTACATCTGTTCTAGGTGGTCTTTAATTTGTGCCGCGTTCTGGGTATGGATCCACTCGTCTACTTGTGCTACGGGGTTGTCTTCGTCTCCTTGGGCCAAATTGTCGGCGTTTCAATGGGCCATTACGCTTATTTACTCTCGCACGCTAATGAATAAAATATAAATTTTTGGCGTCCGGTGGCCAGCCTTGCGCAAGTTTATATAATTATGTTTTGCATGGCAACAATAAAAGATTAAAATTTTTGAGTCACGAGTTGAAGGAATTTCTAAATTCGAAATTGAATTCTCTTTTCCCTTTAATTCAAAACTACTTGTTTGAATCTGCTTTCCGCAAATACTCTTCTAGCTTTTCGGACAGGTTTTCTTGATGAACTCTATTATCATTCACTAGAGAACAATCGATGAAAACCGAGGACAATTTAAATTTTACTGATTTAATTTAAAAAATTAAAAATATACAAGATTTCTCTTATTTACTCATTAGATTACATTGATAATCTGACTCGAGATCTATCACAACTATATCTTCTTAAATTAATGAATTAAATTAAATTAAATGACACACTTAGAAACAAATAATTTTTTTATCGTTATTTAAATTATTTAAACTGCACGCATGACCTCACCTACAATCGCATAAACATGGATTTATTACCCTAATCTATAAATGTTAGGACGTCGGTCCAGGTTCTGTCTGTCCGAAAAGCTTCAATTTTAATACTAATTAGGCTTGACAATTCGCTTTGTCAAAAATCGAGTCAATTATTTACGAATAATTGTCTCAATCCGCCGAAAACAAGACGATTCGAGAGAAACAGGTGGAAATTAATTTAATTGAGTCGCGGAGTCGACCTCAAGTTGTGGTATTTATCCGTAAATACCACGGAGACTTTTCAGATATTATTACCCACTTGGTAACAAAATCTTTACTTTTGTTAAAAATGTCTTATTTTAGAATAAATAAATAATTCGTTAAATTAATTACCACTTCACTGTGCGTAATCCCTAATACACACGTATTTGGGCGCCAGTTGTGACGGGGTATAATTTCTTGCGTAGGTAAGATGTCCATCACAACCGCGAGATCACTTTCCGATTTCGTGTATTTGTTCAGTTGCAAGCGTCGCGAGTTGAAAAGGACCACGAATAAAAGGTGATAAATCCGCGGTAAACTTACCTCGGCAGCTCCTGAAACGGATAGGGCAGTATTCGGGATAACGGGAATAATAAATGCCGATAAATAATAATCAAACTCGTACACGATTATTGATAACGAATAAAATTTATTTATTATTACAAAGAGCAAACAGGTTTAACAAAGAAAATTAAAAAAGCAAAGAAATAACAAAAGCATGAAAAGGCCGCGTGAGGTCTTGCGACGAACTGTAACCACCGGGGCTACTCGCACTTTCTCTCTCGCATGCATACGCAATTTTTTTGCCGTTGCGCGCGGGCGAGATCCGCTGATATTCAATTTTAATATAGCCGTATGTATGTATCATAGTGTGGGTCAAATGTCAATCTGAGGTCATTCAGAGGTTAAAAACTGTTGTGGCTGCTTTCCCGGATGTTTGAAAAGCCATCATGATAAAAAATTAAACAAACAAGTAGGGATTCATGATTTTCCCTTGGTTATCCAATAGGAACCTTGAATTTTACGCTAAGTCCAAAATTCGTTCCTTCGTTCGTTATAATAATAATAAATTTTCATCCCAGCAATTTAACAAATAATATCGGGGAAATAGTTCTGGGACTTGCGGTGTGCGCGAGTCGGTTAATTCAATTTCCCAAGAATCACGATATATTAATAACGAATCGAATAATAATATAAGATCATCAATTACTAAAATCAGTGAAACACCGATACTCTCTCTCCAAGGAGGGCCGACAGAGAGACTACGAATCAAATTCCCTCTACTTCGAGTGCGGAAACTCGCTCAAACGTCCCCGCCGCATTGTGAAAATAAATTTAAGCCAACAAAGTTCAGCTCCGGTCGTAATCCTCGATACCGGTCAGTTAAGACGTCCGTTAAAATTCTTGCTAGATACAGGAGCATCGGTAAGTCTAATTAAAGAGTCAGAGGTAGACTCGCGTGAAAATTGTCGAACATGATATTATATTGTTAAAAGCCATAACTGACAATTCATTAAGTATTTGTGGTACAATTAGAATAGACTTTGAAGGATCTCCCATG
The DNA here is from genome assembly GCA_026168455.1 of Theocolax elegans. Taxonomy (NCBI): domain Eukaryota; kingdom Metazoa; phylum Arthropoda; class Insecta; order Hymenoptera; family Cerocephalidae; genus Theocolax; species Theocolax elegans. The sequence goes on from CM047425.1 coordinate 28,660,929, forward strand.
GAACTCAATTTAGTACATGATTCATTCCCAATACAACAAGACGGAATCTTAGGGATCGATTTTTTTTGTAGAAACGATGCAAAAATCAATTATTTGGAACAATATTTAGAATTTAACGGATTAATCCTCCTTTTTGAAAATGTAAATAATACACAAACGGGTAAATCGATTTATATAATGGAAGAAATCGAAAATAATGATTGAAAATCAATACGACATATGCCAAAGCCAAGGGATAACAATGATTATACGAATTTAAAAAATTCAAGATTTTATAATTATACCGATAGTGACTCAGAAACGTCAAGTGATTTTCAATTGCATGAAAATGATGAAACGTTTATAAAATTTGATACAAACGAATCGTATGAAATCTACGAGCAAGAACAAAGAAATGAAAGAAATCAAAATGGCAACGACAAAGACCTATATCAGAGTGAAAAAAGAACAATTAGTTAGATGATAAACAAGAGTTATATGACAATTATAAAAATGACGCAATACAAGTACATCAGATCGACGAGAAGTCGGATTTAAAGAATTATACAAGTAAAGCAAGTTGAAAATTGTTATGGATTAATGAAGGAAGAACGATTACAAATAAATAATGAAACAGCGCAGCAACGGGTATGTGACGTGACTGCGCCATGTATTAAAGAAAAATTTGATGAAATTACTGAAATTATGGTATTATTGACGCACCATTGTTCGATAGGAGGGCTAAGAGTCCATTCTGTACTAATTATGAAACGTAGTTGACCTGAAGTTTGATATTGAAAATGAAATAAAATAAGAAGAAAATTTATTGGATAAGACAGTTAATAATTGTCAAGTACAAATGGATTATGAAATTGAGGAGGGCAATAAATGCGAATCTCGTGATAAAAATGTTAGTTATGTTTGTAAATTGAATAACAAAGAATTGGTTATGTCGGGGGGAAAGTTAGAGAGTATCCCGAGAGCTGAAATATTATGGATAAACAAACAAGGAATTGAAGAAATTGAAAATGATATAAATAATGAGAATTTAATAAACATACAGGAAGAAAATGAACAGGATGAGTACCCTAGCGATTTTTTATTGAATGAACGAGTTATAAACGAAAATATACGAAGTGAATTTGTCGAAGCCATACACGAAAACGAACTAAATAACAGTTGTTCGGTTCATTCAAATAAACCTTATATTAATAATTTTTATAGTTATGAAAGTGAAGAGGCCGACATACACGACATTTCTGACAATCGATCTCAAGCGAGGATATTTAACATAATGGAGGATACAAGTACACCTAATCGTAATGAACGTTTAAAAGAAGCCTTGCGTTTTGACAAAATGGACGAGGAACAGAGGCAATCTATAGAAAATATAATTGATAAACATTCAGATTGTTTCTGTCTAAAAGGAGAAAAATTAGGCGTAACTTATAAGCTATATAAGCTAAGCCATATAGATTTCCTCATGCTCTCAAAAGCGAAGTTGATAAACAATTAAAAGAAATGATTGAAGGAGACATACTTGAACCATCAAGTTCCAATTATACATCACCTGTTTTTCTAATAACAAAAAAGCCTGATAGTCAGGGCAATAAACGATACCGACTAGTTGTCGATTTTCGACAATTAAACGATAAAACCGTAAAAGATCGATACCCATTATCTAATATACTAGATATTATCGATCAAATCGGACCAGCAAATCGTGTATTAACCGTCTTGGATTTATGTCAAGGATTTTTACAAGTTCCGTTAGCTCAAGAAGATCGACATAAAACAGCTTTCGCCTCTTCATTTGGTCTATTTCAATTTAAAACAATGCCTATGGGATTATGCAATTCTCCAGCCACTTTTCAAAGAATGATTGATCGTGTTTTTGAAGGCATGCAAGGCAAAGAAATATTTTTTTAATTATTTTTTTAGCGTTGCTCCACCTTGCATTGCTGGCACACCTGACAATTGCGTACATACTCGCCAACTTCGGCATAGTAACGTGGCCAATAATATAACTTTGCCACGCGAGCAAATGCCTTTTCTCTACCTAGATGGCCAGCTGCCGGATCAACATGACATTCTCGGAGGATGGTCTGCCTGTGTTCTTTGGGTACGACCAACTTCCAAGCGTCTTGATCTTTCATGGCGTCATCCAATTCGGTATCCACCCGATACGAGTTTCCACCTTGGATCTTCCAATCAGAAAATTCTCTCGGACGCTCACTTATGTCTTTAGTCCACGAAAGGTACCAGGGGTCCTTAGTAGTCTGGCTCCAAGAGACGGAGGATAAGGCCGGCTGGTCTTCCTCATACATACGAGAAAGTGCATCAGCAACGTAGTTTAGAGCTCCTTTCCTGTGCTCAATAGTAAAGCTATTAGACTGGAGTTTTAACGCCCACCTGGCGAGCCGGCTCGTTGGATTGCGTATATTGCATAACCAAGGAAGACTACTATGGTCAGTGACAACTTTAAACTGATAACCTTCGATGTATGGTCTAAACTTCTTAATCGCCCGTACTACGGCCAGTCATTCCCATTCTGTGACGCTGTAATTGCGTTCGGCGGGCGAGAGGATTCTACTGTCAAACTCCAGGATTCTCTCTTCTCCGCCGACAATCTGTAACAACACTGCACCGATACCAGTGTCACTAGCGTCTATCTGGACCACGTACTCACCATTCTCATCGGGAGTTTGCAGAACGGGTGCTGTCATTAACTGCTGAAAGGCGCTCTCTTGTTTGCGTCTGTACCAAGATGCCGTACCGAGAAACCGGCTTATCTACTCTTCGAATTTTTTGGAAGCCGGATATATAATAATAGCCTCTGTTTTAGCTGGGTCAGGTCGTATTCCGTCTCGGTTAACTCCCACATCCAAATACCTTACTTCGGGCTGACAGAAAATACACTTCTCCGGGCTAACAAGCTATTAGACTGGAGTTTTAACGCCCACCTGGCGAGCCGGCTCGTTGGATTGCGTATATTGCATAACCAAGGAAGACTACTATGGTCAGTGACAACTTTAAACTGATAACCTTCGATGTATGGTCTAAACTTCTTAATCGCCCGTACTACGGCCAGTCATTCCCATTCTGTGACGCTGTAATTGCGTTCGGCGGGCGAGAGGATTCTACTGTCAAACTCCAGGATTCTCTCTTCTCCGCCGACAATCTGTAACAACACTGCACCGATACCAGTGTCACTAGCGTCTATCTGGACCACGTACTCACCATTCTCATCGGGAGTTTGCAGAACGGGTGCTGTCATTAACTGCTGAAAGGCGCTCTCTTGTTTGCGTCTGTACCAAGATGCCGTACCGAGAAACCGGCTTATCTACTTCGAATTTTTGGAAGCCGGATATTCATTAATAGCCTCTGTTTTAGCTGGGTCAGGTCGTATTCCGTCTCGGTTAACTCCCACATCCAAATACCTTACTTCGGGCTGACAGAAAATACACTTCTCCGGGCTAACAGATAAACCGGCTTCTGCCAAGCGAGTTAACACCTCGATCTACAGTTGCTTATGCTCTTCAAACGTCTCAGTGACAATAATGATATCGCCGAGATATGCATAAACAAACGGTTCGAGTTCTGGTCAAATCAACTGATCGATCATGCGCTGGAATGTCGCGCCAGCATTTGCCAATCCATACGGCATACGAGTAAACTGGAACAAACCCATTCCAGGTATCGTAAAAGCCGTTATCGGGCGCGACTCCACCTGTAGAGGTATCTGGTGGTAAGCACAGTTCACGTAGATCGTAGAAATGTATCGAGCTTTCTTGAGTGTGCGTAGGATATTCTGCATATATGGCAAAGGATATGCATCAGGTTTCGTCAAAGTGTTGACTTTCCTAAAATCGATGCGAACGCCTAGCATTCTCACCCTTCTTCGCCATCACCACGGGGCTGGACCAACCGCTTTTCGAGCGTTCAATAACGCCAGTCTCGAGCATTTCGCGAACGTTGATGTTGCATTTCCTCTCGAATCTTATCAGGGACGGGGTAGTACATTTGTTTGATCGGCCTGGCTGATCCGACGTCGATTATATGTTCGACATCGTAAGAACGGCCGATCTTTGGCAAGGTTGTGGACAACACTCTGTCTAGAAGTTCGCGCAATTGTGTGCGCTCTACTTCTGTTACGTCAGCGACACCTGCTGACGATAATGAAGCATTGCCACTTTCCATACTTGCCACTTCCAACTGTAGGACTTGATCCGTCCCCTTTGGAAATAAACGGTCGGAATCTGCGTCTAGGACGGCTCGGAATGCTCGGATAAAATTTACTCCGATGTAGAATTCAGCATCCAGGTTCGGCATGATCGCCACACGTATTTCTCGAGTCTCCTTACCGATGGTAAATGGTAGCATCACGTGACCACACAACGGATGAGTACTACCATCAGCGAGCTTGGCATTGCTAGCTCGCGACTCGAGCAGCGACCGGCCTAGAGCGGTTGCTAACTGCAAACCGCTCGGACCCATTACGGTTGTCGATGTACCTGGATCGAACAACGCTCGAATCCTGAATCTACCTACGTCAACCTGACACCACTAGCACGTCTCGTCCTCAGGACGATAACTCCTTCGGCTAGTGCTCGATATCACTAACTTTAAGACATCGCTGGTTTCCGGATCCAGTCCTTTCCTTTTCTGCTTAACTGCAGCTGGACTATCTCGGTAATCGGGAGTCAGATCTTTGTCCTCCTTGAGGACTTCCTGTACTTTGGGGTATGCGGTTGTCCTCTCTAACCGCTTCCCCGCGTGTTTTTTGTGCAGTCAGGGCACGTCCTGACGGAGTACCCTAACTTACCACAAGTGTGGCACTTGATCGGCTTGGGAAAATCTTCTTTTCTCTTGATCTTCTTTCTTGAATCCGACGATTCCCCAAGCTTCGAGGATGAACCACTCGATGACCATCGATCAGGACTTTTACGTGTCTCCTTCCACCTTCTTCTAAATCGAGGAGGAGTCTTGTAGGTTTTCTTCCTAAGTGGCGTATCTTTATCCACCTTAAGCCCAGCTGTCTGGCTACTCGTTCGCATGATCCTAAGGGTTTCTTCCAGGACTTTTGTGAGCCGTTCAATCGGGTCTTCCCGATTCGACTCACTCACCTCCTTAGCCACGCTTGCTACCTTGGGCTTGGCGGTCGGCCGCTTCTTGGACTTTGCCTTGTAAGTAAGTTCCGGCAGCATTAAATCTTCCTCTACCGGAGTCGGTCGATATAACTTTATCCGCTCGAGCGTTTGCTCGGCGTTCATCGCCAGCTCCAATAAATCTTCAACCGATTTGGCTTCAGCTCTCTTAAACAACCGCTGAAGCTGAGGTAGCATGTTACGGTAGAGATTGTCCAATTGCCTACGCTCGCTCGGGATCGAGTTGAGTTTTCGCATGATTGCGATTGAGCAGGTTATGTAATCTCTCACCGGCTCATCCTCACCCTGTATCCGAGCATTGGACTCCTCGATGAGCCTTTGCTGGAAGCTTTGGCTCATATCGTACCATTTCTTGGCAGATTTCACAAAATCTTTCCACGAGTGCCATTTATCCTTCTTATTACAGTACCACGTAGCTGCGGTTCCAGTGAGAAATTCAGACAAGGGCGGCAACACCTCGTGCTCGCTGAGGTTGGCGAGAATCCTACAATCTTTGAGTCTCGCAAGAAAGGCATCGATACTCTGGCTTTTGTTACCAGAGAATCGGACTCCCTACTTACGAACCACCGCATCAACATCGCGCGGTGTCCCGGCCGATCTCGATGCTGATTGGCCGGACTCGTAAAAGTCCTTCAGATTAGGGAAGGGAGAGCTTGAACATGAAGGCTGTCTCGGTCTCCGTGTGTCACGTGTCACCCCTCCCCCAAGCTCCTCCAGCATCTGCATGAGGTGCTTGAGACCCCCCAGGCTCTACCTGCACGTGTTGTGGTCTGATGTTCGTCTCGTCCAGGGTGTAACACGTATAGGTGTCCTGGAACTGGACATGTTGGGTTGGCTGCCGGGTTTTGTTTGTGCTGGAAGCTTGTGCACCGTTTGGCAAGTCCAACTTGCCGTTGACGGTGTGAATCTGTGCTTCCAGCTCCTTAACCCATTCCGTCAAGGTGGATATTTACTTGTTTGCTCCGATAACATCGAAGCAAAATTCTTTGGTATCTCAAACTGAGCGCCAGTATCGGATACCAAAGTTGTCCATTCCTTCTTGTCGGTTTCTTGACCGGAGGTCTCCGACTGCCCATTTTCCTCTCGCTCGTCCGTATCTTCTACTTCTAGAGCGAGAGTCCTCTGTAGCACCTCTACTACATCTGGGTCAGAATGCGGGTACGGAATCTCCGGATTCTGGGCAGCCATAGACTTAAACCAACCTGTCCTCCGCCTGTTTCGCCTAACACGATCCTCATTTGAGTCTGTTTCGGCTGCGAACTCTTGAGCCGTATAATTACCCAACAGCCACTGTTGGAGTCGTTCGGATTTTCTATATACAGAGCCGTCTGTACGCATCTCTAACGACTCCAAGTGCGCCTGGATCTGTTCGCTAGATTGTGTACCAATCCACTGATCGACTTGCGTGGTCATCGATTCCGCCATTTTAATCTTAACAAAATTACCGCTACGCTTATTTACACAAAAAAAATCTGAGTCGCTTTTCGCTTCACCTGTGCAAGGTATGCTTTTCTTCAAATTATTAGGTGGCTTTAAATATTAAAATTATTGGGCCACTAAGTTAAAGAATGAATTTTTTTCCCTTTATAATTGCAAGAAAAAAAAATTAAGCACACCTATTTGAAATTTGCTTTTTTGCCTAATATAAAAAACTACATTAAAGAATTATATTTTTGATTATAAATTTTAGAAACAAATCTAATTTATAATAACAAATTTAGTATAAAACAATTAAACATACAATATTAAATGAAAAAAGAAACTATACGAATTGTTAATAAATTAAATTATAAACACGAAAAAAAAAATTGTTCAAATTCGACTAAATACGAAAAAATCGAATTTACTCCGGCTCTCGGTCACCAACGCACGCTGAATATATTATAAAATAAATAAATAAATAATTAAATAAATAAATAAATAAATAATTAAATAAATAACTAAATAAATAAATAAATAAATAAATAAATAAATATAAATATATTCCTAAACAACTAAATGTGTACGCCGCTGTGACCTCATACAATCGCAATGTTACAAAAAAATAATAATACAATTTTTATTGTAACGCGAGAGCCGGTCCGCGTTGTCAAAAATATAAATTTATCAAGCAAACTTCAAAAACAGAAAATTTTTACCCTTGCACAGGTGTTACAATTTTTATTAAGTCGGAAAATTAAATAACAGCGATTTTCCGACTAACCTAATCGAAATTAGGGACTCGGTATGAAAATTGCGGACCTCAAGGCAAATCGATCTATATTTCAATTTTAAAATTCAAATTTACTATTATTTACGTGTAATTAATTAAAAAAAATTATTATTTCTTTTAACCAAACTAAACAACACTAAGAAAATCCGGTTCAAACTTATAAATTATTGTCTAAATACAATAATTTAAAGGTTAGAATTAATCGCAAACAGATTAATCTAACTGCCGGTAATAACAAATATACTAATTAACGTAACTAGTATATAATAAAAAATTACACGTAAAATCCACACGTACTTAAAAAAAATTAAATTTAAAATAAATTGACTCCAATGAGAAAATCAATTGAATTAAATTAGATTCACTTCCGTTTATAATAAAATCCTAAATTATTTGGGCACCTATCTAGGCGCAGCTCGTATCACAAAAAAACCGCAATCTAAAAATTTACGTTGTGAACAATTTACTTTATGTGACAATCTAGAAATTAATGTTAGTTGCGCCACGGATGTTTATTTTAATATCGCGGCTGCTCTGTTAAGCACTGTTAAGTGTAAATCTGAAACCGAGTTACTGTTTCAGGTAACAATCAGGTAAAAATCAAATCTGAAATTGACCGCGAAACAGGGATATCGCGGGATAGATTGAATTTATTGAAATAAATATAAAGAATAATTAACAAACGAAATCTCTAATCGTGGCCGAGGTCTACGCTATTATTACAAGTCGGTAAACGGCCGACTTGTAGAGAGAGGGGCGAAAAATATCGCGAACTAAAATAATATACTCACAAGGGGAGTACTTGACCTCCGGGAAACGAATCTTATCCTAACTTTGGTATATCTTTTATAATATAAAAATGTGAAGAAAGCCAAGTTATCTCTTGCTAATAGCCACTTGCACGGGAGTTATTGAAAATCTAATAATAATATCAGTAAAAATTACTTACAATTAGATCACTTACAACTCGGAAAAAATAGAGATAGACACTCAAACCAAAAACCAGAAGAAAGTTGAGTTCAAGTAGATGTGGTTTAAAAAAAAGGAAGCTCAAATTGCTTAGTCTGGAGCAAAGTTATAAAGAAAATAAGAAATTGAAGAAATTTTAATCAAAATTTAATATGAAAAATTTATTGTTTCTTTTGGACTAATAATCTTTAATTTCTTATTTTCTTTATAACTTTGCTGCAAATTAAGCAATTTGAGCTTCTTTTTTTCAAACCATATCTACTTGAACTCAACTTTCTTCTGGTTTTTGGTTTGAGTGCCTATCTTTATTTGTTTCCGAGTTGTAAGCGATAAAACTGGAAGTAATTTTTACTAATATTATTATTAGATGTCGAATTGGCAAGAGATACCTTGGCTTTCTTCACATTTTTATATTATAAAAGACATACCAATGTTAGGATAAGATCCGTTTCCCGGAGGTCAATTACTCCTCTTGTCAGTCAACGGGACTGGTATAATGCAATAAGATTATTTATTAATTGCGAACAAAAACACGATCGCGTGAAGTGGTACCACTTACTTTATACGCTGCTGTAGGTGCTGTGGTTGGTAAACAACGACCAGCCGATGGACGGATTGTCCGTTCGCCCGTGCACCGATGTTGTGTGGCTACAGGCAGATTCACGGTGTTGCACTACTTACTGCAAATGCAGGATCGGCCTGCAGTCGAAATACATACACGAAAACACACGGTAAACGGGACGCGGGGGGATTAAACCTGTCGCGTCACAAGGCAGCTATATCTCTTCTCGTCGGCCCGAGCCGATGCGAACATTACGATACTCTTCTCTCGTGTTGTTCGAATTCGTCAAACGGTAAGGTAAACAGTACCTTACCGTCACTATATATGTGTATATATATATATATATATATATATATATATATATATATATATATGGGCTATTTCACGTCAAGTGGCAAATTTTGTGAACAGACTGGAAATATCTTCCAGAAGATAGAAAAAAAATTTTAGGTGTTAAAAATAATTTGCCTAAGAGTTATTCCACCATGAAAAATGGAAATTTTTCAATTTTTTAGAGAAATTACTATTTTCAAAGCCATTTATCTCAAAATCTATTAATTTTTTTGAAAAAATATTACAAACAACTTTTGTTCAAAATAATCTTTAGAACTTATCTACCTGGGTTACAATTGTTAATTCTACAATCTCGAAGAGATAGAACGACCGTAAATATTGAATATCAAAAAAAGGCGACCGCGCCACGATCGATTTTGATCGAACACCGCTCAAAAGATCACATTTTTGGAGAGCTTTCGAATGGCTGTGGTTAGATTATTGGCCAAGACTGCTGGTGTAAGTTATACGCCATAAACCTCATAAAATCACTAATTTTCATGTATTTTAGGGCATAACTTGCACCAGCGGTCTTGGCCAATAATCTAACCACCGCCATTCGAAAGCTCTAAAAAAATGTGATCTTTTGAGTGGTGTTAGATCAAAATCGATTGTGGCGTGGTCGCCTTTTTTGATATTCAATATTTCCGGGCGTTCTATCTCTTCGAGATTTTAAAATTAAGAATTGTAACCCAAGTAGATAAGTTCTAAAGATTATTTTGAACAAAAGTTGTTTATAATGTATTTTAAAAAAAATCAATAGATTTTGAGATAAATGGCTTTGAAAATAATAATTTCTCTAAAAAATTGAAAAATTTCCATTTTTCATGGTGGAATAACTCTTAGGCAAATTATTTTTAACACCTCAAATTTTTTTTCTATCTTCTGGAAGATATTTCCAGTTTTTTCACAAAATTTGAAGTGATTTAAAATTTTCATCGTAACACTTGACGTGAAATAGCCCATATATATATATATACAGTTGTGTTCATAAGTTTCTGGCCAAAATAAATATAGCCAATTTTTAAAGTTCTATATCTCCGTAAGAAATAAATATTTTTTAAAAATTCTGAAATTCTCCGTTTGAAAGAACAAACCAAAACCTTCTAAACCTCGTTGGGTTTTTCCAAAAAAATTAAAAATTGTGTTTTTTATGGCAAAAAAAGCAAACCCTATTTTTCAGTTTTTTTTGGCCAAGAAAAATCGTGTATAATTTTTTAACTATCTAACGGATTTAAAAAAAAATAAAAAAAAGGTTTTTTATACTCTTTAAAATGCGCGACCAACCAGTTCATTTTTATCGAACCATTAAAAAGTTATAAAATTTTTTGTGAAAAACTTCACTTTTTTCAAATTTAATTATCTAGTAATCTATGCATCGTAGAAAAAAACTCAAAAGAGAAAAAATGTTTGTTTTTTTTATGTAAAATAAGAATCTATTAAAAATTTATCATATAAAGAAAAAATTTTTTTTTTATTTTGACTAATATTTTTTGTAACATTTTGTATCTAAATTAAATACAAAATAAAACAAATATTTAGTTTTATGATATGAGAGTCGGTTGCACCAACAATTTTATAATCACTAGTTATTATTTAGTTTACATGCCCTTTACAGCGATCACATTATGATATCGGCAATATAGTCCGACGATGGAACGTGCGATTCACCGGCGAACCAGATGATAGCATCGATATATTCATCATACGGGTAGAAGAATGCAGGACATTAGCAAGACTGGCAGACGAGGAGCTAATACCCGCACTTGCCGAACTAATAACCGGTGTCGCGTCTACGTGGTACCGCGATTATAGAGACCACTGGACGACATGGCAGGAGTTTCGTCATAAAGCCAGAGACTGATGCGGCATGGATCGACGCTACCAGCAAAGACTAGCGAGCGACGTAAACCGACGAACCCAAGGGAAAGGCGAACCTGGGCGTAATTATATAACGTGCTTAGGTACGATGATGCAAAAACAACGACCAATCCCGAGCGTAAGTCAACAGCTTGACTTATTACACCGAAATATTTTACCCGAGTTACAGCGAATGATAGAACGTAACTCATGCCTAAGCATCCGAGACTCGAAAAAGCACGCGATGCCGAGCAAACATTGGAGGCCGAGATATCATACCACTCGGTGTCAACTCCACTTCGTCCAGAGAAGATGATACACCCCGATCTAGGATTCAAACCAAAGACGGGGAAACAACGTCAAGATCCTATCAGTTAACCCAAAGTGGCCGCAACTGAAGCGGTCACCAAACAGGCCGACCGTTCTTTAATCGAAATAATAGCCGAGATGCTCAAGAAGATCCGCTCCTTAAAAACGAGTTCAACGGAGCGACTAAATCCCCGGCTGGGTAACGGGGAGAGTTACTGTCCTACCCAACGGAAGCAGAACGACTCCCGTCCGACTAAAGGAGGAAGCCCAAGTCTGAATAAGCTAGACCCGGTACAGAGTAGTACGAGTAAGAGGGAGGACAACGGACGAAAATCTCCCCCGAATAAGAGGAAAAACTCCGGCGGAGAGAACGTCCCAAAAGATTTATACTGTTTCGGATGCGACACGCCAGGCTATTTCCGGTATAATTGTCCGAAATGCACGGGAAACGGAAAGGGGAAAGACCAATAGGGGTCTCGACGACCTTTCCCCCGTGTAACGAGGCCGTAGAAGAACAAGTCGCTCGATACGACGAGAAAAGTACGGTTGCCGCGGTCGTAACGGCGAAGGAAAGCAATAAGACCGGTGCGACAGAAGAGAAGTCGTCCGAGGACGACTCCACTAGTATGGAGCCCGACCAGGACGTGGGACGCTGGTGGCTACAAGTAAATGTAAAACCTCACCGCTTAAGGGCGTTATACGACACTGGAGCGTCTCGAACGGTCATGGGACCAGTCGCCCTTCTGATTGCTAATGAATTAGGTAAATCGATAAGGCCCGATGGTGGGAAAGGGGCGAAATTGGGAGACGGACGTTTCTCTCCCGTTACGGATCATACCTACTTGCCGTTTGAGGTCGCAGGTATAAAACACGACTTCAAAATAGGTATAATGCCACACCTAGACGCTGATTGTTACGTAGACGTGAATTTTATTAAGAAGTTCAACGCGATCCTCTTCCCGCAAGAGAATCGCGTGCTTTTTAAAGACGGGAAAATATCGATCTCCTTGGCGTTGGCGGGTGTGGACTTCTGTGTATAATGTCTCTCAATTCAATGGGGTTAGCAGATGCGCTACACGCCGAAAGAGAGCAACTCCGAGAACTACAAGACCGAGTGTTAGGACCTGGTGGCGGTCCTATCGGATGTACGGATTAGGCAGAGCACGCGATCGACGTAGGATCAACTCGCCCGATCAAACAAAAGTGTTACCCCGTATCTAAAGCTATTAGCGATAAATGAAGGAGCAGATTAATGAGATGCTCACTGCGTGTATAATCGAACCTTCCGCTAGTAGTTGGTCTAGTCCTGTGGTCATGGTCCGTAAGGATAATGGCAAGTACAGGTTCTGCATCGATTTTAGGAAGATCAATGCAATAACCAAGTCGGATGCTTATCCCCTCCCAAATATGGATAGCATCCTGCGCAAGTTACAAAATGCGCGATATATAAGCACGTTGAATCTGAGTTGTGCGTACCGCCAGATCCCTCTGCGTGTCGACTCTCGCGAGATAACGGCTTTCACGGTACCAGGGATGGGCCCATACCAATTGACGCGGATGCCGTATGGACTTAACAATGCTGGTGCGACGTTCCAGCGGCTGATAGATCGTATCATCGGCCCTAGCCTCGAACCGTATGTATACTCCTATCTCGATGACGTGATAATTACGTCCGATACTATGGAGGAGCACGTTAAGTTATTTGAGACAGTCCTGTCGCGAATCAAAGAAGAGGGGCTAACTGTCAATCGCGAGAAAAGTGTATTTTGCCAGGAAAAGATAAAATACCTCGGGGTATTGGTAAACCACGACGGTTTTCGGCCCAATCCAGCTAAGATTGGGCCGACACTAAACCATCCAGTCCCTAAAAACCTTAAACAGCTGAGAAGGTTCCTAGGAATGGCTTCGTGGTATAGGAAATTCCTAAAAGATGTCGCGACGATCGCCGAGCCTCTTACAGCGCTAACGAAGAAAGACCGCAAATACGAATGGCAAGCGGAACAACAGATCTCGTTTGAGCAATGCAAGACGCTCATCGCGACGGCCCCATTCCTACATCGCCTTTCGCTTGACGAAATATTCGTGATCCAATGCGACGCAAGCGACACTGGACTCGGAGCAGTGTTGGTACAAAATATAGATGGAGTGGAACGCGTACTCGAATTTGCGAGCCGCATGATGACCGAAAGCGAGAGGAATTACAGCGTCACGGAGCGAGAATGTTTCGCACTCATCTGGGCCATTCGTAAGTTCCGCGCTTACGTCGAAGGTTATAAGTTCAAGGCGATAACCGACCACTCCAGTCTCAGATGGCTCTGTAACCTGCGTAATCCGACGGGCCGCCTATGTCGCTGGGCCCTCTCGGATGAGCGAGGGAGACGAGTTATCGGTCAGTTCAGTGACCTGGTGACAAGAAACTACCGATGAGTGGTACCTCGGTCAATGCGATAAGGTCACGAAAAGCCCGAGCGTTTTCCCCAAATGGAAAATCGTATCAGAGAGGTTGTATACGTACCGTCCCGATTCAATGTTGTCAATGATAGTTGGTGACGACGAAGCATGGAAACCCGTCATCCCGATTGAGAAACATGCGCTCGTTCTGAAGCAAGGACACGACGAGCCCACAGAAGGTCACCTAGGTAGGGAAAAAATGTACAAGCGTATCGCCTTGTACTATTACTGGGCACGCTTGTACCGAGACGTAGCCGACTACGTCCAGTGTTATTTAATTTGCCAACAATTCAAGGTCGAACAACTCCTACCTACAGGATTCATGGGACGCCGGACCATCGAATGGCCCTGGGAAGTTGTCGCAGGGGACGTTATGGGTCCTTTCCAGGGAATCATCCTAGGTTTCGACACATTCTCATCTTCGAAGATATGTTTACTCGCTGGATCGAGTGTATCCCCATACGGAAGACGAACGCGCAGTTTTTTTCCGTTACGGAGTCCCGTCGATGTTCCTGTCTGACAACGGGACGGAATGTAAGAATAGGATCGCAAACGACTATTTAAAGAAGGTCGCGATGCAGCATATGACTACTCCCCTCTACTTCCCACAGGCGAATCCAGACAAGCGCGTGAACAGAACGCTAAAAACCATGTTAGTCGCGTTTATCGAGAAGGATCATAAGCACTGGGATTCGAATTTATCCGAGTTCACATTTGCGTACAATACTTCGGTACAAAGTTCGACAGGAGTGAGCCCAGCGTTGCTGATTTACGGCAGGCAACCGATGCCCCCCGACTCGTTAAGAAAACACGAAGAAAATGCAGCGCTCATGGAACGAGATAAGACCGCACTCGAAGACTGGAAAGAACGCTTGGACAGATTACCACTGTTACACGGCGCAGCGGCCCACTGAGCAGAATCAGCCCAGGAGAAGCAAGCGACCTACTATGACAAAGGTCGCCGCTTTATCGAATAAAAGACAGGCGACCTAGTCTGGAAACGTAACGAAGTACTCTCTTCCGCAGCCCAGAACGCGTCGGCTAAGCTCACACCGAAATACAGAGGACCGTACTTGGTCTCGAGAACCATCGGGACGAATACTTACTCGTTAATCGATGGAGACGGGGACTCAGATTCTTCCGTCCACGCAGAACAACTCAAGCCATACCGGCTTCCGCCGTTGGATGCATCGTGCGTAGGGGCGGGTAATTGTCCACCCTCAAATAGCGAAAATATTGTAAATACGAGCGAGCGTATAACCAAATCAAGTGAGAGAGACACCGTAGCGCCAGCGAATGAATGTCAGACCGCGCTGACCGTGCCCCCCCCCCAAAAAAAACTGAAAAAAGGGGTTTGCTTTTTTTGCCATAAAAAACACAATTTTTAATTTTTTTGAAAAGCTCAACGAGGTTTAAAAGATTTTGATTTGTTCTTTCAAATAGCGTCAGAATTTTTAAAAAATATTCATTTGTTACGGAGATATAAAACTTTAAATATCGTCTATATTATTTTTTGTCTAGAAACTTATGAACACAACTGTATATACATTTATATATATATATATATATATATATGGGTGGTTCTCTGTGACATCGAAGATGAAAAAAATAAATATTGCTATAACTGTGGGAATATGTTTTAGAGGTATCCAGTAGTTCTCCTGAATTTTTTCAGATTTTTTCTGGGCCATTATTTTAAGTTACAGAGAGTCAAAGTTGACATTTTAGCACTTTTTTGCATTATATGCCCATTTTCATGAATTTTTAGCTCCCAGGGGATGCATTTTTCACTAAAAACATAAGTATGACTTTTTTTGTAAAATTTTCCGAACTTTTCATTAAAAATTCCTTTAAGACATAAATGTACGCTGTCACACTCTTGTAAGCCATTTAAACCTTAAATAGTGAAAATCAGCAATTCTGCTCCGGACTCTGGTAACCTAATACTGTCTAAAAGATGACTTTTTATAGTCAGAAACTGCCTAAAAATTTCCAGAGTGGGTCTAAATCATTAAGATTACTTATGGTCAAAATATCCGGGAAAAGTGCCCGAAATATTAATAGAAATGTATATTTGTTGCCTTATAACAATGAATCTATTAGCATGATCATTGCAAAAAAATTTGTGTACTTACCTTGGAGTGGTAGAAAAGTATCTTCACTTGTTTCAGTATCCATCTAATCCGCTGTAAGCTGCTAAAAATACAAATATTATTATATATTATAAAAAATTATTTTTTAAACATTTATAATGCTGGATTTTTAGTTTTACATCCCTTACAAGAATTATAATACTAATCTGAAGGATTACTATAAAAGTATCAACATTATTATTATTATTATTTAGCAATACATTGTTTAGATTTCACAAACTTGTCACTGTCACGTTATCATATTATTCATTATAATTATATATCCGATTTATTTATATATCTTTTGTATTAAATACGTATATTCAGTTATTGTAATAATAATGTTGATACTTTTATAGTAATCCTTCAGATTAATTCTTGTAAGGGATGTAAAACTAAAAATTCAGCATTATAAATGTTTAAAAATTAATTTTTTACATTTGTATAATAATATTTGTATTTTTAGCAGCTTACAGCGGATTAGATGGATACTGAAACAAGTGAAGATACTTTTCTACCACTCCAAGGTAAGTACACAAATTTTTTTGCAATGATCATGCTAATAGATTCATTGTTATAAGGCAACAAATATACATTTCTATTAATATTTCGGGCACTTTTCCCGGATATTTTGACCATAAGTAATCTTAATGATTTAGACCCACTCTGGAAATTTTTAGGCAGTTTCTGACTATAAAAAGACATCTTTTAGACAGTATTAGGTTACTAGAGTCCGGAGCAGAATTGCTGATTTTCACTATTTAAGGTTTAAATGGCTTACAAGAGTGTGACAGCGTACATTTATGTCTTAAAGGAATTTTTAATGAAAAGTTCGGAAAATTTTACAAAAAAAGTCATACTTATGTTTTTAGTGAAAAATGCATCCCCTGGGAGCTAAAAATTCATGAAAATGGGCATATAATGCAAAAAAGTGCTAAAATGTCAACTTTGACTCTCTGTAACTTAAAATAATGGCCCAGAAAAAATCTGGAAAAATTCAGGAGAACTACTGGATACCTCTAAAACATATTCCCACAGTTATAGCAATATTTATTTTTTTCATCTTCGATGTCACAGAGAACCACCCATATATATATGAGCAAATCCACGGAACCTTTGATTTTCATTTGAAAAATTTTTTTTTTTTTTTTTGGGAGGCACATTGATTTTAATGGAGATTTCTACTTCTTTAGAGGTTAAATAGCAGGAAAATATGAGGGTCCCTATTTCTTTTCAAGACTTATCTAAGAAATTAACGATTAAAATATTAATGAGGGGTATCATAGGGTAAATTATAAAAAATCACTTCGTAAATAAACAGAACATTTTTTATTCTATAATTTATGAATATAACAACATAATTAAGTCTCTTATTTAACAAAAATTGAAATATCTAACAACAATTTTTCATATAAAAGGATGTTTTCAAGTGCCGTTACAGTACTGTAATTTTCTTTTCCTAGTAACAATGGTTTTTTTGTTTGAGTACTTGTAACAGGAATTTCATTTTTTGCTCCATAAATCTTCCAACTTGAAGGTTTCAATTGGTAATGAGTACATGGCAAATTATTTGAAACATTCATTACATGATAAATAATTTTCTTTTCGCATACTTCTCTTTAATGGTAAACAAACTACTTGCGTAAGGCTGACTGAATGATATGTGTGTGTATGTGTGTGCGCGCGCGGGTGTGTGTGTGTGTGTGTGTGTGTGGGTGTGTGTGTGTGTGTGTGTGTGGGTGTGTGCGTATTTATATTAGCTTTTCTGTTGAAATAAACTATTTCGTATAGTCAATTTGAACTTCAGTTCAAAGGTATAAAATTTTATACTTTTATACAGCTTATATTATCTAAATTAACAAAAAATTCAATTGAGGTTTTACGTAGATGACTCAATAATCTACTAAAAAGTAAAGAGATATAGTTTATATATGCTTTTTTTGTGAATGTCGAGTGTGCCATGCGAAAATGAAAATTTGGAAGACTAGGGGCCCGAGATTTTGAAAAGTTTAAGGTAGAATTGCTAGTAAAGAAAAAGAGGCACAGCTAAGCACAAAAAAGAATAAGAATCCTTATTGCAAATCGAAAAAAGCAATATTAGTCACAATAGCTATAAACAAAACTTATCTTTGTATAATATCAAAATTCTAAAATTTCCTAAATTTACAAAAACTGACTTCCTCAAGAGTTGCGATTTTTATTTTTCTGTATCATGAAGGCACACTATTCTAACACTTTTAGTTTAATAGAGTAGATGGTGTAGGTTGTCAAAAAAAATTTCTGTAACATTTGGTGAAGAATTATAATTTCTATAAGCTTAAAAAATAGAAGATGAGTACTACTTCCATCGTCAAATTTGCAAAAATGCAACTTTATGAAGCCTCTAACAAAAAGCTAATGAAAACAACTTTAAAAAAATGATAAGGACCCTTCATCGAATTACTTTTTCTACCAGAAACCGTTGTTATAATGTTGCTAAGTCTGCTTATTTACTACTATATTACCCGCTTCCCCAAAATTAAAGGTTCTGTGGATTTGCTCATATATATACATATATATATATGTATTTGGGTACTTAAGGTATTTTCTACTGAACCAACCGCGTCTTTTACAATAATTATTATTTGGAACTGCAACTTATTTATAACAATTCTTCTTTGCATTGCATTTTATTTACAATATTTATTGTTTGAATTGCATTTTATTTACAATATTTATTGTTTGAATTGCAATTTATTGACAATAATTCATATTTTCAATTGCAACGATTTTTAATTTAAACTGCATTTATTTATAATAATTCTTATCTCGATTATTAATTAGTAATGCTTGTAATAAAATAACATTACGTATATTTTATTATATAATTTGTTAACGTGTTCGCCATGCAATTATTTATATAATCAGAATTAAAATTGTTATTGAACTTAAATAATTTTATGTAATTGTTTATAAAATATTGTAATTTTATGTGTGTTTTTGTCCATTAAAAAGCTGGAAGAATTTAGTTACACATGTTGATTTAGAAAAAGAAGATATTATATCAACAAATTTAAATAAATAAAGCATGATTAATACGAATAAAAAAATATATTATTTTATTATCCCACATTATATCCTACATCTCTACTCTCAGAATAACTTCGCTCGCTACTCCCGGAGACGTAAGGCTAGTCCTAGTCAAACAAGAGCGAAAAAAACGCGAATGGTTTATTAACCGTTTCCCTTCTTGTAATATTTTTATAGTAGTTGGTACAAGTCTGGACGTGACAATAGATACTCGGTCGAACCAATGGCCTCAAAAAATTAATGTTTGGGCAGGCATTATAAATAACCGAATAATTGGGCCTTTCTTCATCAAAGGCACTCCGACCGATAATATGTATGAATATTTGTTGGGGAACGTGATTGTTCCTGCCATTCAAGATGTTGTAGGTAATTTTGTGGATCAGACTTGGTATCAGCAAGCCGATGCTGCATCTCTCTATAAGAGAAGCGTTCGTAATTTTTTAGATTTAACTTTTGTACAAATTAAGTGGCCATTCAGATCCCCAGATCTTTCACCGTTAGATTGTTTCTTTTAAGGATTCTTGACAGATAGAGTTTATCAAACACAACCTGCCAATCTTAAGGAGCTTCAACAACGTATCCAAGATGAAAAAGCCACTCTGACTCTCGAAATGATGCAAAGAAGTGTTCAAAACTTTTAACCTGGTTGGTTGTCATCATTTTGAGCAATGTATGAGTTAATTCTGTCATCGCCTTCGATCTCGCCATAAGCGGCTGGGTCACGGCTCAAACACCTTGCCTTAACCGGCTGGATCACAATCCAAATACCCTCTCTTAACTCGCTGTTAAGTTCCAGGTCATGGTCAAGTTCGTCGTCGAAAACCCTACAACTTTTGTAGACGTCATTTTTCCGTAAAATTCGTAGTTGATGACCTCCTGATCACCTTCAGAATAACTTAAAACCAACATTTACGTGAAATTCTTCGCTCTTTTCGAACCCGGGTCAAAAGTAAGTATTCCCATTTAAAAAAAACAAATCTTTTAAATAACCTTGAAAATCGAGTTCATGGTCGAGGTCGTTGCCACTGTTGGGTGGCCCCCTCTGTCCCCTTCAACTTTTGTAGAGGTTGTAGTGGATAGTCACTCTCCATTATTTTATTTTGGTTTTTTAGACGATCTTGTAGGGCAATTCACAGGGTGTTGAATAAATTTTAACACCTTTTCTTTTAATTAAAAATTGCGACGTTTCGTCTGATATCTTTTCAGACCTCTTCTGGCACTAATTTATTAACAGAGACACAAATATTAACAATTTTTCAAATTGAACATGAACAACAAGAAATAATTTTTTATATAAATAACACAAAAAACGCAATAATTACCAATATTGAAAAAAAAGTTTAGCTCATAATCGAGCCATGTCAAGTCGGACTGACCGTTATAACAAGAAATAAACATATAGAGTATCTAACACTCTTACAATTTTCCAAGAAATTCACAGATGATTAGTATATACATACGTATATACCTATATATACTGATTGTGAGTAATCTTAACAGCCGTTACAGTATGTTCTTATACAAGTAATTTAAACCCATTGTGTCTTCTTTTTTATTTAGTGTGTTTTTATGACTATTAATAAAAATCATTTCAGAAATTAACCGTTTTTTACGTACATTTTCTTTGTCTAATATTTGGACATTTTCAAAATCAAATTGATGGTTTTTATTCTTCATGTGTATAGCTACTACTATTTCAGTATTGTGTGATTTTTTATGTTCAGAAATTCTATCTTTTAACATTCGCTTAGTTTCGCCTATGTAAATCGATTGACAATTTTTACAGTTAAATTTATATACTACACCACATGTATTTAACTTGCTAGTAGAATCTTTACCTAATTTTATTACGGAATTTAACCTATTTTTGATTCTTGGGATAATTGCTATGGTGTACTTTTTTAACAATCTACTAATTTTATTGTGAAATTCTGTATGATATGGTAAGGGTAAGACTGTAATTACTTGTTTTTTATTTTGTTTAACAACGTTGGTCAATCTTATTTTTCGTAACCTGGTGTTAATAGCATTATTAATAAAACATTTTGGATACTTGTTGTTTTGTAAGATTTTTTTGACAGTGTTTAAATTATCTTGGTGAAAAGTTGAATCTGATAGTAGTATTGCTCGATCTATTAAATTATATATAATGTTCTTTTTTTGACGATCTGTATGATGAGAGTTGAAGTTTAAAACTCTGTCTGAATTCGATTCTTTACTATACCAGTTGTTACAATTTTGTTGTTTATTCTCATTAAACTTAAGTCTAAGAAGTTAATTTTATTATTTGTTTCCAATTCATGTGTGAATTTTAAATGTTCGTTTTGATTGTTAAAAACACTAATAACTAAATCTATTTCGTCTTTTTTAACACATAGGATAGTATCGTCTACATATCTGTAGTAAAACAGTGGTATACAATTATATGAGTTTTTTAATTTTAGTAAGCAAGCTTTTTCAAGGTCCTCCATTACAATGTCTGCTAGAATAGGTGAGATATTTGATCCCATCGGTGTTCCAAGTTTTTGTAGAGGTTTTTAGGCACGACCGTTATACGGGAGAGCCTTATATTTTTGTCATCGAAAAAAGTGTTTTTCCACGAATATCTCAAAAAGTTATTATCCGATTTGGCTGAAACCTTGAGGGTAGTTTTTCTACATATAAGAAGGTGCTGATTCTATTTGCAGCAACATCGGCGGAACCATATTAAAGCTATAATAAAGTTATAATTTCGCTAAAAACGACTTTCGTTTATTTTCCGCACAATAACTCGAAATATAAAACTCCTATCAAAAAACTTTCTATTAACAAAATGTTTTAATTACAAAGATGCAACTTTTTCCTATATAACGTAGTACATGATTTTCCACTATTTTTGGCGCTAGAGACTCGCAAAGTCGCTAATGTCATCAATGTGAAAATTAAAAATTTCGATATTCCACAAATATCTTAAAAAATGTTGAACTAATTTGGCTGAAATTTTAAGAGTAGTTTCCTCTACCCTTCGGATGGTGGTGGTTCTATTTGCAGTATGATCGGTGGAATCATATTTTTATTCTGCTATAACAAGGCCGGTAGAATCATATTGCAGCTGAAACTAGACGAAAACTTGGTGCTATACTCAATAATCCGGATAATTTCTTTTGTATTATAATGTTTTATCCATTATTTTTTTATAAGTCTTTTTTCGAATTAAAAAAAATCAGTATTAATAGTAATTATTGATAATACTATTATTATCTTGAATGCTGTAAAAGACAAGAAAAATCCTTTATTTTTAGGAACTGCAATAAATTAGTATATATACATTGCAAATCAGCGAGAAATCAAGAAAATAACATCAATCCTTTAAAATGTAAACGTAAAAAATAAATAACGTTGGTTGACTTAAGATATCTTAATGACATGACGAAGGGGAAATCCAATTCGTTTATTTAGATGTTGATGCAGCGGGTTATTGAACCATCATAAGTATATTTTGGAAAATAGTGGACGATAATGAAGAAACAAGTAATTCCTTGTAGTAGGCACTAAATTCAGGTGGTACAAACAGACAAGTCAGTCAAGCAGTATTCAATGATATTGATCCTGCGAAAAAGCCATTGTAAAACGCCAAGTAATAATCAAATTGAGAATCAGAAGAAATTTGTCAGGCGTTGCCGCTGAATTATTACCTGCAAGTTAGTGAGCGAGAGTAGTTATGCGGCCACCATGGACAGTCAAAACATGACCGACCTTGACCCCGCCAACTACATGATACTTGATACCGCTGAGTCACCCCGACACGGCGGTGTACAACTACATGATACTTGATACCGCTGACTCACCTCGAAACATTTATTGTACAATTTTTAGAATACCGATTATTTTAATTGAGGTTCCTTCTTTGCGCTTTTATTCGTGAATTATATCATTAAACATTTATTATAATACAAATATAAGAATTTATTTATTATTAATTTTTAATTTAGCAATTTTTAAAAATGTATGTATTTATTTTAACAAGTGGCAATGTCAAAGGAAAAAGGACTAGACGAGGATTTACTAGGATAACCAAGTAATCGATTAAAACATGTAGGTTAAATATATCTTATATTTATTCACTATCAAGGGGCGCGTGTCGCGCACCCGAGGCAAGTATGGGTACGCGGCACTAGCCCTATATACAGCTAAAACAAACCTTTAATTTTTACTTTCTTAATTTTTTAATGTACATCTTTTTTTATACGTATCAACATTAACCCCCAATAATTCTTAGTAATATTTTATAGTTTCGACAAAATTTTGGATTCATTCATTATCGCATTTTTACAATAAAACGATATAAAGATTTCGGATGTCGAATTCTTTACTTTCGGAATGAGAGAAAAATTTTTCTTTTTCTTCGTGTTCTCCAACATTATATATATAGATATACTCATAATAAATAATAGGCGATGAGAGACTAGAGACTATATAAAGATGTTGAAGCAGCGCCGCCTACCGGTCGAAATTCTTTACTTTCGGAATAAGAGGAAAATTTTTCTGTTTCTTCGTGTTCTCCAACACTATATATTTATATTTTATATAGACAGCTAATTTAACTCTTAAATTTAACTGTTATTTTAAATTTTCAAATCTAAAATTAATCGGGGGGCCTTTGGAATATATATATATATATATATATATATATATATATATATATATATAATATTATGACATTCCCGTATCTTCATCAAAAATGTCACCTAACCTAACACATAGGTGCAGGGGATCAGATTTACTTACACGGGAGAGAAAGAGAGATAGAGTGAAGTGAGAGATAATCAAGTCAAACGTCAACCTGCGTGTACATTACAGCGTGCAAAAAGTGTTACAGATAAAACAAGTATTTCTGTGTAAAGAAAAATAGCATCTCACTAATAAGATGAGTAAATAAACGATAAAAAGGAAAAAGTCCGAAGAGAGATAGAATATTTAATGAAATGGAACTTAATTACAATGAACAAATGAAACAATATAAAAACTAGCGAACAAAACGCAGATGTTAAGAAACGTAATAATGGAATTCATTGCATTAAGTTTAATAAGGATGAATGTATTTTTCAGTTTGCAATATATGATGATGACGAACATATAAAAACATATACTGTTCAACATTTTTAATGAAAATAATAAGGGAACATTTGGAGTTTTGGATATTCCATTGGCCATAGATTTGCATCAAGTAATTAAAGAAACACCTTTTTGGGTAATATTGTAAATATTCCAATATTTGTAAGAAATCTTAAGTTGCACTTAGACACGTATCACAAACGAAAAAAACAATATTATGATTTGAAATCTTATTTGGAAGATGTTTGTAATTGTTCTGTGGATGTGCATTATTCTTATACTTTTGTTTTATAACGTTTCTGAAATGCAAAGATTTTGAAACTAATATCTACTTTAACATTATTGTTTATGTACTTTATGACTTAACAAAAGAAAATCCTATTAAAGTAAAATTTGACTTAAATAGCTTTGATGATATTGACAATACTAATATGAAGCAGCATTTAGAATCTTTTTCGAATGTTTTAAAACTTTAACATTAAAAGAAGCATTTATTCAAATAATTGAACAAGATAATGCACCTATGGAATGGAAGTTGGAAAAATATGATACAATATTAAATTTAAGTGTAAGTATTTTTAAACTAAAGACTTTAAAACTGAAAAAACATTATTCATTTACTTCTCTTTTAGGATTTATCAGATTTTGAAAGCTCAGATGATGATATTAGCCAGATGAGCACTCCAAAAAAGAAACAAACAAAACAAGCGGTGAAGAAGCTTTCATATACTAAAATTAAAAAAACAACTGTTAATAAATTACAAACTAACAAAAAGTCACAAGGTAAAGATGATGGCTCGACTGAACAGTATAGTCAAGGAAATTCTCAAACAAATTGAATGTTAAACAAACACAGAAAACTAACAAGAAAAAGAAAAAAAAACTTCGAGATACAATAAGACAAACAAAACTAAACTTTACATTAGAGAAGAATGCAAATGAAAAAAATGTTACTGGTGATAATAGTGCAATAAGCGCTGCTATTCATATTGTGAATAAAAAAAGGGTAGAACAATTAAAGCAAGTCAACACATCCAAAGGAGAATCAAATAGTGAAATGGATAAAACAGATAAAATTAATAAAGTTAATTCAAAAGGTAAACCACAAAAACAGCAATTAGCTAGCAAGCTAGTTAATTTAAATAAGACTATTGACATGAAAAGGAAAGCAATAACAAAAATAAATACCTTTAGAAGACCACATAGTATAATTAACAAACGAATCAAGCAACCTATCATAACAAGTACACCACTTCATGTGCAAACTAATAAATTATTTCAACCAACTACAAATGATAATTTGGACATCAGTGAAATGAGTAGAAGAGAATCTGTAAATACCAATAATCATAATAGCAGTAGTAGTAGTACCAGAAACCTAAGACTTTCTCGTAATTAAAAAAATTGTATAAATTTAAAATTGTTAATATTATTTAATTATGGTTGCAAAACACCATGTGACGGAAATCGTCACACAATCTATTCACGATGAATAGAGTACTTAAATTCGCGAATTGTAAGTCGTCGGAGCCTTTCGTATGTCAAGGCCAACCGTCGACACTTGTTTACTTCTCTACGAGTGTACAATTACGCGCGCGACAATACGTAGGGATGGGAGCGCGAAAGAGTGTGTGAGTTTCCCCACTCCCATCCCTTTTTCGGGAAATTAGGCGATCGCCTAATCAGTGCGTAATGATCCGTCGATCGGGACGGATTATTATATTGTCTAAAAGTTCCGTACTGCTCGTGAGTGCCGAGAGTACGCCCCACACCCTCCTGCATTAAGCTCTGTGAACGGTTGTTCCGGAGCAGAGCTAAGTGCGGAGACCCGGGTGGACTAAGACGTGTGTTCCGTGAGGTGTGTGTTTGTGTGTGTGTGTGAACCAAAGGACGGGGTCGTGCGCGGGTGATACCGCGGATCGCGATTCGCTCGCCGCGGCAAGGGCCGCCTTCACCACCTCAACCAACGGTCGTCCCCTTGTCAAGGAGGTCGACCAGTCGCCGAGGAGCGGCTGGGCCATCCCCGAGGAGCGTCACCGGTAAGTGACAATTTATTATCGGGACCCTCCCCCTCCCTTGTGTGTGTGTGTACCACGGGAGTGTGTTCGAGTACAACGGTACTCGAACAGCGGTTCCCGGGAGTGTCGAGGCAAGGAGGATTGCCCGAATCCTCCATACCGATCGTCCCAGCGAACTCGTGTTCCTGGCGACAGCCCGCAGTTCGCGATAAATTAAATAATTGTGTGCGCGATATTGGGCAACGCGGCCCAACGGTTAATTTAATTATTAAAATTAATTAAAATCACCGGGTCCGCGAATACCACGTCACAAATGGCGACCGTGACAGGACTTTCGGTTTCGTCCTCACCGATTTCAAATTAAAGGTAGATTTTGTCGGCCATCTTTTCGCGCGCGAGAAGTGTCGCGGCGAAACGTGAGCGGGTTGAGTTTGAGAGAGAGAGAGAGAGATAGAGAGAGTGTGTATTTCGAGTTAGTGAGTGAGAGAGAGAGAGAGAGAGCGCGAGAGACGGCGTGTGAGACGCGTCTCTATACCGGAGTATTCCCCCTCTTGCTCGGGTATCCGAGGAGAGGTATACACCGGTATATCGAGAGAGAGTTCGCGCGCGACCGTGTTTAGCCGGAAGCGCCCGATCTCACCGAGATCGGTCTCTCTCGATCGCAAGCTTGACGGGAGAACTTTGCTTAGCTTGTATGGGAGCGGCAGAGTAGGGAGAGAGTAGCTTGCGTCGCGGATCGCGGGCAGCGAGAATCCCCCCCGAATAGCGCAGAGGAAAGACTTCGCGAGAGCCGATCATCATCGGCTCTCTCCGATTGCGCCCGCGAGTGGGAGTGAGAGAGAGAGAATCCCTAGTCGCGGGGGATCGGAGTAAGGTGCTAGGCGGGCTATAGGTGTGTGAGTGAGAGAGATAGCGCGATCGCCTAGCCCCTTCGCGTGTATAAGTCTTCGCAGCTGGTTTCGCCGATAGAAACCACTGCGGCGAATTATTTTTATTTGGTTTAATAAAATAAATTCGTTCCCGCGCGGGATTTATTTGAGATTTATGGTGTGAGAGTATTTTCAAATAGATCCTTTCGGGAGAGGTAGTTGCCCCACCCCCTCCCTTTTTAAGAAAATTTAAATAATTTAATTCTTTTATACGGGACGCGGCGAAACAATTATTGTTGCTTTTTTTGAGTTCGAGAGCGAAATTTTTGTTGCTTTCTCCCCTCCCTGACCCACGCATATATTATATATAGTAATTATAATTTAATAATTGTGTTTATTATTTATTACTATTTATTCTTATAATATATGTATCATTTTATTTGTTTGTGAATAAAATATATTTTACAACTGTTGTTAATTATTTAGACTTGTTTGCAAGTTAAATAATTAACATTAAGTAACTTTGTGTGAATCAGCCGCAAAGTTACAATAGTTGTAATATTAATTATTTAAACTCGTGTGTGAGTAAAATAATTAAAATTATATTTATTGCGATTATCTGACAGTGATTATTCAATTTAATATTTTGTATTTATTGAGTATTACTGTTCATGATATTTGTAACATATTTTTGTAAATTTTTGAGTGTGAGAAAATTTTTTTTATAACTCGTGTTAATTGTTTAGACTTGTTGCAAGTTAAACAATTAATGTTAAGTATCTTTGTGTGATTGTTCCGCAAAGATACGAGAGTTGTAAAATATAATTATTTAGACTCGAGAGTGAGTTAAATAATTGAATTTTTTTTCGCATGTATTTTAATGATCGGCATTTAACCTAATATTTCGTATTCGTTATTTGCTGTGAAATTTTAATATATGTAAAAAAACTTTCTTTTTCTTTTTTTGTGTGTTTAAATTATATCTCCACACATTTTTTTACCAATTATTTAGACTTGTTTGTTAGTTAAATAATTGGTTATAATTTTTTTTGGTGTGTTTGAGTAAAATTATTCGGTGTATAAATTTAATTGTTTAGACTTGTTAGCAAGTTAAATAATTAAATTTTCATTTCCTTTTCGTTCAATTTAATTAAAAAAGGAAATATAAATTGTTTCAACTTGGTAGCAACATAAATTATTTATTTAGTCCTTCTTAGGATAAAATAAATATATTTCGCTAAAAAATTGTCGTTTGGGATGACAATTAGTGAAATAATTATTTTGTTGCAAACCTACCGTTGAAATAATTTAATTAAATTTGTGTTTGTATTGTAGTGTAAATTATAAAGGAAATTTTTTTTTGTTTTGGACTTGGAAAAGCAAAATAATAAATAGTGTCTTGGTGTGTGTGAATCACAAGACACTGTGTTTATTTTTATATTTATTTTAAAATTAATTATTTAGGCTCGTTAGTGAGATAAATAATTTAATTTTTTCTTTGTCTTTTCTTCCTTTATAATTTGTTCTTCTGTATTTATTAATAGAATGAAACTTTAATTATTTCAATTTCCATAACAAAATAAATTCTTTTCGCCAGTGAGGAATCTTTTGGATTATAACTGGCGAGAGAAATATTTTGGGAAATCGTTAGATTTACCATTACTGGTTAAATTACGGACGATATTGAAATAATTTAAGGATTTCTTTTTGTTAATAATTAATTATTTTTGCTTGCAGAAGCAATTGTATAGAGTCTTGGTGCGTGTGAGTCACAAGACACTATTATAAACATTAATTATTTAGACTTGTGAGCAAGTTAAATAATTAATTTTAATTTGGTGCAAGTGTTAAGTGTGTGATTTGTCACAACTTTAACCAACAAAATTTAATTATTTTGTCCTTCTAAGGACGAAATAAATTCCTTTTAAAGAAAATCTTTTGGATTTTAATTAAGTGAATTAATTTTGTTGGTACACTAGTCGGTGCATTTTTACAATTTATTGTAATTAAGCCGACACCAAATTTTTTTTTCACTCGTTGGGAGTAATAATTATTTTATTGTGGTGAGTCCAATAAAATAATTTCCAATTGAAAATTGGATACTTCCGAAGTATTTGAAACACTAGGGATTTCATCTGAAATCCCGGTTGAGAGTACTTCTCCCGACGTAACACGTCGGCTGCTGCTGGTCAAAAAAAATAATGGCCAGCAGCTATGAAGCCCGAATGGCCCAGCTTATGCGTGAATCACGCATAGCTAGGGATATTCGTCGGGAAACGAAGAAGCTTCCGATTGAGGCAGTGTATGCCCAATTGGAGCATCTAAGTTTAAACGCAAATGGCGAAGAGGCGGAGTGCCGCGAATAAGATGTGTAGACATTAATCTGGAAATACCATGGTTCCCTGAATACGATGAGAATGTAAGGGCAGAGCCTGCACATAAACCTCTGGTATGTCAGGAACTATGGGAAATTAGGAAACCTCGTTCCAGGAAAGGGAGTGTGATTCCATCAGGAACGGAAGTTTTCTGCGAGTCCGAAATGTCGGATCGCGAAAGGGTTGCTAGTGACAGAGCACCCATTCCTGAAGAAGATGGAACTCTGTCACCATGTGGTCAGTATAGAAACTCGCCATGAGTACTGCACAGGGCCCGAGGTTGGCATCAACAGGTGCTATACCTAAACGGTTTGGTGAGGTACTGGCAGCTAACATGACCACGACAGCAATCCCTTATGTTCCTGTTTCGGTGGCTGCAACCTTGTGCACAACCACTACGTCGACGGTTACGACCGTGACGACTGCTCAACTCGGAGGTTTTTATGCACCCGCACATTACCTCCCAATTGAAGAGCAGAGAAACAGCGGACATCTTGGCACTAGAGAGAGTGAAGTGCCAACACAACATTTTGACTTGGGTTCGCAGACGGAAGCCGACCGTCGTACGTCACGAGGATACACCTGTAGACAATACGACAACAGGCAACCTGAAGCTAATACAACCGAACGTCAATTTGTTGATGATAGGAATGGATATGACCTTCCTAATGACGTCAGTGTTCAATCTTACGAAAAACCGAGATTTGAACAGAGACGTCGTGAGACCTCTTCTAAGACTTGTGAAGGACAAGATAGAAGAGAGAGGCGTGAGTACACGACTCCAAACAGAAATTCACGACACCATCGTTCTGTGAGTAGTGCCTCAAGCAGCGATGAACGTCGTGAAAACTGTACGGAAAGACGTACTCATAAACGTCAGTCCAACCGTAAACTCGACGACCGAGCGCAGCCGGAAATTTCGGAGCAAGGTCACAAAGAGAGGTCGGACAGACGTAGAGAAACGCCTCGAGAGAAACGTGCGGTGGCCACTTGCGATCAGTGCACTCAGACGGATTCGTCCGATGGGTATCAGTCTGATCGCGGACCTGCTCGTAGGAGATCCGATTCTCGTAGGGCGGCTGAAGGCCGACAAGAGAATAGAAATCCTTCTACCAGCAGGCGTAGGAGTTCCCGGACGGATAATAGAGACGACCGTCGGGAAAGAGAGTCCTACGAAGCCAGGCCAAGGTATCACATGAACATGTCCTTTGATGGTGAGACCAAAAAGGACGCGGAAGAGTTTCTGAACCGTTTGCACGACTTCAGAAATGACAACGAGTTCTCAGATCGCAGGATGTTCAGTGCCCTGCCCAATGTGTTCTCAAAATCAGCACTGTTCTGGTATAGAACAGTTCAGCCATCTCTTCGAGATTGGCGTGATTTTGAGATCGAGTTCCTAAATGAGTATGGCCGTATAATAAATGACGAAGATTTACTCATGGAACTTCGATCAAGAACACAAAATGAGGGAGAAAAGGCTACGACGTTCTTGAACTGTTTCAGAGCGATCGTGAATAAATTTAAATGCCCTCCCTCATTAGAACAACAGGTGAAGATGGCCTACTCGCAGATGAGGCCAGATTACCGTAGGTATATACCAGTACGACAAATCAGGAATTTCTCTGATTTGACAAGCTACGGTAAAGAGTACGAGCAGCATTTAACATGGGACACGAAATTTTCCAGTTCCAACGTTAAACGCGAGAAGCTCGTACCAGAAGCTTTTCCGAAACAGAGTGGTGCAGCACGAGTTTCGGGCAAAGTGGCGACTGTTACCGAAAAGAGTAAGGATGAGTCTTTTCATGCGGATAAACAGTCGTCTAAGAAAACTATTAAGAAGACGAGCAAGAAAAGTGCGAAAAACTCGCCAAACTCTTCTTCAAGCGAATACGAAGCAGCCGCTGTGTACGGTACTTCCAACGTCGCTAATAGTTTTCAGAAACGATACGGCAAATCGAATAATGGAGTGAGTGCCCCCAATTCGAAATCCGTATCGTACGTGCCTGTTTCTCAACAGTCACTTGGGCAACAAAAACAGAGCTCGGGCAAAAGAGAAAGACGTGTTTTGACGAATTCTCAACTGCCCCAGCAAAACGTTTTTGTCCCACAAATGGCACAAAACCTGGTGAGGTATGTGCAACCACAGGCGACGGCAGTAAATCCAACGAACCTGAGCACCAACTTTGTCGGCGTGTGTTTCACATGCCAAAAAGTCGGTCATAGGTCGTCGGATTGCCCGAGCCGAACATGCTACCGATGCGGAAACATTGGGCACTCCGCTGAGCAGTGCTCTACCGAATTGGTAGCAAAGGAGTGCCAGCTGTGTGGAACTAGTGGCGTTACACTCCAAACATGTCCTAACTGCGTCAGGTTCCTTCAAAACGTGGGAAACCTGAACGCAGGGCACCCGAGCTGCCCCGGGCGCCCTGCACTGCAGTAAGTAAACCGCATGGTTTACAAGGGCAAGAGTTTAAGGTTGGAGAACCCTCTAAACTCTTTAAGAAGTCTAGCAAATCATTTGCTGACTTCTCTAAAGTCCTTAACGGAGATCAAATTCCCTCTCAGACCGAAGTTGGTGTTGAAAGTAAGTCTGAGTGTAAGGATCCTAAACGTTCTGGGGATTCGACAGATGGAAAAGTTCTTAGAACACAACCTGTCAATCCCACCCGAGCTTTGCAAGGTAAAACAGAACAAGGAACCTTATTAGACCAACAAAAGCGTGAGGCTAAAGATTGGTCTAAGGAACTCCAAAGGCAAATATACTCTGATAGCAGAGATATTATTGGTGAAGAAAGCGTAAAGAGATCGTTATCTCAGCCGCTTAGCACCATAGGAGTGAACGACCTTGGTTGTTGCTCATCGTCACCCCGTTGTGACACACCTAGTAAAGAGGACAAGAAGCCCTTGGTGGAGAAGGAAATTGTCCTCAACAACGAGCCCTTGGTGGAGAAGGTAGTTGTCGATGGTGTGCATAACATGAACCGTACAAGCTCGTTGCCGAGAAGTACAGTTCAGGGGGGGGCAGATGCCGTACCAAGTACGTCTAGAATGACGCACACGGCATCGACTCCTAACGACGATAGTCAAACCGATCAGATAATTGCTGGAATCCAATCGGATAACCGGCTATTCTTTTTGGTACGACTCGGTGGAAAGGACTTTAAAGCACTTTTCGATCCTGGCGCCATGGTCTCTCTTGTACGATCAGATGTTGTCGAACAGTACAAGTTTAAATGGAGACCTGTCAAGGTTATCGTGAAAGGTGTGGCTGGACCAGCTCTTAAGGTCCTTGGCCTAATTGACATCCTATTCTGTGTAGAAGGCCTTGATGGCAATATCCAACTGAGAATTGTAGAAAATATTGAGCATTCCATCATTCTCGGTATGGATTTTCTACAACATTGGAATATGGAAGTCAAATTAGGCGAAGCTATTTGGCGTATTGGCGAGAGTGATTGGAGACACTTCGTCAGAGATACATCTCATGACATCAATTCGAGGATTTCCGCTGAATGTGCTGGTATAATTGAGATACAGGACGACCAGCGGAAACAAGTCAAAGAGTTAGTTGAAAGCCTACTCTTGCCCTCGGGAGACGTCCACGGCTTTACGACGTTAACGGAGCACCACATAGAGGTTGATCCTGGTGCAAGACCGGTTCGTCATAAGCCAAGACGTATGTCTCCCAAGGTCCTCGAATTTGCCCAGAGTGAGGTCAAAAAGATGTTTGACAAGGGCATTATTGAACCGAGTGCGAGTGATTGGTCAGCTGCTCCGGTCATCGTCCGCAAGGACGAAGGAAGTTATCGCTTCTGTATCGATTTTCGAGACCTTAATGCAGTCACAAAACGTGATTCTTATCCAATTCCTAATATGGATACCATATTGGATAAGCTGCATAATGCAAGGTACATATCGAAAATTGATCTTAAGAAAGCGTACTTCCAAATATTAATGGCCGAGGCGAGCCGGCATTATACTGCATTTGCTGTACCAGGGTCGGAGCTGTGGCAGTTCACGAGAATGCCTTTTGGCCTCATGAATGCTCCTATGACCTTTGCACGGCTTATAGATGCAATTTTCGGGCCTAAGGTGGAACCTCATGTGTTTGGTTATTTAGACGACTTGATCGTCATTACCGAAACTTTTGAGGACCATCTGAAATGGCTCGAATACGTACTAAGGACGTTGAATGACGCTGGACTCGAAGTGAATCGAGAGAAGTGTGAGTTCTGTTGTTCCAGCGTAACGTTCCTTGGGTACAAATTGGACGCGGACGGCTTGAGGCCTGACGAGGAACGAGTCGCTCCAGTCCTTAATTACCCTACTCCTCGTAATGTTAAACAGCTGAGATCCTTTCTCGGGATGGTAGGCTGGTACTCTCGATTCATTAATCGAGAAGCTGACATTAAAGCTCCCCTTACCAAGTTGCTGCGTAAAGACCAGGCTTGGGATTGGGGCGAGGAGCAGGAGGAGGCGTTCTGTCAGCTTAGAGTTGCGTTAGCTGAAGCGCCTGTACTAGCCCGTCCAGACTTTTCTAAGCCATTTACCGTCCAAAGTGACGCTAGTGACTTAGCAATAGGTGCGGTGTTGACGCAACTGGACGACGAGGGTTTCGAGCATCCGATTGTCTACGTCAGCCGATTATTAAATCGCGCTAAACGTAATTACATGACAACGGAAAAAGAATGCTTGGCTCTCATATGGGCTATTAAGAGATTGAGACCATACATTGAGGCCTATCGATTTACGGCTGTGACCGACCATAGTGCTCTCATATGGCTCAAAAATCTCAAGGAGCCGTCGGGTAGGTTGGCACGATGGATACTTGAAATGCAGCAATGGGACTTTGAAATAGTGCATAAGAAAGGAGCCTTGCACTATGTCCCGGACGCGCTTTCTCGTGCCGTCAACCCAGACCCCGACGATGAAGAGATTGCCTCGTTCGAAGTAATTACAGACCCATGGTATATTGCTAGGTTAAACGATGTACGCTCATGCCCTCAGAAATTTCCGGAGTGGAAAATTGAGGATGATATGCTATATCGTTTTACAAGTGATAAACTCTTGGACTCTGTAACAGAACGAGAAGAAGGCTGGCGCCTTGTTCTACCCTTAGAGCAGAGGAACCGAGTCTTAGTAGATTCTCATTTCCACCCATCCATGGGTCATATGGGAGTCGAAAAGACTTACGAACGTGTTGCGAGAGACTATTATTGGCCAGGTATCTACCACGATACCCGCCAATTTGTTTTACAGTGTCTGATCTGTCAGAGCTATAAGACGTCTCAAGCAGGTCCTCAAGGCTTGATGGGTAAACGTAACATTGAGAGACCCTGGGCTGTTGTGGCAGCAGACGTAATGGAGCTTCCACGTAGTAAAAGTCAATACAAATACATCATAGTATTTCAAGACTTGTTTACAAGGTGGATAGAGCTCAAACCATTACGTACGGCGACCGGTAAGTCGGTATCGAAAGCATTCGAGGAACTCGTAGTCTTCCGTTGGGAAACGCCAGATTTCCTAATAACGGATAATGGGACGGAGTTCATCAACGGCATCATGTCGCGAATGCTGGAGGAGTATGGCATAAAACATGTCAGAACCCCTCCTTACCGACCACAAGCCAACCCAGTGGAGAGAACAAATAGAACGTTAAAAACGATGATTGCGACGTTTGTGGATTCGGATCATCGTGGGTGGGACACACACTTGCACGAATTTCGCCATGCAATAAACACGGCAATGCAGTCAAGTACCAAAGTCTCACCCGCGTTCTTAAACTTCGGGCGTCATCCACAACCTGTGAAGAGTCTCCGCAGGGAAGTGGGAAAACAGGAGTTTAAGATCCTGGACAATCCCGAAGTATGGCTAGATCGTCTTAAAAGACTTGATGCTCTACGCAACTTGGTCAAGAAATACATTGACGAGGAGCAAAGACGTCAAGAAAAGACCTACAATAGAAACAGACGTATTGCCTCGTTTCAGGTCGGAGATCTAGTCATGAGAAAGTGCCGAACGCTTTCCCAAGGTGCGAAGGGCATATCTGCTAAGCTTGCACCAAAGTATGACGGACCCTTCGAAGTTAAAGAAGTACTATCTCCAGTAATTCTGAGACTAGAAGAGTCCGGTCGGAAACGGACCGAGGTACACATATCTGATGTAAAAAGATATGTACCACCTCGGGTTGTCAAGTAAAGCAGTAAGGGTTGCGTATCGGTTCGCATGAGAACAGTTATCGAAGGTTGGGCCTGGTAACTGTATGCCATGCATTGAGAGAGTGATCTTTGAGAATACTTGTGTGTGAGTGAATGGGCAATCCTCCCTTATTCGTAATTTACCTTTAATTTATGACTAATTAACCTTTTGTTTTCTTTCAGCTCCCCGATGGACCAGAACCGAGACCTGGAGGCAGGAGACGGTGTTGATCCATCGTCGCCTCCGATCATTCTGCTGGGGGAAGACACTCCGACGTCGGGTGTTGCCGAAGAGGTCATCGGAGTGGCCTCCGACTGTCTCGAGGTGCCCGTTGATGACCCACTCGCTGGATGTGATCAGTCCGTGCGGGAAATCGACGAAGTACTCATCGAGATGGAAGGACCATCCCGAACCTCGACGGTTGATATCCCGTCATCGGGTGATACGACCCAGGTGGAGCAGATGGAAGTGGACGTACCTGCGGTGTTAGCACTGGGGTCGTCCACCAATATCTACCCCGCCGACTACGTAGAGGATCTACGCGAGGCAGAACGGGAGCGGCAAAAGGCCGCCGCCGATAATCGCCCACGCCGCAAGAAGAAGAAGAGCAGCGGCAGACGGCAGTTGACGATGGATGACTATGAGTCAGGAGTCCCAGCCAACCCCCAAGTGACGGAGAGTCCGTGCTTGACGGCGGGAGCTGTGTCCGTCATAGTCCCATCAACCGCAGGGAAACTCGATGTTGGGGTCGAGACCCTGACGGAACAAGCCAAGGCTGGGCCATCGTCATCTGGCCCAGTCATTACTAGGGGGATCGTCCTCCGTCGATTGGTTCCTTTACCTTTCGATCGGTCGGTGGATCCGCCTAAAATGGCTTGTTTTAACTGCTGGGCGATGGACCACAGCCACCGGGAGTGCGCGGCACTGCAATCGATTTATTGTTTCAATTGCGGCCGCCGAGGGGTGGCAGTGAGTGAGTGCCCAAGATGCTCTCGATCCTATGCTCTGGATCCAAGAGCGGGGATACTCGCCGTTCTCGACTGCTGATTCCCAGGTTTCGGTTGCCAAGGTCCCTGCACCTCAGCAGAGACCGAAGCGGTCGAAGCAACGGGACAGTCAGGACGAGTCCAAAAAGCGGCGGATGGAGACGCCCACCCGCAGGGAGGGACCCAAGAAGGGCTCGTTTGTGAAGCCTTCTGGGCCCAAGCCCTCCTATGCGGAAGTGGTGGTGGGTCGCCGAGTAGAAGAGGCGACTCGCCGCCAGGCTGCTGCCTTTGGCTTAGACAGCACAGGGCCCTTCGAACAGGTGAAGGTTGCCCTCAGTGCTGTCGTCCAAGCTAAGGCAGACCAGAAGTTGAGGGAGTACCAGGAGAATCAAACTACTCCCTCAGCCAACCAGTCAGCAGCCGACTCACCACGGCAGGGACGAGAAGAGAGCGGCGCTCAGCCAGTCCCTGCCCAACCACCAGTCGGGGAGGAAGGTATGGACACCCCGTCCCCAAAACCTCGTAAGAAGCAGTCACCGAAGGCTGGGCCTAGTGGCTTGCGACGACCCAACCCGATGGACGTTGACGCCTCTACGAGCGTGGTTAAACCACCTCGCAAGCCGACACAGAAACGGGGGGTTGGGTCCGGACACCGTACTGTCCAAGAAGTACGGGCTTCATCGGCTGGGTCACCGGCGACGGCCGACCAATCCAGAAACGAGACGGACATTCTCAGGGAATGTCGTCTGTTGCTGGAGGCCGCCGCCAACCTCCCTTCCGACATTGCACGAGAGATAGGGCAGGAGGTGGTCCGGATCCTTAGGGATCGTATTCCTTCCCGACATTAAGAAGAGAAACGTACAGCGCGCAGTCGTGGATAGATTGTGCCTTTCTTCGACTCGGCCTTCCCGAGGGAAGTGGAGTCTAGGGGGGGGGCTTTGTGACGGAAATCGTCACACAATCTATTCACGATGAATAGAGTACTTAAATTCGCGAATTGTAAGTCGTCGGAGCCTTTCGTATGTCAAGGCCAACCGTCGACACTTGTTTACTTCTCTACGAGTGTACAATTACGCGCGCGACAATACGTAGGGATGGGAGCGCGAAAGAGTGTGTGAGTTTCCCCACTCCCATCCCTTTTTCGGGAAATTAGGCGATCGCCTAATCAGTGCGTAATGATCCGTCGATCGGGACGGATTATTATATTGTCTAAACGTTCCGTACTGCTCGTGAGTGCCGAGAGTACGCCCCACCCCCTCCTGCATTAAGCTCTGTGAACGGTTGTTCCGGAGCAGAGCTAAGTGCGGAGACCCGGGTGGACTAAAACGTGTGTTCCGTGAGGTGTGTGTTTGTGTGTGTGTGTGTGAACCAAAGGACGGGGTCGTGCGCGGGTGATACCGCGGATCGCGATTCGCTCGCCGCGGCATGGGCCGCCTTCACCACCTCAACCACCGGTCGTCCCCTTGTCAAGGAGGTCGACCAGTCGCCGAGGATCGGCTGGGCCATCCCCGAGGAGCGTCACCGGTAAGTGACAATTTATTATCGGGACCCTCCCCCTCCCTTGTGTGTGTGTGTACCACGGGAGTGTGTTCGAGTACAACGGTACTCGAACAGCGGTTCCCGGGAGTGAAACCTGTCGCAGGAGAGGATCTCGATCCGGCAGGTTTCCCGGGACTTCCGCCCGCGCGTAATAACTTTGTCGCGGCACACGGCCCGAGTGGCCATTTTGTTAATTATTTAATTTAAAATAAACATTTCTTTTATTTTATTTTTAATCAAGTGTGTTTTTGTTATTTCTCCTCGCTCCCGCCGACATTCGTTAATTTTTCATATCGGGCCGAGGCAAGGAGGATTGCCCGAATCCTCCATACCGATCGTCCCAGCGAACTCGCGTTCCTGGCGACAGCCGCAGTTCGGAAAATAAATTAATTGTGTGCGCGGTATTGGGCAACGCGGCCCAACGGTTAATTTTAATTATTAATAATAATTAATTTCACCCGGGCACGCGAATACCACGTCACAACCAATATATTAAGTATATGATGGAATGTGCATCCAATAATTAAACACGCACATTATTTTTGTACAATATACAATAACATTCTAATATTTTTCATCCAAAATAATTGAATAAACAATTATTTATTAACTTCTAAGAAAGGAAATAAGGATATTTATTTACAAAATGTTTCTTATTAGAAATAATAAATTATATTTTTTAATGTCTTACCACTTTCTTAACAAATATATTATACTAAAATTGTTTATCAACATTCTTCAATGAACTAATAATGCACAGTCTATTTTGTTTTTAACTTGTCGGAAGCACTTCATCTCTGAAGGCAAGAGCAGAAACTACTTTTTGGTGTCCTTAATATTCTCTCTTCACAGTTCCTGTTGCTATATTCCATAATCTTGCAACACCATCCGACGAAGCAGTAAAAATGTATTGCGAATCAGCACTGAAAGCTACATCCCAAACCCATCGTTTAGCTTCATGCTGTAGAACTTGCACCTCGGAAAAGTCTGTTGTTTTCCAAACTTTGGCAGTCTTATCTGCTGAAGTAGTAACAAGAAGTGTACTATCAGGACTAAACTTACATCTAAGTGCATATGCTCTATGTGCATTTAACTTATGCCTAGGATTTAATTTTGTAGGTTCTTCACCGATACCACCGGTAACTGTCCATATAAAACAATGACCTATTGTTAACAGCAGCCATATAAGTCCCAACTGCATCAACTGCTATGTCTTGAATAGAAGCTTCTGCTTCAGGTATTAATTGCTCATTATGGTCTGACTTTAGATCCCACAAATGTATAACTCCACTTTTTGCTTGATACGTTTCATGACTGGGCTCCAGAATCTAAATTGTTAAATAAATTATTTTATTAACAAATAATTATATTATTTTTAACTTCTCTAAAATAATTTATTCAAATAATTAATAAACATTTCCTAAATTTTTTTTACTATTTTTATTTAAATCTTGATACTTAGAATTGTAGTAAAAATAAAAAATTTAAATAATTATTATACTGTACCTGTGAAAACTGTAGTGCAAAACCAAGAATTTGACAAACTTTTAAATTATCAACATTAAACATAACCAATAATTGTCACTGACAGGTTCTGCTACGCGCACGTTTCTCGGCAAATTAGATGATTGACGACCGTGTAAGATAAAAGATGACCGTTTAAGATAATAATGAAAAAATAACTAGATCACGCTTGTCTCACTCACTCTTTCGTTTTCCCCTATAGCTCTGTCTCAACTTTTTCGAGTAGACATATATATATTTATAGGAGACGAAAAGGATATCAAAAAATACATAGCCCAGTAAAAGAATTTGACATCTCAGATATTTACATGAAATTTTATTTATTACTAATCGTTATTATTACATGTTTAACGTTCAATTTGTGTCTCTAGATAGTAATTTATAAAACACCTCCCACGAAGGTGTCAACATTCGCAAGTATGGTTTCTAATCACAGTTTAAAAAACTTTCTCTGATAAAAGAAATCTTGAATTTCAACTCTCACTTTTTTCTACTTACTATTATTTCAATTTAACATTTTTTTATATACTTTGTACTGAAGCTCTATAAAAAGTTTATACAATACAAAGTACTGTATTCAGAGTGGAATAATCGATAGTATTTTTACTATACCATAAATTTGTTTTTAATTAATAATTTATATATTTTTGCGTTGACTTCGTAGAAAGTTTCTGCAATTGAAAGTACTGAAATCAAATTGGTATCGACAAGTATATTTTTCCATACCATAATGTTTTTAATTAAACATTTATATACTTTCCTTAAACTCCATAAAAAGTTTCTGCAATTGAAAGCACAGAAATCAAATCGGTATCGACAAGTATTTTTTTCCATACAAAAAATTTGTTTTTAATTAAACATTTATATACTTTGCTTTAACTCCATATAGAGTTTCTGCAATTGATAGTACTGAAATCAAAGTGATATTGATGTCTGGAAAGCACTTTATAAAACACCTTCCACGAAGGTGTCAACGTTCGCAAGTATAGTTTCAAATTGCACTTTCAAAATTGTTATCTGATAACAAAAATCTTTAATTATTACTCCCATCCTATTTCTGCTTATATTTTGCTTAAACTCCATAAAAAGTTTCTGCAATAGATACTACTGAAATCAAAACAACACAATCGATAAGTACTTATAACCATATCATAAATTTGTTTTTAATTAAACATTTATATATTTCACATAAACTCCATAAAAAGTTTATGCAATAGAAAGTACTAAAATCAAAGCGGAATAATCGACAAGTATTTTTTACCATACCGTAAATTTGTTTTTAATTAATCATTTATATATTTTTTTGCGTTAACTGCATAAAAAGTTTCTGTAATTGAAAGTACTGAAATCAAATTGAATCAATAATTCTTAGTCATATTTTATAGTTTCGACAAAATTTTGGATTCATTCATTACCGCATTTTTACAATAAAACGATATCAAGATTTCGGAT
This sequence comes from Theocolax elegans, assembly GCA_026168455.1. NCBI lineage: Eukaryota > Metazoa > Arthropoda > Insecta > Hymenoptera > Cerocephalidae > Theocolax > Theocolax elegans. The sequence continues at coordinate 28,702,028 of CM047425.1, forward strand.
GTCGAATTCTTTACTTTCGGAATGAGAGAAAAATTTTCTTTTTCTTCGTGTTCTCCAACATTATATATATAGATATACTCATAATAAATAATAGGCGATGAGAGACTAGAGACTATATAGAGATGTTGAAGCAGCGCCGCCTACCGGTCGAAATTCTTTACTTTCGGAATAAGAGGAAAATTTTTCTGTTTCTTCGTGTTCTCCAACACTATATATATATATTTAAATAGACAGCTAATTTAACCCTTAAATTTAACTGTTATTTTAAATTTTCAAATCTAAAATTAATCGGGGGGCCTTTGGATATATATATATATATATAATATTATGACATCATTCCCGTATCTTCATCAAAAATGTCACCTAACCTAACATATAGGTGCAGGGGATCAGATTTACTTACACGGGAGAGAAAGAGAGATAGAGTGAAGTGAGAGATAATCAAGTCAAACGTCAATCTGCGTGTACATTACAGCGTGCAAAAAGTGTTACAGATAAAACAAGTATTTCTGTGTAAAGAAAAATAGCACCTCACTAATAAGATGAGTAAATAAACGATAAAAAGGAAAAAGTCTGAAGAGAGATAGAATATTTAATGGAATGGAACTTAATTACAATGAACAAATGGAACAAATAAAAACTAGCGAACAAAACTTAGATGTTAAGAAACGTAATAATGGAATTCATTGCATTAAGTTTAATAAGGATGAATGTATTTTTCAGTTTGCAATATATGATGATGACGAACATATAAAAACATATACTGTTTAAATTTTTAATGAAAATAATAAGGGAACATTTGGAGTTTTGGATATTCCATTGGCCATAGATTTGCATCAAGTAGTTAAAGAAACACCTTTTTGGATAATATTGTAAATACTCCAATATTTGTAAGAAATCTTAAGTTACACTTAGACACGTATTACAAACGAAAAAAACAATATTATGATTTGAAATCTTATTTGGAAGATGTTTGTAATTGTTCTGTGGATGTGCATTATTCTTATACTTTTGTTTTATAACGTTTCTGAAATACAAAGATTTTGAAACTAATATCTACTTTAACACAATTGTTTATGTATTTTATGACTTAACAAAAGAAAATCCTATTAAAGTAAAATTTGACTTAAATAGCTTTGATGATATTGACAATACTAATATGAAGCAGCATTTAGAATCTTTTTCGAATGTTTTAAAACTTTAACATTAAAAGAAGCATTTATTCAAATAATTGAACAAGATAATGCACCTATGGAATGGAAGTTGGAAAAATATGATACAATATTAAATTTAAGTGTAAGTATTTTTAAACTAAAGACTTTAAAACTGAAAAAACATTATTCATTTACTTCTCTTTTAGGATTTATCAGATTTTGAAAGCTCAGATGATGATATTAGCCAGATGAGCACTCCAAAAAAGAAACAAACAAAACAAGCGGTGAAGAAGCTTTCATATACTAAAATTAAAAAAACAACTGTTAATAAATTACAAACTAACAAAAAGTCACAAGGTAAAAATGATGGCTCGACTGAACAGTATAGTCAAGGAAATTCTCAAACAAATTGAATGTTAAACAAACACAGAAAACTAACAAGAAAAAGAAAAAAAAACTTCAAGATACAATAAGACAAACAAAACTAAACTTTACATTAGAGAAGAATGCAAATGAAAAAAATGTTACTGGTGATAATAGTGCAATAAGCGCTGCTATTCATATTGTGAATAAAAAAAGGGTAGAATAATTAAAGCAAGTCAACACATCCAAAGGAGAATCAAATAGTGAAATGGATAAAACAGATAAAATTAATAAAGTTAATTCAAAAGGTAAACCACAAAAACAGCAATTAGCTAGCAAGCTAGTTAATTTAAATAAGACTATTGACATGAAAAGGAAATCAATAACAAAAATAAATACCTTTAGAAGACCACATAGTATAATTAACAAACGAATCAAGCAACCTATCATAACAAGTACACCACTTCATGTGCAAACTAATAAATTATTTCAACCAACTACAAATGATAATTTGGACATCAGTGAAATAAGTAGAAGAGAATCTGTAAATACCAATAATCATAATAGCAGTAGTAGTAGTACCAGAAACCTAAGACTTTCTCGTAATTAAAAAAATTGTATAAATTTAAAATTGTTAATATTATTTAATTATGGTTGCAAAACACCAATATATTAAGTATATGATGGAATGTGCATCCAATAATTAAACACGCACATTATTTTTGTACAATATACAATAACATTCGAATATTTTTCATCCAAAATAATTGAATAAACAATAATTTTATTCATAATAACATTGTAATATTTTTCATCCAAAATAATTGAATAAACAATTATTTATTAACTTCTAAGAAAGGAAATAAGGATATTTATTTACAAAATGTTTCTTATTAGAAATAATAAATTATATTTTTTAATGTCTTTACACTTTCTTAACAAATATATTATACTAAAATTGTTCATCAACATTCTTCAATGAACTAATAATGCACAGTCTATTTTATTTTTAACTTGTCGGAAGCACTTCATCTCTGAAGGCAAGAGCAGAAACTACTTTTTGGTGTCCTTAATATTAGGGTTTCACTTTCAATAATTTATTTATTTGTTATTATTACATGTTTAATGTTCAATTTGTGTCTCTAAATAGTAATTTATAAAACACCTTCCACGAAGGTGTCAACATTCGCAAGTATGGTTTCTACAGTTTAAAAAATCAAAATGCAATAATTGTCAAGTATGGTGTATATTTTAATCACCCTTTTAAAATTGCTATGTAAATATAATAGTTAAACATTTCTAATTTTTAAGCAAATTTTGTTGCACCACAATAAAAACAAAATTTTTTTATTAAGAAATTAACTACGTACATAATTCCTAAATAGTTTCTGCAATAGAAAGTACTGAAATCAAAATGAAATTGACAAGTATTTTTATAAATATTTATTACTATAAAACTTTACGTTTAATGTTGTAAAACACCTTCAAGAAGGTGTACATTTTGGCAAGTATGGGTTCGGTCCGATCACAATTTTCCAATATTTTTATTTTAACTAAACCTATATTACATAATAACTTATTTATCAATAGAATAATACTAATGAAGTTATTACATTAGAAAGTACTGAAATCAAAATGCAATTGTCAAGTATGGTGTATATTTTAATCACACTTTTAAAATTGTTGTACATAATTCGTAGAAAGTTTCCGCAATAGAAAGTACTGAAATCAACATGGAATCGGCAAGTATTGCTTTTCAAAAATAAATATATTTTTCGAACTGAATGTACTAATATTTTCTGAAAAATTCTATCTTACTCATTTATTTTTTTTTTTTAGTTACAGCAGAAAATACACAATTTTATAATAATATTCATTTGTGCAAAATTAATTTATGGAAAAGTAATAAAACAGAAATTTTTCTCATTTTTATTCTTTTTAAATGGAATAATACTTGCACCACGCGTTGGTTTGCCTTATTACTTTTAATAAGTTATAATTAGCAATGCATAATATATTATATATGCACATATCAAGTTATTATAAATATTTTAAGGTAAGTTAATAGGTACAACATATCTAAATGATTTTTAGTGACTCTCATAAGCCCTATATATATCATTACTGCAGATAATATTAATTTGTCAAACCGAGTACAAGCACTTCATAATTATTATATAGTAAAAAAAATGAATAGATACGATCCATTCCAAATAGAAATTCGTTTTATAGTTTAAAACATTAGAAATCTTTATTTTAACATTTTTTTAATCGTTAATCTACTTTCTTAAGTTAGTAAGAGAATATTCAAAATTACCTCGTGATACACCCAACGGTGGTGCAAGTATTATTTCATTTAAAAAGAATAAAAATGAGAAAAATTTCTGTTTTATTACTTTTCCATAAATTAATTTTGCACAAATGAATATTATTATAAAATTGTGTATTTTCTGCTGTAACTAAAAAAAAAAATAAATGAGTAAGATAGAATTTTTCAGAAAATATTAGTACATTCAGTTCGAAAAATATATTTATTTTTGAAAAGCAATACTTGCCGATTCCATTTTGATTTCAGTACTTTCTATTGCGGAAACTTTCTACGAATTATGTACAACAATTTTAAAAGTGTGATTAAAATATACACCATACTTGACAATTGCATTTTGATTTCAGTACTTTCTAATGTAATAACTTCATTAGTATTATTCTATTGATAAATATGTTATTATGTAATATAGGTTTAGTTAAAATAAAAATATTGGAAAATTGTGATCGGACCGAACCCATACTTGCCAAAATGTACACCTTCTTGAAGGTGTTTTACAACATTAAACGTAAAGTTTTATAGTAATAAATATTTATAAAAATACTTGTCAATTTCATTTTGATTTCAGTACTTTCTATTGCAGAAACTATTTAGGAATTATGTACGTAGTTATTACCATATTACAATATTTATAAAGTTCTATGTAAATCGATTATTTAGTATTTTTATAATACTTTCGCTGTGTAACGTTAAAAGTTCATACATAATGTATTGCACGTCATTTTTACAAACTAAACTTGTAACACTCTCCGCATTTTTCGTGATTTCTACATACACTGTATTAACAATTTCGTCGTCGACCGCCGATATAACGCTAGCAACATTTCTTACAGTAAATTCGGTGATTTGAGCGTTATACAAAGCAACATTTTTATCGTAAACAAAGTTTAATGTTTTTCGCGTCACAGAGTCTACAAAAGCTGATATTAAATTGAGGTATTTTAACCTAAAATTAACACATGGAACCAATTCCTTTAATTTATCAAACGTAACTTTTTTCATCACTATACTGCGATGATAACGTTTTGAAGGTGGGTCATCTGATGTTAGTTTCCGATCCTCCTCGATTTCTATCGCCTTATCTTTGTGGACATGTGTATACCTCAAGATCCATCCGTAGCCATAAACTTTATGATCCTGCAGGTGATCCTTTAATCCTTGAAAATAGCCGTCAACATCATCAAAAGATAAAAGTAATTCGGTCCATCCAAGCGTTGAAAATGGTATTCCAACGAAATCTGTACCAAGTAAGCGTACCACTGGTCGTATCTCCACGTAGTCAATATCGTCGAATTCGAGACCGATAAGAATCTTTTTTGTGTACGATTTATTTAAACTGTAAAAACGAGATATAATCTGTTGTGGTCTCAACCGTTAGACTTCTGTTCCCGATTCAATACTTCGGTGCTTAGCAGCCATCCTCACTTTAAAAATGAAAGTTTGATAAGCGGTACAGAAACAGCATTTCAAGACTGATGCCGTTTGGTGTTGCGGAGGCGCTATTTCAACAACGTCTACCGGTAGAGAGGGGAGTCATGTGAAAAACTGTAACCATCAACGAGCTGCCACGTAACCAACATTGAAGAAGAGGTGGAATCGAGTCTGGTAGTGGAGGTAGTTGTCGGGTAATTAACCTGTATATTATAACAAAGACATCTTGCTACTCGAATTTTGTAAACATCTGACACTGCAACCACCGTTTCCGGTGAATCCCACATCATCTTTTTTTTATATCGCACGTGTCTTCGTACGATGCCATCGTTCTTTACAAGATTAGCAGAAAAACGTTTGGGAAACTTTTGCATACCGATACGTTTACTCATACATTTGTTGTTGTTTTTATCTACGTATACAGCAACCCAATGCATTCCCGGTTTTGTATGGTCATCAGTGTTGAAGATAAATGCCGCCGGTTTCGTCCACAACCGTGGAATCTGATCTGCTGGGAATACGCCCACTGTATGTGACCGAATCTTGGTTAGGAGTTACAGTATTTCCAAACTATTCATCGCAAAGCTGTGCTGGTAAGGTGTATATGAATTCGTCAAAAATATCTTGATCGCGTAAACGCAACCACTCTTTTAACCGAAACGCGTTATTTAAAGCACAGGTATATTTTAAATGAGTGTTTTTTAACCTGTGCTGAATACAGTATTTATCGCTCCAAGGTAGATTTTGAAATGATGGACAATCCTTGTCATTTTCCAAATTAACAACTTCACAAACTGTCAATTTTTGCAAATTAACCATTTTTCTTTACCTTGTGTATAAATTTTCCGTGCACTTTTTGTTATCTCCTTCAAAGTCTTTGAAATCATTTTTTTCGTCACATCACCTTCGAAATTATGTAATCCATGATGGTTAAACGTTAACCAATTGTTTTGTCTTCTTATATCGTCAGGCAGTCGCTCGATACCTATCGATGGAGCCAGAATCCAGTGTGCACTAAAATCTCCAACCAACGAGACGATTGCGATTTCCTTTGGAACGGTAACATCGTCCTTATCTTTGAAACACAGGATGTCAACGATCATATCCATCTTGACTGTAGCAAACTTTTATATAAACTGACTCATGACTTCTCAGAGCATCTTATATTCAAAGTGAACATTAAAAGCGCCATCTATACAAAACTTTTTAGCCGCTGCGTCAATCTCCAATATATTCTCATACTCGGCGAATACGATACAATTTACAGTACTGTATAATGGTTCTTCGAATCGTACGTCTAGCCTAACGCTATCGTGTTTTATTAAATTCCAATGGGACTGATCGTTTGCTGATAAGTCAGGAGTTAAATCAAAGGCAAAAAGACAGTAGCCGTTAGGGTATGATTCTCGCGAAATATTGTTACCTTCATTTAGAAAGTGTATACCTGTATCCGAAAATAACGTATGATAGGCGTCAACATACAATTTTTTATTTCTAAAATCAGGTTGCAGCGGTCTCGAAGGTATTTGTACACCGTCAATGTACAGACACAGGAAATTAATATTAAAATGTTCAAAATTGTATGGGTTAAAATTTTGGTTATCGTTGAAAGCTTTGTTTTTAACGAATCCTACAATTATTCTTTGCGGTAATTGACCTAATATTATATTATCCAAAGTTTCACCATGTATACTGCTATGCATTGTTACAGCTTTCACCTACACTCTTGTGATAGGGTACTTTGCTGTTATTTTTGACAAAGCTTTAACGTGCGTAAGTAACACACCAGGATTAACTAATTTAACGCGCACATCCACTCCGTTTATTAATAATTTATCTTGATTGAATACATCACTGTGTAAATGTTCAATTAAATCCACAGGTTTTTTATAGTTCAAAAGATTTTTATGATTATTGAGGCCTTCATTACCACCCTCCGTATCATCCATTTTTCCAGCTGTGTCGTTTGACCATAAAGCAGTTGTCAGATGAGACTCTTTTGCAGCACTACCATAATTCAATAAAGTTTCAAAGTACACTCGATATGCATAAGAATTGTTAGGTGGTGATACCGGTTTTGAGTTGAAAAACACATCCACCTGGTTAAATAGTGAGTGTATAAAATTATTTACCGGCCCAGATTTTTTTAAATCAGCCTCAACACCTTCTGCATACGTGTCCGTAGAAGGTTTAAGTGAAACTCGCAGACTCAACATTGTGTGAGCAAGGTCCAAATATTCGTCACCATTTCCAGGTATTACAAATTCTATCGGTGAATCATTTGTCAACGATGCTATCGGTTTATATTGTATACACTGCGATCCTTCAATGGTCGTTTGCATTGGTGAAATTTCAAATAACAATAATTCCGATTTAAGACACTCGCAGGATTGTGTATGTAAGAAAGCCATTGCTAACCGAAAATGTCTCTTGTTGTCCGAGTGTAATGTCTATTTTTGGTTTTGTTAGTTTGCTTCTTATTATTCTTCCTCTTTGCGAATCTACCTCCTCTTGACTTACGTGCTTTTTTCGATTTTCTACTTTTCGAGCGTTTGACTTATCTCCCCGCTGTATCAGACATCAACTGTAACGCTCCGTCAATTCTTTGTCTTTTATATCCCGACCCCTTCATCAATTTATCAATTTTTTCATATGCTTTTCTCTTTAGATTCTCACCAGATTCACGCATACAATTATTAAATGATTCTCTCAATGGCGAATTGTGCGTCGCTACATCAGACATGATATTTATTCCGGTTTGCAATGCTTCTTTCCCAACAGCTTTAGCCCCCCTCGACAAAAGGGGTAAAACTCTGCAAAAAATACCGGCAAGAAAAGATCCGATACCGCCGTGAGCTTTCTTATAGGGATATCCAGCGTAAATCCGATCGACACCACCACTGCTACCGCATCCAACTTGTAAATTAAAATATTCCTCGTAACGTTCCATGATTTTTATTTAGTCAACTCGTTTAAAGTGTAGCGTCGCTGTCAACGTGCCGTAATCAAATGGTATCGATACTCCGTGCTGATCTCTTATATCAATTTCAATAGTTTAAAAGTTGTTGAATAACAGTGGTAAGTACATAGATGGTGAGAAACTTTTTAATCTCATTCTACCGTACTTATAATCGTCGATATTTAACGATACAGCTCTTAATAATCGTGTCTGTACATCACCGGTTACATATGTTTCACAGGTATCTGTATATATCATCAACATGTCTGGTAAACAACTCGCAAGATTAGCGGGACAATCGGAAATTATCAAATTATCTTTATCAACATAAATAAATTCGTTATGCTCATTCCGGAAATCAAATCCCAGAGTTTTTTTAACTTTGCTCGAAAAATGTATCTGGTGTACCAGTTCCGAACAATATTCTTGATGGCATATTCGACGTACCGATGTGTACCCGCCTCGTTCAACGCTAAACTTTAACTGGCCTTTAGGCAATGCAATTCATTGATTTCCTCTACCAAACTTTGAATACTTTTGTAAACCCCGCGTCGTATATACGATACATCGTCAACGGTAAATGAGTTGGAGCTTAGTATATCAATTACTTCGATAGCCGAGATTCTTGATTTAGCCGGAGGTGGTGCGATACGCATCTCCTCCTCCGACGTCAAGTGTTGGAATGTGAGCGGTATTTAAATCTCTGAGAGAGCAACGTTCCACGATCCTTGTAAACAAATAGTTTGCGGTAACTGTGTAACAAAGTGTGTTGTTGTGTTATCAGGAAAAAATTGTATACTACTGTTGATCATTAAGACGACGTAAAATTGATCTTTCATCATCTTATTTCAGCAATATCGCTAGCCTTTACCCTCGAATTAAATTTTTCAGGATAACCTTTCCAACTTACAAAATATTCTTTAAACCGACCTCGTCCTCGCGACTTCAAGATTTGATCGATTTCCAAAACTTTATTCGTAAAATCCAATCTTACTTTGCAAAGCTCCTCCCCGTAAAAACACCCATTAATTTCTTCATCGGCCAGATCTTTTAAAAAATACACAACCGGATAACGATATGTTGAAATTCTTCATTACATCAGGTTGCTGTTTCGATTCGTATCGGTGCTTCAAATTTTTACGCGCCTCTGCGGCATTGTGTATGGTGACTGAGGCTGGTTTCATTTGGATAGCTGAATGTTTTGTATGATTATAAGCATCGACTATATTTCCTAATACATCGATATAACTCCTGGTATTGGTATGAGTAAAGAATCGCCATATTCGTTCTTTAGTTGTTCTTATAACTCTTTCAACGATAACTGCTTTAATATTAGAACTACGTACGATTCTGTAGATTATACCTTCTTTTTCAAGGACTTGTTGGAATTCGCGGTTCGTAAATTCGCCGCCTTTATCGGTCTGCAGACATATCGGTTTTCGTCCACTAGTCCTGGTTAAAATAATTTCGAAAGCGACGTTATTACCACTTTTCGTCTCTACCGGCTCTATCCATTCATATTTGCTAAGAACATCTATAACGGTCAAAATATAAGTGAATCCATCGTTGTACGTTTTCAATAATCTCAAATCCATTAAATCGGCTTCCCAAACATCATCAATATTGCGAACGTTATAACTTCGTCGAACGAATCTACGTCTAACAAATTTGTGTTTATTGTATGCATCCTGACTCTCGAGCCATTCAATCACACGTTCCGAGTTAAACGTTTTACGGGTGGCTTGTAACAATTTGTCAGCTCCAGCGTATGCGGTGGGTCTTGGTAAACCATAATATAAGAGTTCCAATTGATTATTCATGATTCTTAACCTCTTTTGATAAAGTTTTTTGTTTTTTATTCTTTTTATTACTTGCGCTACCACAAAGATGATCTTATGTCTCGTTGAGCGATTCAGACATTTGATTACTCGGTCATAGTCAACGAATGGAAATACAAAATTAATTTATAATAATTTAATGAAATTTATAATTAGTAAAACGCGTATTTTTTTACGTTGTACATCGTCGTTAGAAGGTGAAAATAAAAAAATGTAAGGTGAATGTAAGAGAGTGAAATGGGTAAAAATATCTTTCATTAAATCGTTTATTAACAAGTAGAGTTGATACATCGATCAAGTTTTCTAATTACATTTTTTATAATTATCTTTTTTTTACACATTCTGATGGTATTAGTAGAAAAATTTTCGGAATACTTTTTCCATTGAGACTTTGTGTGGATACCGTCTTTCTTTCCCTGCTATTTAACAATTAGTGGTATCTGATCTGGTTTGCTCTTATTTTGACCCATTTTGAGTTACGAAAAATGAAATTTAGTAACTTTGGACTGTCAAGTTTAGAACAGGTATTATTCGATTCTGCGTAAATTACAGACCGTTGATTGCATCGGATGTAAAAGTTCACTATCTCTTTCTCCCAACTCGTTGTAAGGCGTACGTACTCTTGCAGGAGTCCATGCACGTGTGGATGTACATAGTAAAATGATGCTTGTACTTTATCTCAACAATATTTATACTTCTTTCCATCAACCTTCTTGATTCTGGTCATCATTTGTATCCATACGGGTAACTTTTATGCAGGTTCACAAATCTTCTTTTACCGTAAACAGGTTTACAGGTTTTCGTCTCGTCCTGCGTTACGACGTCATGAAAACGCGTTTTTTTAATAGCCGATGAAGTTAACGTTATTTCATTAGTACTTGCAGTGATAATTTCCCGTATACTATCATAGTTCACTCTTTGACTGTTTGTATAATTTAAACGAATTCCTTTTACTTTACACACGCATTCTTCGCCATTTGGAGTTTTGTATTTGTATGCGTAAAATTTCGGCCCTCCTGAAATAAAAGATGTAATGTAGGTTCCTATTCCTTTGTCAGCCAATTCATCGGTAAGATCACCGAGCATGTTACCGAGCGGTAAATCTTTATCACTATTTCTACTCACATAGAGTACAGAGTCAGTGTCGTAGTAGAGAACGCGTTCTCCTAATTCGTTCAAGTACCCAAATAATTTCAGACGAGCTTGAGCTGTCGTGAAAGCAGCAACGACTACGCTCATAGTGTGTGATGGTCTGAGGGAATCACTTTTATATTGCCAATTTACGTATAGTATATCATCGTTTACGGGCAAAATTGAATTCACATCAATTTCCACACTGGTAAGCAGCTCTACCAATCTCTGCGATTGTGTAATCACCTCCGTTTTCGGCTTATTTTCACGCTGAGCCAGCGTACCCCGCAGAGAATTTAAAGATAATTTTGCCACGGATCTTAATCCGGGGTTAAACTTAATGCTACTTTTGTTGAATCGTATACCTTCTTTACGCTCAATATTTGTTATATACTGTTTCTTTTCCTCATCGGTAACACAGTCTGGTGGATATCTTAAAGCTTCGTTTTTATCTTTGTAAAACCCATCTATATATCTTGCAAATATACCACCATTCTGCGTTTTAGGATCATACTGTGTCATTTCATATTGCCAAATTTCGTGTACTGCATGAACAACGTAGCCTAATTCGACAGCTTTTTTAACTTCTTCGGATACCCAAGTTCCTTGCAGAAGCCGTTCTAGCGAGTCTTCATGAGGGCAATCAGTTTGTGTCATTTCTTCGCAACACGAGCGACACAATGGGAAAATTAGTTTACCATGCATTCTCACAGGAAGGACTGGATGGTACAAATTTCTCGGAGGTAACACATCACACATAATCAATCCGTCGACTATCGATACATCGAGTGTGTGCCCTATAAGTTTTTGACATTCTTCTACTCCTACATACAATTTTGGATGACCTATGGGATATTTTCCTCTTTTACATATGTACGGATAGAGTAAGCAAACATCAACGTATCTAATCTTTTCCTCTTCGTTACAGTCGTATACTTTCACCGTGTTACCCGTACGTCCACCAAAGAAAGCATCATGGGGATGTAGTGGTTTTCGATCTAATACACTACTTATTTCTCGTAGATATTGTTTCATTTCTTCACTTTCGGAGACTTTCTTATTAAATACACACTCCCAAATTCCGATCAATTCATAATTACCAGCTCAGATTTTTTCAGAAATGACGTATTTATTTTGTAACATCGCGGACAGCCTTGCCAATTGCATCCATGGAATTGGAGAACTATACCATTATGGATTTCATGTTCAGTGGGAATACAGTACCCGTCCACTAGAATACCCTCTATTATTTTCTTTTCTCGGCATCGACCAGCGTGTGCAATTTTTCTGTTTAATTCCTTTTTCTCCATCCAATATAACCACTGAATCGCTTTGATAGATTGATTATCTGCACGTCGGTACCCTCCTATTGGAATTATGCCTATCTGTTTCTTCTTTAAAATATTCTTTCTATAAACATGCATGCATGCGGAATCAGTTGTAGAACATTCCACGAACGGGTCTACATCGTACTTTATGAATGTTGATCGAAAATTCAAGCAAGCCAACCTCAGAATGTTCACGTCTTGCTTACAATATTTTATAATTTCTTTTTGTAAATCAAAAATATATTCCGTCTCCTGTTGTTCTCTGTGCCACGATAAAAAATTTTCTCTTTCGTTAGGATGCATACTATCTGGAGCGTACATTTCCAAAGACGATAACGGTCCAATATAAGATTGGTGTTCTTGTGTGTTGAATAAGTGAGGAAACGTACCTTTTTCAATTCTAGATAAGCCGTATGCTTTTGGCAAAGTACTCAGCGGCATGTGGAAGTAATTTAAACTGTCGATAAATTTAATATTCTTAAACTCCATCAAAATGATTTTGGATCCATTCAAAATTACAGTTGGTTTGATACGACCGTTACGTTTCTCCACAAGATATTTAAATATAAATTGAGCATCACAACCTTGAGAATGGTGGGCAATACAGACAACTTTTTTGAATATTTTTCGAGGAGTCAAAGCGAGTTCAACCAGTTTTTTGACAGGATCTGTTTTAAATATATATTCGCGTATACCACATTGTACACATCTGTTTGAAATATTGGCATCTTCAAGGCAAAAGCTGCAAACTTGCTGCACTACGCACAGATTTGGATCAACCAATACAGATAATGTTTGCTCTGTTTCGAAATTATAAAATAAGAAAATCGTTCTTAAAGTTTGCTCATCCCGTTTGATATATTGAACGTAATAAAAATGGTCACTTGGTAATCGTTCATTACCAGTTTTGCAATATACAATACCACACTCGTGTTTTTCTTTTCGATTATATACACGAACCGTTTTGAAGATTTCGAAGATTCTTCTTAAATGATCCATGTTTGCGGTGATTATTGAAACACACTTCACCGAAGAAACTTCTAAGACACATTGCACATTTTTTAAAATTTCATTGGGATCGCATGGTGGAATTTGCATGCACTTATAGCATCTGCGAGAACACCTATGATCTTCAACGTTTCTGTAACTTTGATTGCATGGTATGCAGTAACCCCTACTACCGCTAGCACATATCAAATTTAGAATCGGTTGGGAATGATTTGGCGATTCGTAGTACATGATACGTAAAAAGTGAGTAATGTTTTTATGTGTATCAATCACGAATTTCGTACCGTCATAAACAGGGCGTTCACCACGTCCGAAATTTTGAAAATTGTATACCACTATGACAACATCATGATCAGTAAAAATTTTTTGAAAATGATGAATTTCATTTATTCCGCATCCGGTAGCAGGTATCGTAGGTAGGACCTGCGCTAAAGCTACTAGTTCTACAGCGGCTTTATTTTGTAGAGATCTGCTAGAATTTCTGATAGCTGTCCAATACTCGTGTAGTTGTCCCGAACGTATCTGTTCTCTAACGACATAAGCCAATGCTGTTACTAGAGACCGAGGTAAACAAAAAATATCATCGTTTCTTATAGTCAAAATTGATTTTTTAAGTACACATTGCTCTGTTAATCTAACTCGACCGCGGCCCAAAACATTCCGGACAATAGCATATTTAATTCGTAACGAATCATCAATGTTAAAATCACATTAAAATCTTTCACATTAAAATCACAAATAGGCCTGAACGATAACCACAAAGATCCGTGAATAAATCTTTCTGAATCGATAGTTACACCTATGAAATCAGAATCATCGCGATCGCCACATAAATGACGATGTAAGTCATTTAGAGCTCCTTCCATCCACTCACATATATTTGCGTTAGGTGGTGGTCGTGCTACTCTTCCTTGAACTTCTATTCCATACAACCCGAATCGTTGAAAATATCTGCGTACTTGGTTTTCGATAATGAAACGTTGTGACAATTCATTTACTACGTCTGGTGGACCTTCACCTTTCTGGAAAACACCACCTTTGTAAATAAAATTAAATTAAATTTATAATGTTTAAAACAAAAGTGTTGAGATAAAGAATAATACGTACAATCATCGTCACCCGATGAAGTATCGCTACAACTCGAGCAGGAGGTGGTGCTGGATGAATATTCGTTATCATCATGCGTATCGATGATGGTCATTTGTCATGGGTACATCCTCCCTGGCTCTTGAATCTCATGCGAGGAACGAGAGGTTTTTATACTAAAAGATTTGTAAAATTATAATTAACGAATATAAGCATAGAAGAAAGCTTAATTAAAATAATCACGCTAGAGGGTACACCTTTGTTATAAGCGAGCATCGCTAACGCGATGACTTACAGCTCGCGCGAGCATCGATACCGGATGACTCCCAGCTTTGTTTATAAACATATCATGTAACATCAATGACTCAGCGAAGACTGAGGTCATGTTTTGACTGTCCATGGTGGCCGCATAACTACTAGCGAGATACGTTGAATGGTTACTTGCTAATTATGGTAGGAAACCAGTTAGGAGATTCGGTAAACCGTGTCGTCTCAATGATGAATCAATTTCCCTGGTAAACATAGACGTTTCTTTTAAACTTATAATGAAATATAAATAATATATAAATTACTGAATTTGATTTATAGATTAGAAGACAGAGTGTTAAAGATATATCGAAAGTCGATGTCATCAAATATACTGAATAATATAAAAACACAAGCAGCAAACAGTTTTAATAAAACATTCAAACTCCAGAGAAAAAAATAAACATTATTATTATTATTTTTTTCAGCTTACCAAGAACCCGAGGTGGGTCCGTACAGCTATAAACATTACTAATAATAATAAATAAAATATTATTTTATTATATATTACACATTGCAAACTAAATAAACATTAAGAGTAAATTGAATTATAATAAGTAGATTCAAAGCAAACTTTAGAAGTATTTTCAGTTCACTTTTACAATTTTATAACTCATTTTCCAAGTTTTCAATCGTTAAATGCATATTGTTCGAACTATCTATGTTTTTCTCTGGAGTTTGAATTTTTGATTAAAACCGTTTGCTTCTTGTGTCTTCATATTATTCAGTACATTTGATCATATTGATTTTCGATATATCTTTATCACTTTGTCTCCTAATCTGCAAATCAAATTCGCTAATTGTTTTATTATAAAATTTCAGATATATTATAAAAAAAACAAACGAAAATGAAATGTACCTTGTGGTTAGAATAATTCTGGTACATGCCTTTGTAATTAGGAATTTCTTTATTCACACTTTCAGGAAATAAATCGCCAGATAACGAATACTTTGACTGAGATGATGACGGCTGTTGCTGTTCGAGCGACGTTGTTGGTACAGTTAACTCGACATTATTATGTCTAGTACAAACAGTATTACTTACTGACGCAAATGGCCGCGTTGGTAATAGAGGTGGTAGCTGCTGTGACTGCTGCAGACCGGGACCACTGTTCGAGCTCAACCATAGTAATAATTGTAGTGATGTCGAAGCACCCTATTAAAATTAGTAATTCAGAAAATTGTATCTACATGTGTTCTCAAAGTGTTCCATCATCGTTGACTTACCACTCGTAAGCTCATTCACTATTTCGTAGACTTGACAACTTCTTCAGATTTACCCATAGTGTCCGAATCGTGTCTATTTTTTAATTGCACTTGTTGAAGTTGGTTCGATGACAATGATGTCTTCTGGGGTGACAGAGTCTGCCAGAGCCGATGGAGCCCGTTCTATTGCAATATTGCGAGAGGTTTACGTTCTGTTTTTGATTTTCATGAGGTTGAGATTGCAACGTAGACGCTGTGGAATTATTTGCAGTCGGCAGTTACTATGTTCGATCCATCTGGTAATCGGCGTATACGATTTCCCGATGATGAAGCTTCAATACCGCTTGCGCTTTCCAATACGCTTCTGTTGCGGCGATTAGCAGCTTGTGATCTCGAGAATTCATTTATTATAAAAATATATAAAGTATATAGTTATATTTATTTAATGATAATGTGAAGAATCGAGATTTAAAAATTCACAAATTATCACGAATCTTTCATGCAAAGTTTTCTTAAAAAATATCCAATCTTAACATAAAATCAATAATTTCCAATAAATTATAGAAAATTTTTTAAAAACTTAATTCACCTCTACTACTCTAAAATCTTCGATAGTTTTAAATTTATAGAGATATTCTTATAATTTAGTACCAACATGAAGTTCATCTAAGTACTTATAATACTTAAAAAACGCCCAAAATTTTTCCAGTCCATAAACTTAATCTAAATAAAATTAATTTAAATCTTATATACCTATGTTTTATTTACAAAGATGATTTTAATATTTACAGCAATATTTTTTTATTTAATTTTTTTTAATAATATAATTCAATATAACAATTTCAAAATATAAATTTCATTTGTACCGTAAAATACAATTTCTATCTAAAAATCCTGAATATATATCTTATGTAGATAAATGCACTTATCACTTTTATAATTTTTCACTGTTCCCACTTGAAAATCTTTATAAAGTTGTGGTCTGAATTTTTGTTCTAAACCATAATTATAAAAAAAAATCAAAACAGACACTTTTAAAGCCATAACGATATCCTTGTCCTAAACTCTTCGTACATAGTGCAATTGAAATTCTCCTTTAAGAAAAATGATCAAAATTGGAAGAGTGTGTTCACTTCTTGTAACTTTCCTATATCAAGTTGTTTACGCTCTGAAATAAAAAGAGATTTCATGAATTCTAAAGTGAATGACTTTATGTAAATTTTATAAATAATGAATACAACAACATGATTTATATCAACATGATTTCTTTTGCTAAGAAAAGAAAACATATTATAATAATCATCATCACATCAAGAATTTATAACTTAGTTACAAAAAGTAAATTCAAGATTTTTTAATATCTTACCTTTTAAACAACGTGAATGATATTAATGATACACTTGTTGAGTGAAACCGTTTACTTTCAATAACGAATGACTAGGATGTTGGAAAGTTGACAATGATTGCGGAACACTGCCGTAACTACTAGCTAAGAAACCTTTGTTTGAACTTGTATCAGTACTACTTCAGTAAATATTTGTTTATACAATATTACTACACAAGAATAATTAAAGGAGTGCAGTAATGCTGTGTACAGTGCAAGTTTTCACCGTGTTTGTCTATCATGATATGATTTGTCAATTCAACCACAAATTCAAATGGCAGGCACATATTTAACAACAGTATTTACTATACGCTTATACCTGGAATATAATAATAATAATAATAATATAATATAATTCATAATTGTCTTATAAATTATCTTTAAATTTATAATTATAATGTATTCTACAATTTAAAACATAAATAAAATGTAAAAAAATAAATATCACTTAGTTATTGACAACTTACGACAACTTAATGTTTTCAGAAATAAATAAAATATAAATCTTATACAATAAATAAATTAACTAGATAATAAATAAGAAATATTTACCATCCAAAAATAGTTATTATTCTATTATTTTCAAACACTGGCAGCATTGGACAAATACTGGACAAGAGCTTCCGCTATTTTGTAATGCTCACTTAACTTTATATTAGAATAACTCATATCACACAGTAAAACTTGATGGAAATCATATATAAACTATGTGTATACGAAATATATATATATACATAATGTATATACATAATTTTATATACACAATAAAATAAATAAACTAACTATCCGTTATAGTTATTGTCCGTTTAAGTAGCGCCATCAGCCCCATCATATACACATATGACATATGTACAATGTATATCGCATTTTATGTAACCCGCGTCCCGTATCCAAATTTGAATTTCAAATTTCTTTTATTTTTTTACAAAAATATTTATAACATTTCTCTTTTTTTATTTATTTTTTAATACAAAAAAATCGAATAGAAAAAAAAGAAATATAATAAAAAAATTTATTTATTAAAAAAACTAATATTTTTATAACAAAATTTGATAGAAAAAAATATGAAACAATAAAAAATATTTACCACACACAAAAATAAAATTTTAAAAGAAATCTAAACGTCAAACCCTATAAAGCATGTTTTCAATATGTCCAAATTTTTCTAAAATTTTAAATGTAAATTTAATTAAAATTTTTAAATAAAATTAAACAAAAAACTTTGTTCTTAAACTTGAAAAATTTGGACTTAAACGTTAAATAAACATAACTAATTTTTTCTAAATATAAGCCGATCTTTAATATTAAATAATATTAACTATTTTTCTTAAATTAAATTTCAATTTTAGGAACATAATCAACATAAACAGTAAATAAAAAATTAACAAATTTAAACAATATACATAAATATTGCTCTATATCGGAAAAATAAATTAATTATATGGTTTCATGTAGACAAATTCAAATTGTACACATTTTATCACATTTACTTACCTTTTATGTCCCATTAATATTGTTTCACCAAATATTCTTTAGAAGAAACATTAATGTAAAAAAAAAAAAAACTATATGGTTTTATATAAACACATGAAAATTATGTATTTTTTTTAACGTTAACTCTTCTTTCAAAAACGTGTTTCCTATTACTTCTTTCTTACCAAATATTTTTTTTTTTTAAATTTTTGAGACATTTGAGGAACACTTTTTTCTTCAATACATTGATATTCAGAATATTAGAAGAATATCTAAAATTTAACAACTATAAATACATTTTAAATTTATTATTAGAACATATATGTATATTCAAAATAATAATTCTGCATACTATAATTACAATTCTAATTTTTATTATTATTATTAGTTAATAGAATAACAAATACCACCAACGGTGCGAGCGCGAAGCGCGAGCTATATTCGGTCGTGCCTTATAAGTTTCTGTTCTCAGGCCGGGCCTGAGAACCAGAGTAACCAGTTGGCGATTTTCTTTCCTTTACTCTCTAACGTATTTTGATGTTTATTATACGAGAGCAACGAAGAGAAAAAATCGCCATCTGGCAACCCTGCTGAGAACAGAAACTTGCGCAAAGCACGCGGGGGTTTGGCGCGCGGTAGCGCGCAGGGGGGCTCGTCCCCCCTAGTTTTTATATTGTTTGTTTTACAGAGGTTATATACGTGTATGTATTAAAATGAAATACCCTGTATATTATATTACATTTACTTGAAGTCATTGTAATTTGTAAATAAGTCTTTTGAATAAAGCATACATTGAAAAACGTAAGTATAAGTAGTACAATTGAAAAAAGTTGATATTTTTTGTAAATTTTGATAAGCTAGCATTTGGCAAAGTAGTAAGCAGGCCACAATTCTATGATACTAAAGCTCTACCTAAAAACAATCATAAATTTATTAAATAAAAATAGCACATTATGATATAACTGCGTGAAATAGGCGATTCCCGCACGAGTCAGATTCGCCACTCGAGCAAAACCAGGGTAGAAAAATGTCAAGTGCGGGAGTCACCTATACGCGCACGTATCTTATACCATTTTTCTTAACAAAATGTGTAAAATTCCATTAGTGGAGGCACTTGAGGTGAATAAATTACTGCACTCTCGCACTAGTATGTAAGTTAAATATTTCCGAACTAGTGCGCAAAATGACAATCCATACAGCATGTGAATCATCGACTTTTGCGCTATTGAAGGAATATATATATTACTATATTACGCACTGAGTTAGGAAAAACCATGAAAAATCAGACAATACCAAAAGACATTAAAAGCAGTTGTCATTTACTTGTGAATAAAATAAACGATAATTACAATTGCGATCAGTCAAAACTCGAATATTTTATTACATGATATTTAACACTAATAAATTTACAATAAGTTTGAGTTAGTTAGGAAATCGCTATCTGGGCACCCTACTATTTGGTTTGATTTTCATGTCAGACATCCATTACTTTAATTTACATTGATGATTTCACATGCTTTTTGTAAAAATAATCATGACGCTAATCTGTAATAGTTTTACACTATTGAACAGCTGTTACCTACTATTGACTTTTGCGTTCTACTTATAATATTTTTCAGGGATCCTTACAAATCCGGGACATTTGGATCATCTGCAACTATTGACATTAATTCTATATCAAAAGAAGATGAAGGTACTTATATTTGCCAAGCCAGTAGTTCTGCTGGAGTAGTTGAAGATTATGTACAATTAAGAATAGAAAACGATAATACGTTTGATTATTCAAAGATATGCCGAGAGAATATAACGTGCAGTAATCTTCAAAAGGTAGTCTATTACATATAATAATTGGAAACGTGTGAAAAATTATAATTAAGATTTTATAACAAACGAATTAATATTGCTGAATTGTGTAAGATTGGACAATATATTTAGCTATTCTATTTGAATTTTGAAGTTATATAAATCTTGCTGTACTTCGGAGATATTGACTGAAATTCAGAAATATTGACTAAAATTCTTAATAAAGGGGATGTCGAAGCTATCACCTCCGTCGATAGTCGCTTGATCTCAATGGCGCTGCGGTTAGGTGGTAAAATTGACGCTGAATGTACTACAAATATAAATTTAAAAATTTACAACTATTTTGGGCTGTTGTAAGGTACTTTTCCCCTCTAGCTATGACTAAAATTAAGGTGATTAAAATATGACTCTTGGCAGCAAATGTGTATGTCATCGGGCGTTAAGAGTAGCCACTCGTATTACACATTTCTTTAAAAAAATAAACATTTGCTACCAAGTGTGATAGCATAGTTACCTCAATTTTAGTTATAGCTAGGGGGAAAAGTACCTTACAGCATCCCAAAATAACTGTAATTTTTAAAATTAATGTATGAAGTACGTTTAAATTTGCTATTTAATCCTTGCGCCACTGAGATTGAACGGCTAGCCACGGAGACTACAGCTCCGACATCTTCTTAAAGCAACGAGCTAAACGATTAAAAATTTATTCTGAAACTATGTGACCCATAAATACTTGAATTAAAAGTCGTGCATTAATTTTAATTTCAATAACGAGACTAGCTGTGCTCTGCTCTACCGAAATTTATCCACCGGTCCCGGAAAGATTGAAGGTCAAATTCAAAATAAAGCTTTTTTTCAAATTTAAAAATATTATTTAAGATGATTTTTATAATATATACCAAATCGGCACATAAATACACAAAAAACTACTCTAATTTACTAAAATTTTTATTTGAAGATAAAATACTTCTAGTTCGCAAATTTTAAAATTCCAGTCTATTTAAAAGTTGGTGGGACGCAAATTGGGAACGACTATTTGCATGTGGTTAGATGCTCGATTGTAACTAGGGAGTTACTAATTGAAAGGAGACAGGATTTTGTGTAACATAAACCCATACACAAAGAAATCTACGAAAAAAACAACACTATGAAATATTCATGCATTATGACACGTTCGTAAATAATTAAATATCATGCTTTTAGCATTCTGAAAATTTTATGATATTTTTGAATTTAGAAACTTAAATTTTAAATCGATTTTTGAACGCTTTTTTCTTTACAGGACATTCGAATGTTAGGCTACTACCGCAAAAGTTCTCCGGAGATCTAGGGAGTATTAGGGAGACATGTTATTGCACGTCGACAGTTGGACTTATATGACTTTATTCTGGTACGCGGAGACTGAGTATGAGCCCAACTGTATGACTTAGTGTTAAAAATAAGGCACCGTGCTGCCAGATGGGTCGGACTCTGCGTGGCATGTGCTTTTAAGCAGGCTTGACGGGTAAAGCGAAATTGACCAGGATGTCACTTATGTTTGAGAGCGGAAGAAAGGATTCAAACAGTCATTCCGGTTTGAGGATGCCTTATTAAGCTCTGTATACAGACTGGAGATCGTAATAAAACAGTCTGATTAGCTTCACACGGTCTCATACAGGATTGTCAGGGAAGTAGCCTCTTTCTCGAAACACTTGTACTTGCCCGTTCATTCTATGGAGGTGTTTTTGAGTTACTCGGTTTTCATCTCTTTCACTGTTCTCGGTTTCCAGTGCTTGGGGATTAACATATTATCAAGAGAATTTGTTGAATGCCCGAAATATTTCTATGTTACTAACGAACACTTGCGGGGCATATGCCCATAAATGGTCATACATGTGCACCTCGTCAATGAGAATCTTGACGATACTGGGACAATCAAAGAGAACATGGTTAGAAGTTTGTTTGTCACTACATTTACATCTCGAGTCTTCGCTATTACCGAAACGGTAGAGGTAAGGCTTAACCTTTAGACTGCCGGCATTTTTGCCTTATAAATTGATATTTTTGATGTGCAAAATTTATACATAAAAACACCTCATATCTCTAGAGTAGTTGTCAAGGTCACAGGTGGCTCATATATGAGCGATGCCGGCAGTCTAAAGGTTAAAAGACCCGTGTCCGGATAGGAACTACGGTGTTTAGTGGTTTAATTTAAACCAACTCTTTTGTCCTGTCATGTATAGAGCGGAAGAACTCGTGCGTAGTTAATTTTTTCTTAGTAGATTCCCATCTTTTCTGCTACACGTTCAAAAGTTATTCATAAACTTTTCTTTTGGCTTCCGAGACGTAACTCTTTAGTATCTTACTGTCAGGCTAAATTTTGATACGCATATCCTTAAATTGTATTTTATCAGTCACATTTTAATTTGTTTAATTATATTTTTAAAATGTGAATATCACAAACTAGACCTTTTTTATTCTTTTTGTAGTGAGTAAAGATCATTAATTAAATATTTATTGTACTGAAATCTACTTGGTCTCTTACGATAGAGAATTTCATTTGATTCCATCAGAATAAAACAGAATTTTATCAAAGTAGAAGTACAAACAATTTTGTTTCGAAAAGTATTGTCTAGTTGGGTATGAAAGTTAAATAGTTTTTTTTGTAGACAAAAATTAAGGTTAAATCAGTGAACTTAAATAAGATGGCTCCAAATTGTTGCAGGTACAATCTTGTAAATTGTTACAATTTTTTAAGCCCAATTTATTCTACTTACAATACAATAAATTCTGAATTCAATAATCTTCACTTACTGCAAAAAAAGTATACAAAAGGTCTATCTTGTGATAATGACATTATCAATGTATAATTACAACGTTAAAAACATGACTAACAAAATATAATTCATGTATATATGTATATTTGCAATTTGCAAACCCCAAACAAATATTGTTAGTATAACAATATTTATATATTTATTTTAACAAATATATGCTTGTAAAGCACAAAATACCACCTATGGTCATTTGGATAGGACATGTAAATTTTGGCGAGCTTCCGTTTAGATGACCATGAAGAACACCAACTCTTCATTACGTTATATTGGACTGGACAGTAAACTCATCACCTAGCATCAAATGCGTCAGACAGCCTTCCTAGACATCGAACACGTTAGGACGTTGGCATTTGGATACGCTCCTTAGCACACACAGCTCACAGATAGCTCTGTAGATAAATCCAGTAATATAAGTATTTACATATACTATAAAGGGAGTAGGAAAGGACTGTATAATACAACTGTATAATATAAATAACGGCAGCTGAAAGTGGGAAATGTGATTGGGAAGATTTGAAGTTATGATTTCGTTAACATAACCAGTTAATTCAATTAATAACATACGCAAGCGCCCAGTAAAAGTTTATTACCTGAAATCAAAACAGCGCCTCATCTTCAGCAATGGAACCATTGACTTCAAGAAAAGAGAGACTAAAACTTGTATCGCTTCATTGCCATAATCCACTGAAATGTAGAATCGTAGAATATACCTGATTTGATATACGTTGTAACAGTTGTTTGGTACACTTCTTGGAATGTTCTGAAAGTATATCTAAAAAAAATTTGGGGGGGCTAGTTGTATATAATGGCTCTCGATCCTATACTTGCGTCAGGCGTTATCACGCCTTTTGATTAGTATCTTTCGGACAGCACATTAATGGCAAATGGATTGTCGTCACTTCCTCAAGTAAAAGCACTAACTAAATATCTTAATTAGTTATAAACATTATAATTTACTATTACCTAATCTCTTGAGCTTCTTCTTTTTGTTGTACTTTAGCCACCAGAACCAACTATCCAAGTATAGTTATGAATGATTTCTTGTAGATATGGGTGCGTGTAATTATTTATTCTGAATCAAATGTTACCCAAAGCTTTCACTAAATAACTTATTAAATAGGTTTCTCCTCTTCCTTTAATGGGCACTTATTAATAAAAAAAATGTTTTCATGATTAAAATATGTTACAATTTATATAATTATTAAAATTTTTAAATAAATGTTACCAACTTTAGGAATTGGTGAGCTTAAAACACCTTTGGCCATATTCTTGAAATAAGGATTGCTTACAGTGATGCCCTTCACACTGTTTTGAGCTTGGTTTATGCTATGTGCTATCAAACAGAGACCATGTTCTTGTCAGCTTCTTGTCGTACATTCAAATAAAAGTTGCAGATCGTTGAAATATTCAGTTGAACTTCCTTAAACCAATAGCAAGCTCTTTTTTTCTACATCTGTCATTGGATATGTACGACAAGCAACCATAACAAAGTCAGGATGACATCTACGATTCCTTTTCACCTTCTCCTAATAAAGATAAAGAGCAGAGACAATTTATAAACGCTCACTTTTTCCAAACATAGGTTATGTTTGTCCCGACGACCGGCGAACGTTGCATACTGTATGTTCCCGACTTTAGAGAGGCAGTTAATATATATATTTTTATGTCTTATATACTAAATGAGCCCGGGATCCTCTCGAAAAGGCATCTCAAATCTTTTATGAAGACTTTTTATGTAGGTTAGAGGTTTAAAAAAAATCAAACAAAACAGTAAACGATGGCCTCGATGATCTAGTCTATCCTATTGTAAAATTGAGTAAGCGCTCGAATCGAATTTCTCGAATCTCGATCTCGAACATGAAAAAACTCGAAAATCAATGGAAAACAAAACATCGGCGCGCGTAGCGCGCCCAAATCCACTAATAATATAATGTGAACGTTCAAACTCAAAACAGAAATTCGAAGTGGAAACGAAGGCGCGCGTAGCGCGCTTCATCAATTACTAATACATATATTAGTACATACTTTATATGTAAGACCAACTTTACTATATAGGAAATCGATCAGTCGATCACTCGCGAGTCGCGGCCGGCACGATGACACGACGACAAGGTGACCGCCGATACACAATATACATGTATATATATATACATGGATATGCGGCCCGGTCCAAATAAAAATATTTACTATATACGTTTACATTATATATGTTCAACTTTTTCGTTGCTATTTGCAAATAGTATATTACTACCTAATTTAGAGGGATCTACACCTTCCAAATTAAAAATTATATCCACAATAGTCAATTAAAAATCTAAAAAAATTTCCATAAGGATATTTTAAAATAAAAGAAAGGGCTTAACGGTTTGCTTGTTTAAGAAAAAATAATTTTCTAATAATAATAATTAAATAAACAATTTTTGGTGGGTAATTTGGTGTGGAAAAAAGCACATATTTTCAAACCAAACATTTATATTGGTGAAAGCAAGTATGAAGGCCTGACAGAAAGGATTCTATCCCGTTATTTTAGTATACTAGTGGAATTGAGCGCGCTACGCACGTTTACTGAACTTTGTTTTTGATTTTAACATTTTTGGTTAACCTTTTCGAACATTCTAAAACAATTGATGATTAAATTCGAATTTCGAGATTGAGATTCGAGATACTTTTACTCAATCATGATATAGGATGGGAACAAGAAAATTTGTTTTAAAGTCTTTCCTTTCACTTTATATTATTTTAATAAACTTTATATTAAAAGCTGATTTTCAAAATTTTTTTATAATCTTTTAAATAAAATTATTTTAAATTTGATACGAATAGATAATTAATTTTAAAAATTTAAATTTCATAAAGCAAAGACCTTCTATAATTTTAACTAACAATATAATTAATTCAAGGACTATGAAAATTGGACGCAGCGCGTTCAGTACCCTACGGGTGGGGATTCGCACGAAAGCGCGAGCGTGATCCCCTCCCGTAGACTTTCAAACGGGAAACATGATTTTTGTCTAAAGCAGAACAGTTTTGTTAACATTTATAATGATTATTCAAGGTTTTCCTCAAGTCTTTTCGCAATTACTAATAGTTGTATTCACTAGTATCTTGTAACTTATATTTTAGGATATGAGTCGCTTTTTTATATTAAAATAAACAAAAAAACTGTAAATAAAAATATAAATAGAGTAGAAAATAATCGTTTGCTGGAGCTACGGAGAAGGTGATTTCGCAAGGCGATTTTACCATTCCAAACAGATGAAACGAAATAATCGACGCAGCGCGCGTTTAGTACACTACGGGCGGAGATTCGCATGAAAGCGCGAGCGTGATCCCCTGCCGTAGACTTCGAAATGGGAAACTTGATTTTTGTTTAAAGCGTAAGATTTTTGTTAACATTTATAATGATGCTTTTAGATTTTCTTCAATCCTTTTCGTAATTACTAATATTTGTATTCTCTAGTATTTTATAAACTATATTTTATGATGTAAATCGCGTTTTTATATTAAAATAAACAAAAAAACTGTAAATTAAAATATAAGTAGTTATAATGGCACCATAGCGCGACCCAAACAAAGATGACTCATACGGTCAGCTACTGCGACCAGGTCGACCGCGAATTTTTTTTGCTGACTCTGCAGATGAGCAGACTTCGCACGACATCCATGAACGGCCTTGACCCCGACAGATGTGCGCATCGGCGAGTCCGTAGTGCTACCGATGTAACATGATATATTTATATAAACAAAGTCGATGCATCCGAGTGCATCGCTGAATCGTATTTTACAATATAAGGAACGTGTTTAAGATGATCTCACTTATTTTTTACTTTAATTGAACAACTTTCAAACGTATTTTATTCTTAATTTCATAATTTTGTAATATAAGATGATTTTATAGAAATAAGAATTTAGTTATTATTAATTCGAAATTTAACAGAGATCCTGTACGATACAAATTTTATATATTTATTTTTAACATGTGGTAATGAGAAAGGAAAAAAAGGATACGACCAGGGTTTACTAGGATAACACAAAAATCACTTAAATTATGCACATTAAAAAATATATTTTATTCATTAATTACTTATAATAAGATATTAGAATGTATTATTACAATACTTATAAAATTTTAAGTAAATCGGTTATCTTTTATATAATCTGGCACGTACACTTTAAATTTCTCTGACATGTGGGACACACCCAACCTCGAGACCTATAGCAATAAAACCACTGGGTCTGCCGTTTGGATTGTCTATGATACCGTCTATTACAGACCTCGCATGAGTTTTTTCGGGTAATTTTTTTTTTTTTGGCACAATTAAAACAGGCATCTTAATCTCCTCTTGCAACAAACATGTATCGGTGATTCTGCTGGAATCTTTATGTACTATGATACTTGCTGGCTGTACAACTGAACGATATCTTCTCATTTCTTCATGTAACAAATTTATAACCTCTGCAAAACATGGTGGGGCTATTGATTCATCAGCTGAAAATCCTTTAAATCCCGAATCGAAATTTTCAGGATTATTTTCACTGTCTATATCTGTAAACAAATTAGCATCGCTATCGGGCTCTACGATTAGTTCAACAATTTTTATATCACTACTGTTAGATATTATTTCCACATCAATTTCCGACTCGTTCTCACTGTATACATCTCTAAACGAATTTGAGTTGCTATCCATCGTTATAATCACATCCACATTTTTTATATCACCACCGTTAGAC
This sequence comes from Theocolax elegans, assembly GCA_026168455.1. Taxonomy (NCBI): domain Eukaryota; kingdom Metazoa; phylum Arthropoda; class Insecta; order Hymenoptera; family Cerocephalidae; genus Theocolax; species Theocolax elegans. The sequence goes on from CM047425.1 coordinate 28,730,371, forward strand.
ACTGTTTCTACATCAATTTCCGACTCATCGCTGAATAAATAATTATTCCTCAAAATTTCTATTTCGGTTTCATGGACCGGTAATTTTTCGTTATCGAAAAGCTTCGGGAGAAACTTATCTGACATTTTGCTCTATTCGAAGCGAAATTTTTACTGACCACATTGAATGGAGCTGCATCGCTCTTGCTGGAATTACCAGCCTAAGCACATTTTTCTATGTTCCGTCATATTCTCGTATAAAAGATATCCGGCTAACGAAAATAATTTGTGCATCTTGATGTTTTTTAATAAAGAAATCGGGTTACATTGAGAGTATTAATACGTCTAAGTAAAGTTTAACGTTTAAGTGAAATTGTATATTTCCACGTATTTTCATTTCATTTCTTTTCATGTATAAATGTCGATCGACGCAGATGGCTTTTTTAATATTACTCATTTAGTTTTAATTGGTGTCAAATATCTACGAATTTATGTTTTAAAATTTATCACTTCTCTTGCATGATTGTGTTTTCATTCATAACGATGATGCAAACCAAACGTGACTCTCATCGGTACGATTTCTGCTGTGAAGTATATTTTATAACGTTCCTTATACTTGAGGTTTAAAGAAGTTCTAGAATTTTCGAATTGTATTTTTTGAGTTATTGTAATCCCCCACTATTCGCAACTGAGTAATCGTATAAGTAGAAAACAAAAGATGACTTATACGGTCAGCTACTGCGACCAGGTCGACCGCGAATGTTTTTGCTGACTCTGCAGATGAGCAGACTTCGCACGACCTTGTCTATTTTTTATAAATTTTGTCTTATCGAAGCCTTCTTTTAACATATCTGCTAGATTGAATTGAGAATCTGTTTTTATAATATCGATTAAGCTACACATATTTGTAATTTCGGTATCTTGGAGACGAAAAAATTCAAAAAAGCTGTACAATTGTATCGAGGGATCAACGCAACTACACAACAAAAATTTTGTTTTTCCAAAAAAACTTTTTTTTTATGTTTGCATATGATATGGGTGAGTCAACGCGATAACGATGTTCGACCGACCAACTATGTTCCTGGAATCTCGATTATTTTAATCCTTGATTCCGTCTCTTCCCTTATTTTTTCATTTCTGTAATTGAAAAAATGTTTAAATAATCAATAACTTTTAAATATTATCCTACCCATCGGCGGATATTCAAAATTAGTTTTTTTCGTAAGAGATCAAAAAATTTTTATTTTTTCGATATCTCCGATAGTTTTAGAGATATTGACGGTTTTAGTTTTTTAGGTAAAAACTACTTTCTTTTATCTTATTTTAGAAAAGAAAAAGTATCGTCATACATCAAGCTATTTTTTATTCTTAAACAAAAAATTTCTATGTACCGTAACTTTATCCTACAAAAGATATAAAGTTACACTGGTTGAGCGTTTTACTGTAAAGTTGTTTATATTTTGAAACTTTGCTGTTTTAATTTCTCAATCATTCGTTTACAATAAAATTGCACGACACGATGAGTCATCTGACTTGTCAAATTTCTTAAGATTAACATTTTTTTCTTCAAAAGTAAAAGATGTAAAGTCCATTATTCAGCACTGATCGAGTTTCTATTTTAAAGTATATAAATCATTATATCTTCGATACCACTCATTCAGTTCTTGTACAAAAGTCAAGGAACGTGTATCGAAGCTTCACGCGCTTAGCGTGCTGTCTTGTGTTTTACGTATCGTGTAAAATTGTGAACCTATGATTCGTACTATATCACGAAATATGAGAAGAAGTGATTTGAAATCTTTACCGACAAACGGGATTTTAAATAAATTAAAAGCAATTTTGTTACACTGTCGTTTGAGTACTATAAGAAAATTATATAAATTAGGTTTGTTTGAAAACAGATATATTTTGGATATAGTGGTAAATGTCATTAAGCGTTTGTATCCTCAAGGACACGCTGAAGCTAATGAGATTTTACAAAAATATAGTAAGTACCTACCTTTACCTACTTTACAAAGTAAAGTAACGACGAATTAATTATATTTACAGTATTGCTTCAAATGCATGAGGATTCAGAAGGTGATAAATTAATATCAAACTGTGATTTAAGAATTGGTAACTTAAAAATTTTTCATATTTGTTAAATATATTAAAACGTTTTAGTAAATCATTTTTTTTTATAATTAATTACAGTATCAGATAATATACCGTCGAGAAGTAGTGCATGCACAGAAGTTATCCACTTATCATCATCGGATAGCGTTAGTAGCGGTAGTGAAAAGGATGATTGCGGAAGTGAGACTGAATCGTGTGAAGCAGATGATGACGATGACTATAACCGTATGTAATTGTGTTTCACCAACCACCAACTGTCAACGTGAGAAATTACATTAAACAAAATTTTCTAGAAGCTGCAATTCAGAATGGTCATGGAGTAGAAGGAGGAATTGTGAATTGTGAATTGTGGGATATGATATTTAATGTAGCACAGAGTGGGACATAATTTAGTATGGACAATTTATTGACGTTTAAATGCAACATATTGAATGATGTGAGAGGTGCAGGACGTGTACCATTAAATGAAGAATCTGTGAGTAATAAATCAATTTTAACCATCAAAAATGATGACAATCTGTGCCTCCCGCGTTCGCTCGTCACAAGTTACGCATACCATGTCAGAGGTCAAATTCGTTCAGGAGAATTGCATAAATATTGGAACAGTATACGTCGAAGTAATAGCAGTGTACAAAAAAAAGCTGCTGTAGATCTAGTGCGCCAGGCAAACGTAAACATTCCATTAGCAGGATGTGGGATCGAAGAAATTCACAATTTTCAAAAGTTTTTTGTACCACGCGGTGTAGCTGTAGTGGTATACTCTTTTAGACATTTTGGTCGGGGATATTTACCAATTTATGATGGAACGAAATTTGTCATCGATATAAATAAACAGATTAATTATACTTTAAGGATCATGTACTATGAAACATCGAGACACTATCAATCTATTTTAAATTTACTAGCAGCAAGCGGTTCAAGAGGATACTGTATTCCTTGTAACAAAACGTACATAAATGTTGAGAATCACAGATGTTCAAATAAATGTTACAAATGTATGAAATTTCCTGCTTGCAGTGTAACTAGTGTTACAAAAAAATGTTTGATTTGTCTGAGAGATTTTTTTGATGATCATTGCCTCGAAAATCATTTAAGAAAAGGTTTCTTTAATAATTCGTCAAGTGTTTGTGAAATGATTAGAAGATGTGGAAAATGTTCACAAACTATACGTTCTAAAAACCGTAATAAGAAACACGAATGCGGAGTCTCTTTTTGCAAAGAGTTTTTACCGGTAAATCACTTTTGTTACATAAAACCAGTTAAAAACACCCAATTAATCAACCCCAAAAATTTATATTTCTTTTACGATTTTGAAACACAGCAAACATTGACGTTAACAGGTGATGAAAATAAAAAAGTACATATCTTGAGTTTATGTGTAGTTCAACAAGTATGCAGTTGTTGTCTCCAAGATACCGAAATTACAAATATGTGTAGCTATTGTGGTATACGGGAATACGTATTCACTAGAGACCCTGTACGAGAATTCGTAGAGTTGGTTGTTGCCAGAAGATCCACATTCACAAAAACTGTCTGAATCGCTCACAACTCTCAAGGATTCGATGCCCAATTCATTTTCAAGTATCTTGTAGAGAAGTATTGTGACAGGATTACACCTACAGTCATTTTGAACGGTACCAAAATTATTTCGATGAATATTATGAACGTTAGATTCATCGATAGCCTAAATTTTTTTCATATGCCGTTAAGTAGTCTACCTAAATCATTTGCGATATCAGGAATCGAAAAAGGAACATTTCCACATTTTTTAATACACCTGAAAACCAAAACTATATAGGACCTCTTCCACCCACATCGACATATGGTGTCGATACTATGAGTAACAAAGAAAGGTCGATTTTCTTGCAATGGTACACTACGCAGACACAAGCTGAATACATTTTTAATTTTCAAGAAGAAATTGTAAAATACTGTAAACAAGACGTAAACATTCTGAGATTAGCGTGTCTAACTTTTCGGGATATGTTTGTAGAATACGGTGTCGATCCATTTATCGAGTGTACAACCATAGTTTCAACTTGCTTACGTATGTATCGAAAAAATTTTTTTGAAGGATAGTCAAATAGGTGCGTACCAAGTGGTGGTTATCGATGAAAAGATAATCAATCTGTAAAAGCCATACAATGGTTATGTTGGATGGAGCAAAAAGTTTTAAAACGTAAAGTCATTCATGCAGGAAACGCACGTGAGAAAAGACTTGTGGAAGGTATTTTGGTAGACGGGTATTGCGAACCTATTCAGAACGATCAACACCGAGGTATGGTTCTTCAATTTCACGGTTGCTTTTGGCATGGCTGTGCTAGCTGTCATCGGATTAATAGAGATAAGGTTTTGTCAACCGGTGAAACAATGGATAATCGGTTCGAAAAAACTTGCTTTATTAGCGAAAAAATTAAAAGCCACAATTACGAATTAATTGAGATTTGGGAGTGTACTTTTCAAGAACAGATTACGAGCAACGAAGAAATGAAAAATTTTTTAAAAGATATTTCACCAACAATTGCACGCAAACCTCTGAACCCTCATGACGCCTTCTTCGGTGGCCGTACAGATAATAATGTAAAAATTTATGATTGTAAGCCAACGAAAAAAATTAAATACGTGGATGTTTGCTCGCTTTACCCATATATATGTAAAAGAGGTAAATACCCATTGGGTCATCCGAAGATATATGTGGGTGAAGAAGGATGCTACATTTCATGGGTTGTAAAACAGACATTTCCAAAGTCGATGGTCTTATAATGTGTGATATATTACCACCTCGTAATCTATATCACCCTGTCTTACCTGTAAGAATGCACGGTAAATTAATTTTCCCACTGTGTCGAATGTGTTTCGAACAGTCTGTGCAAGAAGATTGCCCACATGTTGATACAAAAGATAGACTCTTAAGCGGTACATGGGTATCTGAAGAAGTAAAGAAAGCTATCGAAATGAGGTACGTGAAACTCGGTGTTTACGAAATTTGGCAATATCAAATGACTCAGTACGACGCATCTACCAAAACTGGAGGAATTTTTACCAAATATATCAATGAATTTTTGAAACGAAAAACGGAAGCATCCGGATATCCTCCAGAATGTTTAACAGACGAGGACAAAGATACCTACGTAAAAGATCTTGAATCGTGTGAGAGTATTCTGATAGACAAAAGCAATGTGAAATTTAACCCTGCTTTAAGATATCTAGCCAAATTGTGTCTAAACTCTCTTTGGGGGAAGCTAGCGCAACGAGAAAACATGTCTAAGACAGAAGTTATAAAAGATACAAAAGTTTTAGTTGATTTACTAGTTGCTCCAGAGATAAGAGTAAACAGTATCTTACCCGTCAACGATGAAACGATCTATACATCGTGGTGTTATAAAGATGATAGTTTTGATACTGTCAGTACAACGAACGTTGTGGTAGCTGCGTTTACGACGGCTCAAGCACGTTTAAAATTATTTGGGTATTTGCACGAGATGGGCCGTTCCGTGCTATACTATGACACTGACTCTGTTTTTTACGTTAGTAAACCCGGTGCAAACGATTTACCAATTGGTACAATGCTCGGAGATCTAACGGATGAAATGGCTGAATATGGTACAGGTACATACATTACATCTTTTATGTCAGGTGGACCAAAATTCTACGCATACAAATATAAGACGCCTGACGGTAACCAACATTGCACTTGCAAAGTAAAAGGTATCAGATTGAATTACGATACAGATCAATCGATAAATTACGAAACTATTCGACAAATGATAGAGGGCTACAGAGAGAGGGCAGTCGTAAACCCTCAATTGATACGTCGTACAAGATTTCACGACGTTATTTCACAGCTTGATTCAATCAGTTAGAAACATGGATACAAGGTGGAAACATCCGTTCACATCAATTTTAAGCGGACCTACAGGTTGCGGGAAGACGGTGTTTGTTAAAAAATTTATTAAAAACATCAATCATATGTGCGACACGGAAAATTGAGAGAAAGATTTTTTATTATACTGAATGGCAGTCGGGATACAGAGATTTAGGCAGCGATATAGAATTCCATGAAGGTCTACCACAGAGTACCGACTACGCTAACGATCCTCGACCGAAATTGTTAATTATCGGTGGAGCGATCGTTAATTTATTTACAAAGGGTAGTCATCATAACAATTTAAGCATTATATTTATAACGCAAAATATTTTTCATCAAGGTAAAGGTTAACGCGATATATCGTTGAATGCTCATTACATCGTGCTATTCCGGAACTTATGCGATCGCGCACAGATAATTCATCTGGCTCGTCAAATCTACCTGGAAGATACACGATTTCTCAGAGAAGCCCATGGAGATGCAACTTCTAAACCGTACGGTTACCTGTTACTTGATTTGAAACAAGATACACCCGACAACTGTCGATTTCGCACATCCATCTTTCCCGACGATCCTTACCATTATGTGTACGTGCAACGGAAAAAATAAAATACGGGGACTTCGCGAATCAGCTGCCAGTCGTGTCTCTATGATAGCATCGGAAACTCGTCGCCGAAGACAACCATTCGACACTAAGACAGCGATCGTTTTGAGAGCGTTGTACCATTTGACCGACGAACAAAGAAAAGCGTTACTCGCGAAAGCCGACCCCAAACTAGTTAAACATATTTGTGAATATGCTCTGAACGTGTTGATTGGTAATGTACCTCTCAGTAAAAATCATAAATCACGACTAAGTAAACACGCACCGATTCTAACTAATCTTTCAACGAGGAGGGTTTTTACCAGCTCTTTTAGCACCTTTGATAAGTACCGTTTTAGCCAATCTCATATCAAAGTGAAATATGGAGCACGCAAGGAAAATTATACTTGTGCCTCACAAAAGTGTGACTAGAATGAATCAGCAGGTGAATTTGGAAGGAAACTTTATGAAAACCGTTCAAACACCGGGTACGGTGACTAGCAGACTCGATGCAGAAATGAACGACGTCTCGAATTCGACAATGGACGAGCGCCAAAAATGGCATCTTTATGAACAGGTATTGCAAAGATACCTACATTTAAAAAACAACGAAGCGCGAATCGATAATTTCAACGATGTGGACATTAACGAAACTGTTAAAACAACTTCAACCGAAGAAGCCGACAAAGATCTTGACAAATTTGTGGTTGATAGCGTTCCAGTCAAGTTTCAATCCCAAGCGAAACATTTGTTGCGATACTTGAGAAGATACGGTAAAGCATCATGGAATGAAAATGGGAAACTAAGGATAGATGGCGTGGCTGAAAAAGGTATGAATACCATAGATTTGGTGAATGACGCTGTGAGAATTAGAAAAAGAGCCCCGCCTTTGGGACGTGCTCAGTTTGCCACGTTACTTCGTAGGGCATCGGTTCCTAGAGAGTACATTGGAAACGAACAAGTCTGGAAGGAAGTTATCGCTTGCACACCGAGTAAAGAAACGACGGGAGTTGACGCACCTATCGCGAAGAAGCGTAGGAAGAAAAATATTTCAGCCTCTTCCAGTAGTGGTAGTAGTACAGAGGTTGAAGAGGTTAATGAGGTATCACCTCGACATCGAACAAAAAATTTATCTGCTATACAAAACCCTGGGTTTTTTGGATAAATGGAAGAAACTGGAGCAATTGTTTTAGAAATGGATGAAGTTGATAAAAATCGAAAAGCTGATGATAAAAACGTACTGCACACACTAACAGATTTAATACCTTTCGAAATGCATGTACCTGAATACAAATTTTGTGGTCCCGGTACAAAACTTGCGAAACGGTTAGAACGCGGAGAAGTAGGTATAAACCCTTTGGACGAGGCGTGTCGCCAGCACGATATCGCTTACGCCAACAAAACTACGAATCGTAGCAAAGCTGATCGTGTTCTGGCCGAGCATGCTTTTTCTCGCATGCTAGCTGGTGACACACCTGGTGACGAGCGAACTTTTGCCTTGATGACAGCCTGCTGTATGGATAGTAAAATTACCTTTGAAAAATTGTTTAACCGAATTAAAAAAGCGATCAAGTGCAAGGATAAGAAAAATAAGAAGAAGACAAATTCGTTAAAAATTAAAAAGTGTAAAAGCACAGACGAGAAAGTTAATAAACCCAAAGTTAAGAAAAATTAATAAAGAGTTATCACGGTTGTATTACAGACTCCCCGAGTCCACAGCATACGCGGGAGCTGACAAATTGTTACGGGCGACGCGTAATTCGTTTGATCATCAACGAGTAATGAAATGGCTCGAGAGTCAAGATGCGTACAATAAACACAAATTAGTTAAACGACGCTTTGAACGGAGGAGTTACAGTGTTCGGAATATTGATGATGTTTGGGAAGCTGATTTAATGGATTTGAGACAATTGAGATGTTATAACGATGGTTACACGTACGTGTTAACCGTTATAGATGTGCTTAGCAAATACGTGTGGGTCGAACAGTTACAATCTAAAAGCGGTAGAAACGTTGCTAGAGGAATTGAAAGTATACTAAAGAATTCTGATGGACGTATACCTGTGAGTCTGCAAAGTGATAAAGGTAAAGAATTTACGAGTCGTGAATTTCAAGATGTCCTCCAGAAAGAAGGAATCATTTACAGAGTTGTACGCAGTCCCAATGTTAAAGCAGCAGTTGTCGAAAGAGTCATCAGAACATTGAAAGAAAGATTGTGGAGGTTTGTCACGCATATGCACACGAGACGGTACATTGATGTGTTACAAAGTTTAGTCTCGGCGTACAATGGTACGAAACATTCAGCCACCAAGATGGCACCAGCCGTGGTAACACGTTTCAACGCTGCGAAAGCTTGTAAAAATTTGGATTACAGATACACTTATAATGTGAAACAGCAACAACGCAATAAATACAAGATCGGTGATTTGGTCCGTGTCAGTCGAGCGAGAAACATTTTCACAAAAGGTTACGAAGGTGGTTGGTCCGAGGAAGTTTTTAAAATTTATAGCATTTCCACATCTCGATACCCTGCTACATATTTTTTGAAAGATTTGGACGAGGAAGAGATTATTGGATATTTTTACGAGGAGGAGCTTAGTAGAGTGAATTTGGATTTTTCTAAAAAAGTGTTTGAAGTTGATAAAATTTTAAAAACTAGAGGACAGGGACGGTCGAAGGAGTGTTTTATAAAGTGGAGAGGATACCCTGAAAAATTTAATTCGTGGGTAAAAGCGAGCGAAATAGCATCATTAAAATGAAAGACCAATTTTACATTGTACTACCGAGTAACAGTAGTATGCAATATTTTTCGAATAATACTACAACGCACTATATCACACAATTACCGCAGCCTGTTCGTCTACAAGGTACATGGAGTGTGGCCTTTACGGAAATTCAAATACCTCTTACTTTTCAACATCTGGTGACTGAAGAGGATAGAACTGTGCATATGTTAATCACACCTGAAATAATTGACATAGCACCGGGAAAATCTGATTTAGAAACAATGGGGTGCACAGTGACCGACGCTTCGTTTTTACATCCTGGTGTTTATAAAAGCATAGAAAGTTTAATTGAATAAATAAATAGTTTATACTGTGTTAAAGATCACTTGAAATTTCACATAGAACGAGGAGAATACACAGCTGAATAAAAACCTTTGATTGTCGATAAAGATAAATTGTTAGTTTCTGATCGACCGAGTAATCTGTCAAATAGTTTACCCGATATGTTAATGGTATATACAGATATTTGTGAACCGTATGTGACAGGTGATGTCCAAACGCGTTTGCTACCAGCTGTCTCGCTAAACGGTACAGATTACACGTATGGAGGTGTGAGGATTAAAACCTTTTCTCCACCTATGTATATACCTATATTATTTAATACCTTTCAAACTGTAGAAATTGATATAAGGAATCAACAATGCAAGCCTATAGCATTCGATGCTGGTACTTTGACTTGGCACTGGACTTTCGACGTCAAGATTAAATAATGGATCGTTACGATGAATATTTCAGTCAGCAAATTGGTGGTGGAAGAGGCGGTGTTGGACGTATTTACATCGGGAGCCCTTATCAAAGAGGACACAGTGGTATCGGTTCATTCCTCGCTGGAATTTTCCGAAGAGTGTTACCTCTCATTACACGCGGTGCAAAAGCTGTAGGTAAAGAAGCATTACGTACAGGTGTGAACATCGTTTCTGACGTGACGTCTAATAATGTACCTTTAAAAGAGTCGCTTAAGGCACGTGTTCGTGAATCGGGTGTAAATTTAAAAAGAAAAGCTAATGAAAAGCTGGACAGCTTGATGGAGGGGTCTGGTTATAAAAAACAACGCATCGCCGGTGGACTGCAGTTGTTACCTACAACTGTGTCAGGTCGTATCAAGAGATCTATCAAGAGAAAAGTGAATAAAAATTGCAAATCGAGAAGTAATAAAACAGTCAAGAACAAGAAGTAAGTTAATAGGAAGAATAAAAAAAATAAGAAGAAGAACGTTCGAATAAATCGTGATATTTTTGGTTAAAATGGCTTTCTTACATACACAATCTTGCGAATGTCTCAAATCAGAATTATTGTTATTTGAGATTCCACGGACGCAGACAACTATTGAAGGATCGCAATGGGTTCAGTACAAACCTATCTCGTCATTGACAAGCGATTCACCTATCGAGTTTGTAATACCGGGAAACGGTAACGAATATCTGGACCTTGCTCACACTATGCTGAGTTTACGTGTTTCTTTAAAACATACCGGTGGTACGATTGACGAGCCTACACGGCAGAAATTGAAGAAATCAGGACCTATCAACAATTTTATGCATTCGATGTTTAATCAAGTAGACGTATTTTTCAATTCTAAACCTGTATCGCCACCAAATAATTCATACGCTTATCGAGCGTACATAGAAACTTTATTAAACTATGGCAGCGGCGCAAAAGAGTCACATCTTACAACTGTGTTGTGGTCCGACGATACACCTGGAAAAATGGATGATTCGGAAGGAGATAATATGGGTCTCACAAATCGTTCCAAACTTTTAAATTATGAAAAGTCTGTTGATATGATTGGTCATTTGCATGGTGATGTTTTTAATCAAGATAAGCTATTGATAAACGGTGTAGAAGTCCGAGTTAGGTTGGTTGGATCACGAGATAGTTTTTCCCTCATCGATCCATCAGGGCTACTATCTGTCTATATTGACGAGGCCAATTTGTTGATTAGACGTGTAAAGATTAATCCTGGAGTGTTATTGGCACATGCGAAAGCTCTGTCCAATACTACAGCAAAATACCCTGTAACACGGGTGGAACGTAAGGCTTTCACAATGCACAATGGTGTTCACGGTGAAACATTAGACAACATAATTCTTGGACAATTGCCAAAAAGAATAATTGTTGGTTTTGTAAAAAATAAAGCTTTTAATGGTCATAAAGATTTTAATCCTTTCAATTTCGAAAACCTTAACATTAATTTTTTGTGTTTATACGTGGACGGAGTACAGATTCCGTCAAAACCATTACAGCCTGATTTTAAAACGAATCAGTTGTACGTTGATGCATACCACACGTTATTTTCTGGAACAGGCATACACTTTCTAAACGAGGGTAACAAAATTACACGTGAATCGTATCCTAACGGATTCTGTCTATTCGCCTTTCACTTGACACCAGATTTGTCAGCGAATGATCACACACACTGGAATTTGATTAGACACGGTAGTGTTCGATTAGACGTAAGATTCGATGATTCACTGTATACCACCGTGAATTGTATAATTTATGCTGAATTTGAAAACAGATTAGAAATTGACGCATCAAGACAAGTAATGGTTGATTTTAGCGGATAAATGTTTCACAGATGGAGCTGTTCGATCGTTATTGTAAAATACAGCATTCACGCGTGTCAGTACGTCTTAAACCTCGAAGCTGTCACCATGGATATAATCATCGACATTCAATGTTTCAAAGAAAAAGAAGATACGGTAACACCTAAGGAGGTTGCGGTCGTTTCAGTGAACGAAGATTTTAGCGGGCATTGGTTCGTTACACCAACGGTAAGAATCGAACGTTTAACTGAAGATGTAAGAAAACAAAATAACTGGTTAACAAAGCATCATCACGGTATAGATTATTTCGAAGGTGAAGTGTCAAAGAAGACGATGATAAGAGGTTTAAAAGAAATTACAAAAATTGCTCGTACGATCTATACGCGTGGTAAAGAAAAATGGTTATTTATTCATAAATTGGCTGCGTGTGAGGTTATTAATTTGGAGTACGACAATGAATGTCCGTCATTTTAAAATCTAGCATGGAGCGATAAATACTGCATCCATCACGGATTAAAGAGATCATATTTACAATATAGCTGTGCATTAAATAATGTTTACCGCTTAAAAGAGTGGTTAAACTCAAAAAAAAAGAAATACACCAGCTGAATTCGACTTTAGTAGTGAGTGTGTTCCCGGCAGATCAGATACCACGGGTGTGGATGAAACCGACGGCATTTGTTTTCAATACTGACGACCATACGAAACCTGGTATGCATTGGGTTGCTGTATACGTTGGTAAAAATGGGATCGGTTATTATTTTGATAGTTATAGAAACCCTCTGTTTGTACCAGCTCATATTAATAGAATAAATAAAAATTGTAAGCAATATCGTTGGAATTCGCAACAACTGCAAAACGACTCATCTGACGTGTGCGGTCAATATTGTATTTTGTTTCTTCGTTATATGAGTAGAGGTTCTGGGTTGCATAAATTTCTCCAGCTTTTTTCTGCTGACCATTCAAAGAACGATGATATTGTAAAAAGACGTGTAAAATATAAAAACACTGATAGAAGATTCGTGGGTAATTGTAAGGCCGGATGCATCGTCAGATATTTACAAAAATCAACTTGCAAGATGTCTTTGTTGTAAAATGTGTATGAATAACAGTCACGAGTTTCATGTGACTCACTGTATGAGGTCTTACCACCTCCCTCAGTGATAATTTTCTCGTCAGTATAAATCGGAACGATACGACGGGAGCTTCGTCAGTTCTCTTGAAGCTCAGTATTATTAAGCCTACGTGTGACAATGATTAAAAATCAATCACACACTGAATATCCCAAGTCATCCTGTCAGCTTCCATCAACGGATCAGCTACTAAGTCGGTTATACTCTTTAAATAAATCGTACACCAAAAAAATCCTGATTGGTCTGGAGTACACAGATTTAAGGGATTATCAAGTTTTTCCTGTGGTACGTCTGCTAGCTACAGATTTCATCGGTATAGCATTTTCAAAGGAAGGTTGGTCCGAGTTTTGGTTAATTCTGGAAGAAATTGATGGGAATTTTCGAGGGAATAGGGATGAACTCTACGAACAAAAGGTTTACGGACATGGTTGGATTTTGAGATACACATATGCACACAAATACAGGGTGATTGAGATTGAAGAAGATCATAGGCCTGTGCATAATGTTCCCGTAAAGCGTTTTCGTCGTAGTGTGGTTATGAAAAAAGTTACGTTCGCTAAGCTACTAAATGTGAATACGTGTATGAATGAAAGGCTAAAATATTTAAATAATATCTCATCACTTGTATCTGTTTTGACTCGAGAAACTATTAAGTTTATACACGATAAGAATATTAGTCTACATAACGCTCAAATGACTCAATTTCTCGAAAAAAATGTTATAGATGTCACATCTGACATTAACGATGATATTCTCGACTCAATGTATTCAAAAATTAATAAGGATGAGTCTGTTATTGTGAAAAATGCGTTAAGTTTAGATGTAATTTGCTATATAATGTACGAAATAATTACTTTACATACTGAAAATATTGTAAAATTACTCAACGATAGAATATTTCATGATTAATAAAATATTGTAACCGTATCAATCATATTATAAAAACAATGCAATAAACCAAATATTTCAAAATATAATTATGTTAACATCTTTATTTCTTAGCCCCCTCCATTAACCGCTCCCCTTTCCTTTTCACCTTGTCATTAGCCCTTTATTAAATTAATTAATTATTCAAAAAAATATTTCACTAATAGAGTAATTTAAATTGATTTTCGATAAAATTAATAGTTAAGGTTTTTTTGTTTTCTATATTCATTTATACAATTAAAAATTTAATTACTGTAATAAACCACGTGATAAACAATCACGATTGGATAGAGACTATTAAATACTATTGATCTTCAACGAATTCATTCAGTCTGATCTGGTAAGTCAACGATCATGCGACAAAATAAGAGCGATCATCTTTATACTCCATTATTAAGTAAAGAAAAAAATGATAAGAAGATTGGTATCAAAACCAAGTATCAGTGGAAACAGTTTACTGAAAAAATCTCACCAAATACTTACATACCACCTAAAAAGTATACATATAAAAAAAAAAAACAATTGAAAAATAATGTACAAAATGTATTAAAATAACGAGAGAATAAAATGACATGTTTGATAGTTATATTTAAACTATTTTATTTCAATATCCCGTGCAAACTCATAAAAGATAATCATTTAATACGATGCTGTATCAGCAAATCGTTAAAAAAAGCCGTACCGGTGAGATGCATGAGTCACAGACGTCATCGGACACTACCAACATCCAGAGTGACCAGTTGGCGATTTTTTATCCTTTTCTCCCTTACGTATATTGATGTTTCTTAAGCAAGAGCAACAAGGAGAAAAACTCGCCATCTGGCAACCCTGCCAACATCAACAAGTTGTGCGAAGACTGCTCATCTGCAGAGTCAGCATAAACATTCGCGGTCGATCTGGTCGCAGTAGCTGACCGTATGTGTCATCTTTATTTGGGTCGCGCTATGGTGCCATTATAACTACTAATATAAATAGAGTATAATCGGTCGCTGGAGCTATGGAGAAGGTCATTTCGCCAGGCGGTTTTACCATTCCAAACAGATGAAAAGAAATAATCGACGCAGCGCGCGTTCAGTACCCTACGGGCGGGGATTCGCACGAAAGTGCGAGCGTGATCCCCTCCCGTAAACTTCGAAACGGGAAACTTGATTTTTGTCTAAAGCCGAAGAGATTTGTTAACATTTATAATGATTCTTCTAGGTTTTCCTCAAGTCTTTTCGCAATTACTAATAGTTGTACTCACTAGTATCTTGTAACTTATATTTTAGGATATGAGTCGCGTTTTTATATTAAAATAAACAAAAAAAAAACTGTAAATAAAAATATAAATAGAGTAGAAAATAATCGATCGTTGGAGCTATGGAGAAGGTGATTTCGCAAGGCAGTTTTACGATTGCAAACAGGTGAAACGAAGTAATCGACGCAGCGTGCGTTCAGTACCCTACGGGCGGAGATTCGCACGAAAGCGAGAGCGTGATCCCCTCCCGTAAACGGGAAACTTGATTTTTGGCTAAAGCAGAAGAGTTCTGTTAAAATTTATAATGATTCTTAAAGATTTTCTTCAAGACTTTTCGCAGTTACTAATAGTTGTATTCACTAGTATTTTATAAACTATATTTTATGATGTAAATCGCGATTTTATATTAAAATAAACAAAAAAACTGTAAATAAAAATATATAGTAGAAAATAATCGTTCGTTGGAGCTATGGAGAATGTGATTTCGCAACGCGTTTTTACCATTCGAAACAGATGAAAAGAAAGAATCGACGCAGCGCGCGTTCAGTACCCTACGGGCGGGGATTCGCACGAAAGTGCGAGCGTGATCCTCTCCCGTAGACTTCGAAACAGGAAACTTGATTTTTGTCTAGAGCAGAAGAGTTTTGATAACATTTATAATGATTCTCCAAGATTTTCTTCAAGTCTTTTCACAATTACTAACAGTTGTATTCGCCAGTATTTTATAACCTATATTTTAAGATATCAATCGCGTTTTTATATTAAAACAAACAAAAAAACTATAAATAAAAATATAAATAGAGTAGAAAATAATCGTTCTCTTGAGCTATGGAGAAGGTCATTTCGCAAGGCGGTATTCCCATTCCAAACAGATGAAAAGAAAGAATCGACGCAGCGCGCGTTCAGTACCCTACGGGCGGAGATTCGCACGAAAGTGCGAGCGTGATCCTCTCCCGTAGACTTCGAAACAGGAAACTTGATTTTTGTCTAGAGCAGAAGAGTTTTGATAACATTTATAATGATTCTCCAAGATTTTATTCAAGACTTTTCGCAGTTACTAATAGTTGTATTCACTAGTATTTTATAACCCATATTTTATGATATAAATCGCGTTTTATATTAAAATATACGAAAAAACTGTAAATAAAAATATAAATAGAGTAGAAAATAATCGTTCTCTTGAGCTATGGAGAAGGTCATTTCGCAAGGCGGTATTCCCATTCCAAACAGATGAAAAGAAAGAATCGACGCAGCGCGCGTTCAGTACCCTACGGGCGGAGATTCGCACGAAAGTGCGAGCGTGATCCTCTCCCGTAGACTTCGAAACAGGAAACTTGATTTTTGTCTAGAGCAGAAGAGTTTTGATAACATTTATAATGATTCTCCAAGATTTTATTCAAGACTTTTCGCAGTTACTAATAGTTGTATTCACTAGTATTTTATAACCCATATTTTATGATATAAATCGCGTTTTATATTAAAATATACGAAAAAACTGTAAATAAAAATATAAATAGAGTAGAAAATAATCGTTCGTTGGAGCTATGGAGAAGGTGATTTCGCAAGGCGATTTTACCATTCCAAACAGATGAAACGAAATAATCGACGCATCGCGCGTTCAGTACCCTACGGGCGGGGATTCGCTAGAAAGCGCGAGCGTGATTACCTCCCGTAGAATTCGAAAAGGGAAACTTGATTTTTGTTTAAAGCGTAAGATTTTTGTTAACATTTATAATGATGCTTTTAGATTTTCTTCAATCCTTTTCGTAATTACTAATATTTGTATTCTCTAGCATTTTATAACCTATATTTTAGGATATGAATCGAATTGCCATATTTAAGTTGGCAGCGTCGACATTTCCTGTATATGTATTATCAAAAGGCGCGATAGCGCCTGACGCAAGTATAGGCGTGAGAGCCATTATATACAGCTAACTAGCCCCTCCATATTCTTATTTTTTAACCACTTCAATATTACTTATTTATTTTGTTCTAGTGGCTACGCATTACTTTCCTTATTGCTAACCCTCACTGTACTGCAAGTGGTGTCTGAATTTATTCACGCATAATTAAGAAAATCGATGCCAAAGATATTGCTTGCTGAATTCCTTTTCTCGATTTTTGCTTCTTCTCTTTTTTCGTCTCCCTAAGTATATATATATATATATATATATATATATATATATGTCTATAGAAAGCAAAAAGAGATAGCGATATGCCAGTCGGTCAAAGAACGCCTACAGAGCTCCCAACGATTGGCAGGACATTTTGTTTAGATGTGGCAGCGAGAGGGCGCTATATTATACTGCTACTGTTAGCTCAGTACTCTTTGTTGACATGCATTTTGTTTGGTTATAGTTTTATATCAAAATATGAAGTATTCAACATTCATTTATTGGGTCAAATTTTTTCTTAATTTAAATCTTCTGAATTATTCTGATTAAAAATTAATTATATATTAACTGCCTCTCTAAAGTCGGGAACATAGAGTATGCATTGTTCGCCGGTCGCCGGGACAAACATAACCTATATTTGGAAAAAATGAGCGTTTGTAAATTGTCTGTGCTCTTTATCTTTATTTGTAGAAGATAAAAAGAAATCGTAGATGTCATCCTGACTTTGTTATGGTTGCTTGCCATACAAATCCAACGGCAGATGTAGGAAAAAAGAGCTTGCTGTTGGTTTAAGAAAGATCAACTGAATATTTCAACGATCTGGAACTTCTCGTCAGTTACTACCTCACGGAACGATATGTACGAGTTAAGCAAGAGGTGACAGTTAATTTTTATTTGAATGTACGGTAAGAAGCTGACAAGAACATGGTCTCTGTTTGATAGCACATAGCATACACCAAGCTCAAAACAGTGTGAAGGGCATCACTGTAAGCAATCCTTATTTCAAGAATATGGCCAACGGTGTTTTAAGCTCACCAATTCCTAAAGTTGGTAACATTTATTTAAAAATTTTAATAATTATATAAATTGTAACATATTTTAATCATGAAAACATTTTTTTTATTAATAAGTGCCCATTAAAGGAAGAGGGGAAAACTATTTAATAAGTTATTTAGTGAAAGCTTTGGGTAACATTTGATTCAGAATAAATAATTACACGCACCCATATCTACAAGAAATCATTCATAACTATACTTGGATAGTTGGTTCTGGTAGCTAAAGTACAACAAAAAGAAGAAGCTCAGGAGATTAGGTAATAGTAAATTATAATGTTTATAACTAATTAAGATATTTAGTTAGTGCTTTTACTTGAGGAAGTGACGACAATCCATTTGCCATTAATGTGCTGTCCGAAAAGATACTAATTATAGATATACTTTCAGAACATTCCAAGAAGTGTACCAAACAACTGTTACAACGTATATCAAATCAGGTATATTCTACGATTCTACATTTCAGTTGATTATGGCAATGAAGCGATACAAGTTTTAGTCTCTCTTTTCTTGAAGTCAATGGTTCCATTGCTGAAGATGATGCGCTGTTTTGATTTCAGGTAATAAACTTTTACTGGGGGCTTGCGTATGTTATTAATTGAATTAACTGTAAACTCGAGTTACTTGGACTCTTTTTACAAAACAACTTTCGGCGCAATGTTGATTTCGTCTCTTTTAAGGCACACGACACGTAATCCTAAGAAGTTTCCCCTCAGTGGATCCCTAGCTTTGGTCTGCCGGAGACTGAGTTGAGTCCTTGGGGTACGTTAAACTTCACAGTAATACTATGAAAACATTTAGTGCTGGACGAAGTCCCTGACTAAAACCAACTATAGGGTTACGGCTTTACTCACTTTCGAAATAGTGTAACCGGCACGATCGAGTTCGAAGCTTGATGCTCATAATGCCTTCTTGTGCGTTATGGTGTATCGATCCTACGTACAATTACTTTGATGAATAGAATAGCCGCTCCCGGCAGTCCAGGATCCGCTCCAAAAACCAGGTTTGCGCTACATTATATTGAAGTACAATTTGAAATACGTCGTCATCGATATTTTGATTCTCTCAAACGTTATTTTTGTCGTCGTGGACACTGTTGCCGTCATTTTCTGTCGCCACCGTCTTTCATTGCCGCCGACTTCATCGTCGTCGTCGTTTTTCTTCGTAGTCGTTGTTCGTGATTGGTGTCGTTCTTTGACATCATCTTCATCATCCCAATAGTTATTATTACTGCAACGATGCAATGAAATGAGTTAGTGAGAGCCTTTGATCAATATGGTGCTTCAAGCCTGTCGTGCGGTTGCAGGTGAAAACTCAATTGAAGTGTATGTAAGCATGGTAGGCAGAGGAGGGCAGAGAGTTAAAAGGCTCGAGAACTCCTGTTAAGTGTAGGATAGAAATGTGTATTACCTACAATTACAGATTCTGTCTATCTTCGTCCTTGCATAATTATTAGGAGCTATTATAGTTGGAGAAGAGCGTTGTTCCAATGGCTCACGCTACGCGGGTACCTTGCCTAAAGCCACATGCGGAGAAAATCGTATCGCGACACAAACTCCGATACCCAAACTAACAAACAAAAATTGCAAGATATCTGGCCATTAGACAAAAAGGATCTAGGGGTTTATAGGAATTAGAAGCTCTTTGCAAAGATCTCGAGACATTGGAAAGACTTAAATTCTTGAATGCAAATAATAGTTTATGGAACTAGTGCGTGAAAACTCATTTTACGCACTAGTTCCATAGACTACTATTTTTATATATAATTGAGGCTCTGGTATCGGCAGTTGTGCATGCAACTCGCAGTTTATGTTTACGGCGGAGAAATAAAATTGGACAATAATTCATTGAAATAAATGTGATTAAATTTTCTTTCTATAACATAGTAAAGATATAATTCCGATTCAAAAAAATTTATAATATAAAGTATGATTCATAACTAGAAAACAAGGTTGAGTCATAGGTTACACCTACCTGAAGAAGTTTCATCGTCCTCGATGAATTTAAGTGATACCATAATCTTTATATTTTTTAAGTAAGAATATAACTATTTTATATGCATTCCATACAGATTGCACGGTTTAAGATATACTATAAACATACGCAACCAAACATACAATTATGCGCTGTAACATACTTTCTCTTTCTCCAAAGAGGATCGAGAGAGAGAGAGAGAGGCTACGAATCCAATTCCCTCTACTCAACAAAGTTTAGCTCCGGTCGTAATGCTCGATACCGGTCAGTTAAGACGTCCGTTAAAGTTTTTGCTAGATACAGGTGCATTGGTAAGTATAATTAAAGAGTCAGAGGTAGACTCACACGTGAAAATTGACGAAATGATATTATAATGTTAAAAGGTATAACTGACCATTCATTAACTACTTGTAAAAAAATTAAAATAGTTTTTAAAGGATCCTGCCTAGAACTCAATTTAGTACATGATTCGTTTTCTATACAGCAATCTGGAATCTTAGGTACTGATTTCTTTCGCAGAAACGATGCAAAAATCAATTGTTTGGAACAATATTTAGAATTGAACGGAGCAATCCTTCCCTTTGAAAAAATAAATAACATGCAAACGGATGAATCGAATTATATAATGGAAGAAATCGAGAATAATGTTCAAAAACCCATACGATTCATGAGAAAAAGCAATGGAAAACAACGATTACACAAACATGAAAAATTCAAGATTTTGTAATTATAATTATGATAGTGGCTAGCGTAAATGTAAAGTAATTTTCAACAATATCAAAATTATGAAACGTTTATAAAATTTGACATCAACCAATCGTATGAAACTTACGTGCAAGAACAAAGAAATAAAGAAAATTAAAATGGCATTACGATTATAAAAAATTACGATATACAAGTAAGCTGGATCGAAGAAAAGTCAGGCATAAAGAAATATGCAAATAATTCTAGTGAAATTTATTATAGCATAATAAATGCTAAACGAATACAAATGCAAGATGAGAAAGTGCAGTCATGAGTATGTGATGTGACTAAACCAGGTATTCAAAAAAAGTTGATAAAATTACCGAAAATTACGGTATAAGTGAAGTACTATGGTTCAATAAGATGGCTGAGAGTCCATCTCGCTTTAATTATGCAGAAAACTTATAGCACAAAACAGTTAATAAATGTCAAGTACAAATGGATTATCAAATCGAGGAGAGCGATAAATGCGAACCTCGTGATAACAATATTGGTTATATTTGTAAAATGAATGAAAAAAATAATTATGTCTATGAAAGTTGGAAATGAAGAAATTGAAAATGATAGGAATAATGAGAATTTAATAAGCATACAGGAAGAAAATGAACAGAATGAGGACTCCAGTGATTTTATATTAAATGAACGAAGTTATATACGAAAATATACGAAGTGGATTTGTCGAAGCAATTTAGAACAATTGTTATTTGGTTTATTTAAATGAACCTTATATCAACAATTTTTATTGTAATGAAAGTAAAGAAGTCGATATACACGATAGTACTCCTAATCATAATGTAAAGGAAGTAATTAGTAAAGGAATATTTGCATTTTGATAAAATGAACGAGGACCAAAGACAATCTATAGAAAATTTAATTGATAAATACTCGAATTTTTCTTTGTCTTAAAGGGAAAAAATTGGGCATGACAAATGCTATAGAATATAAAATACCGACTATCGACAATATTGCAGCCAAACCATTTATATTTCCTCCCGCTCTCAAAAGCAAAATTGATAAACAATTTTAAAAAATGAATTACAGAATACATAATTGAACCCTCAAATTCCAATTATTCATCACCTGCGTTTCTTGTAACAAAAATCCTGATAGTCAGGACAATAAACAATACCGACTCATTGTGGAATTTCGAAAATTGAACGATAAAACTGTAAAAGATTGATATAATGCACCTAACATACAAAAGGTTATTGATCAAATATGACCAGAAAATCGTGTATTCACTGTTTTGGATTTATGTCAAGGATTTTTACAAGTCCGTTAGCTCATGAAGATCAACATAAAACTGGTTTCGCCTCTTTATTCGGTTTATGTCAATATAAAATAATGCCTACGGGGTTGGGCAATTCTCCAGCTACTTTTCAAAGCATGATTGATGGTGTTTTTGAGGGCATACAAGGCAAGAAAAAATTTTTATTTCTTGATGATGCAGTTATACATGCTAAAAATATTCAAGAACATAACCAAAATTGTGTAAGATTTTTGCAAAAAGTACGCTGCGTAAATCTAAAATTACAGCCAGACAAATGTGTATTTTTAAAGAAAGAAGTGGTGTATCTGGGACATGTATTGTCGCCAGAAGGTGTTCTGCCAGATCTAGAAAAGTTAGAAGCAGTAAAACATTTCCAGTTCCGAAAACAGTGAAAAATATACGTCAATTTTTAGAATTAACAGGCTATTATAGACAATTTATTGCAAAATTTTTTGATATTGCTAGACCATTAAGTACTTTGTTAAAGAAAGATGCGGCTTTTGGTTGGTCTCGCGAAGTCCAAAAGACATTTGATGCGACTTGTAGCGGTACAGCAATATGAGCAATTTTATCTCAAGGAGAAGTTGGGACCGACCTAACAGTTACTTCTGTTTCGCGGATATTAAACAAAGCTTGACAAAAATATGCCAGTTATTCAAGAGAAGCATTAGCCATTCTGTATGCCGCTACTGACAAGGAGAGTATGCACCCTTTGTGAAAGGAATCTTTACTCTAGAATATGATTTCTGGTATAAAAATATAAAGAAAGGCAGATATTTATTGACTAATGCCCTTTTTTACGATAGACATAAGCAAATAACTTTGATTGCTTATAACTCAGAAAAAATCAAAGATGTACATTCAAACTAAATTTAAAGAATAAGTTGAGATCAAGTAGATACATTTTGAAAAAAATGAAGCTCAAATATCATGATTTAAAATTATGTTGAAATTCCATTCTACTTCAGAGGATTTAAATTTCAGCCTATTCGATGAAATACTTCCAGAGATATCCTGTGGTAAGTCCATTATGGAAAAAAATCAGAGTACGGAGTCTTTCTTATAATTAATTAAAATAATTACGTGTCAATGAATTGGTCTAAAATTTTAAATAAATGTTAAATAAAAATATTTTATCTAATTCTTATTTTTTTCCATAACTTTTGTCAAACAGCTTATGTGATTGAATTTCATATGAATTTTTTCATATTTGGGTACCAGAAAACAGCTCTCAAACCTGCAACAAAATATGTTTCCCCGAAGGTAGAACTCTTCCTGCTCAGTAGGTCACTACTGGTAGTTTCACCAGCTATTTATTCAAGTTAACTAACAGCTTTTTATGAGAAGAGATAATTACATTTATTTTATAACTACAACCGGAATACCTTTAGATGAAATATCGAGAAATTTGGCTTTAAAATTATTAGTACCTCAACTTTCCAATTTAAATCCGGAATAAATAAAAATAAATGACAAAAATGGAAAAATACATTTTGCTATACTACAGAAATAATTAACGACTCTATTAAATTTAAAAAATATTATATTAAAAGAAAAATTACGTTCAATACGTATCGCAAAAAGTGAATATATTGAAAAAGTTTCTCGAAATGAAATTTTAAAACAAATGAGTATAACTCTACAAAATACTAATGTAAAAATAATTCTATGTTCATGGTTCATAAAAAGTGTGAGAGAATATAATAGGGAAAATATTATTCACGAAATTCTCGAGACAGGTTGTGCAAGGCATAATAGAGTAATAAAAACCTATAAAAGTATAAAACAACATTTTTATTGATCTGATATTAAGGGGATGTCATACCCGAGTACCCGACAAAACATTGTTGTGCAGGTCCTCGCTTTCTGTTTTATCGATACCCTATATAAAATTAACTTAACAGAAATCATATGTGGCGCCCTCTGTATTATATACTAATACATATTTAGTTGCATGCCCACAGATGGCGCTAACAAGCGTTAACGTAATATAAGATATAGAACACAACGCTAGTAAAAGTAATTACAAAATTGATTGTAAACAAATAAAAATTACTGTAAAAGTAAATGAATAGTATACTGCAAAACTTATAAACGTATCAAATTGGTTTATCCGATTGGAATGGACTGGAGAAATGGCAAATTATATTTGCAAGTTATTTTTATATTATACATGTGTAATATTAATTTTAAAAATTAAAGTAATAGCATGTATGTAATAACTCCGCACTTTACGTACACTTTATTTGTACTGTATTACTGTATTTGTACTTTATGGTAACGTGTATTGTACGTACACTTTATGAATTGTGTACTGTAAGTACACTTTATATGGTACCGTGTACTGTACGTATACTTTATATGGTACCGTGTACTGCACGTACACTGTATGGTAACGTGTACTGTACGTACACTTTATTGGTAACGTGTACTGCACGTACACCTTATGGTAACCAAATGTCAGTCGGTATTGTACTTCTCAATTTTCACTTTGATTTGTATTGCAATTTAATTGTAAATTTTGATTTATAATTAATTATAACAAAAGTTACGCATATTCATCTACTAAAAGTACAATTTTCTTATCAGTATTACGTACATTATAATTTTTAATGAACTTAAAAAATGATCTATTATTGTATATAATTAAATTATTAATCCAGTTTAATTTTCATTGCCGCCGTTTAACTCATATACTTTGTAGAGTGTTAGTACCCTTCATTCCTGATAAAAAAAATATGTACCATTACTTTAACTTAATAAGATTTTCAGAATAATAAACTTTTTGAATGGTACTAGCGTCTGCTTTTTAAAATTAAGTTTAAATTGTTAAAATTTTCTACAACTTATAATATTAATAAAGTAAGTATTTCTGAATAATCTCCATAATTTTATCAACTAATTGGTATGTTTAAATAAATTTCTTAATCACTACTAAATTAAGCAAAACAGTTATTGGTAAACAACAAGTAAACCTACTTCTATGGAGACCGTTGATGGAGGGACACATGTGATTTTATCTTTATCTACAATTTTGATTGTTTCATTAAGGCGATGTGATACCCAAATTATAGGAACCTACATCTAAAATCCCAAAAATTTAAAAAACTAATGGAATTAAAAATCTGAAAAATTTACAGGTAATGCTGAAAGCAAATAGAATACCGTTACAGAGCGATTTTTTCAAAATAATTAATTTAAAATGAATTATATCGAAATAACCATTTTTTGATCGGTAATATATAGCTAAAAACAAAGCTGCACGGCTGCTCAAAAATCTCGTTGATTTATTGACAAAAAAACTTGAAAAAATTCATAGACTATCTTTAATGTAAATACAACACCGTTACAGAGCGTTTTTTTCGATAAAGTTACTGTTTGCTCGAGAAAAAATAAATACTGATTTTGCTTTAATGGGTTCACATCTCCTTAAGTTTATTTATGTTAACTTTTATGCTCTATAATTAATGCACATGTTGATTATAAAATGAATATTTACTATGATGCTGTTGAACAACTGATAATATATAATAATGGAATTAGTAGGAAGTGCGTGTAATCGTCGAGTCGAACTGTGCACGCACCTTCTAGAGGAAACCGTCGTCTGCTAGTTCCCAATAAGCTTAATCGAGATATGACTCCTAATACAAAATAGTTTTCTATATACATTTTGTAACGATCACGCAGGGTATTAGTGCATGGCGACAAGGGCGAAATAAACGATTGATAAAAATAGTAATAATTTAATCAACAAAAGTTTGTACGCGATGGTGTTTTTAATATCTCACCCAACGCAAAGTCTTCTGTTCGGATGTGTATTACAACTCGACTTACTGACTTTATACGAAGGGATTTTGATGAAAGGGACACTCTTCTGTGAGACATCCCAGCAACTTTCGTCTGGATGAGAAACTACTTCGGTCCGGATGTGCCCCAAGGCAGACCTCGAAAGGCCCACCTCAGAATTTTGACGCTGCACGTAGTACACCCCGAAGGATGTCTACTTTAATTTAGCGGCCGGAAGGAGGATAGCAATCGTATTGCCAACGCGACGTCAATGTTGCCGCGACGGCGTACTGAAAAACTCTCTCGAGCTTCAACAGGCTCATTCACTGCTTCGCTGGACGGGCCCGACGTGCGCGCGCAACTTGCGTCAAACCGTCCGTCGACCGCAGTTGTCCCGCGCGCATCGTACGGTGAGCCTTCGCGGTCGTGCGGACATAACCTCATTTATTGTACAGGGTTTTAAATTTTTTTTATAACAATGTTTTTGAAGTTAAACAGAAAACTATAGATTTAAAAAATGAAATTCTTTTTCTCGGCAGGCTTCGGCGGTTAAATCTACTCTCGAAGAACCTGCGAGACGAGACACACTCAGCGCGTCGTTCAGATTGTCTCGCCTCGCAGATATCCATCGAGAACTAAAAAACAAACACATAATTTATTGTAACACATTATATATTCATTTCATAGCAGGGTTTGTGTAGGTAAACAGTAAATTATTTTTAGTAAGATTTACACAAAGAATTCTTTTTCGGAAAGCTGCGACGATTGAATATTGTCGCGTAGAGTCTGCGAGACGAGACACTCTCGGCGCGTTCTTTCGATTGTGTCGCCTCGCAGATATCCATCGAGAACTAAAAAGCAAACACTTAATTTATTGTTACAAATTTTACATTTTTATTATAGCAGTGTTTGTGAAGGTAAACCGAAAATTATTTTTAGTAATATATACACAAAAAATACTTTTTCTCGGATGGCTGCTTTTTAGTTTTCGATGGATATCTACGAGGCGAGACTATCTGAACGACGCGCCGAGAGTGTCTCGCCTTGTAGATATCCACCGATGTGTTAAAAGCAAACATATAATATATTGTAATAAATTTTATATTTTTTTTATAGCAGTGTTTGTGTAGGTATACCAAAAATTATATTTAGTAATATATACACAAATATTTATTTTTCTCGGATGGCTGCTTTTAAGTTCTCGATGGATATCTACGAGGCGAGACTATCTGAATGATGCGCCGAGAGTGTTTTGTCTCGTAGATATCCACCAATGTGTTATAAGCAAACATATAATATATTGTAATAAACTTCATATTTTTTTATAGCAGTGTTCGTGTAGGTATACCAAAAATTATTTTTAGTAATATATACACAAATAATTCTTTTTCTCGGAAGGCTGCTTTTTAGTTCTCGATGGATAACTACGAGACGAGTCTATCTGAACGACGCGCCGAGAATGTCTCGCCTCGTAGATATCCATCGAGCACTCAAAAGCAAACATATAATATATTGTAACAAATTTTATATTTTTATTACAGCAGTGATTGTGTAGGTAAACCGAAAATTATTTTTAGTAATATATACACAAAAAATACTTTTTCTCGGATGGCTGCTTTTTAGTTTTCGATGGATATCTACGTGGCGAGACTATCTGAACGACGCGCCGAGAGTGTCTCGCCTCATAGATATCCACCGATTTGTTATAAGCAATCACATAATATATTGTAACATGTTTTATATTTTTATTACAGAAGTGATTGGGTAGGTAGCCGAAAATTATTTTTAGTCATATTTACACAAAACATACTTTTTCTCGGAACGCTGCGGCGATTGATTTTTGTCGCGTAGAACCTGCGAGGCGAGACACTCTCGGCGAGTCGTTTAGATTGTCTCGCCTCGTACATATCCATCGAGTACTCAAAAGCAAACACATATTTTATTCTAACTAAATTATATATTTTTGTTACGTAAGTGTTTGTGAAGGTAAACCGAAAATTATTTTTAGTAATATATACACAAAAAATACTTTTTTTCGGATGGCTCCTTTTTAATTCTCGATGGATATCTATGAGACGAGATTATCTGAACGACGCGCTGAGAGTGTCTCGCCTCGTAGATATCCACCGATGTGTTATAAGCAAATACATAATATATTGTAACAAATTTTATATTTAATTTTCTAGCAGTGTTTGTGAATTTTTATTATTATTATTAAGTTACTCAGCTGGCACCCTCCTATTTGACTAGGTCATGCCAGGCACTTGGGTATTCCCTTTGCGCCCTGTTTTCCATTTCCCATCTTTAGCCCCCCGAAGTGTATAGCAATATTGTCACACCTGGGTGAGCCTTCTTATGGGTCCTTGGTTTTTTCAATCGGGCACCGCCCAGAGACCCTGCCAAACAGCAAGTATTCTCTGGTCATCCCAACTGGGTATATCTCCTGAATCAATTAGAAATTCACCTGTGAGGCACCATCTTCTTGTCATGATTCTGGGGCATTCACATAAGATGTGTAGAGGTGTTTCGTTTGCCTCCTTGCACATTCGGCATAATGGATCTGTTTCCAGTCCCATTTTATACCTATGGTATCGCAAATCTCCATGTCCAGTAAGTATGTCCATTAGCTTGCGAGCTGTCTTTCTGCTAAGTTTCCTAAGCCCTTCTTCCCAGTGTCCGCTTATTGCGTTTCCGAGTGCAGCTTTAGCTTGTCTGCATCCTGCAGTTTTTACCCAAGCCCTTTGGTGTTCCTTCACCAGCCATTCCTTTAATAATTCTATGAGGTGGCTATGTGGCATCTTCACCATCATGCTTGGTTCCGCATGTTTTCCATTTGTACCTATCTTTGCTAGGTTATCGGCTATCTCGTTACCACGTATACCTACATGACTTGGTATCCATGTTAGCGTTAGCCGCTTATTCAACTCTGCCAGTCTATTTAGTGTCTTATGACATTCCCAAATTAGTCTGGACTTAGTGGTGTGACCATTCAGACTCTGTAACACAGTTCTGCTGTCCGAGTAAATGTATATCTCTTAGTCTTTGCAATTCTCCTGTGCCGCTTTAGCACATTGCAGGATTGCAAATGTTTCCGCTTGGGAAATGGTATTGTATTCCTTTAAGGAATATATCCTACCCTTCCCATTTTTTCTGCAGTATACCCCTGCTCCGACTCCCTGGATATTCTTGGACCCATCAGTATACCAGAGTTCTTTGCCCTCCGGCACCCTAACACGTCCTTGACTCCAGTCATCTTTGCTAGGCAGACTTACTCTGTATCTCTTATCGAATAGGAACTCAGTGCTGCATCTATCAGTTCCCTCGTATAAGTTCTCTCTTAGATTTCGCGGGAGCGTACTTAGGAGTCCCCTGTCCACCTGTCGATCTAAGAGATTTCTAACTCTTAAGTATCCTTTTATGGCTTCTGACTTAAGAGTGAGCTGAAAGGGCTCAATATTCGTTATGACCCCCATAGCTTGTACTGGCGTGGTTCTTAGAGAATTGGTGATGCAGCGCAGGACCAATCCTCGTACCCTTTCCAGCATTTGGTTCGCAGTTTTCAAACCTGCTCGCTTCCACCAAATCACTGCCGAATACGTGAGTTTTGGTTTCAGAATTGCTGTGTAAATCCACATCATGGTTTCTGGTTTAAGACCTCAGTTTAAGTGCAGAGCTCTACGTGTTTGCTATAGTACTCTTATAACTTTATTACACTGATTCTCAAGGTGCTCTTTCCAGTTTAACTTACTGTCAAGAATGACACCTAGATATTTAGCTTTTTCTTTTATTTCTAGCCGTTTTCCTCCATATTCGAGGTGTTTTATGCTTGTTTTCCACTTATATTTACGTGTAAACACCATAACTTCCATTTTTTCCGGGTTAACCGATAGTCCACCTCCTTGGCACCACTTATATACCTTATTCAAGGCATTTTGCATGATGTCAAATAGTGTTTCTAAAAATGGTCCTCTAACTATTACTGCTAGATCATCTGCATATCCTACAACCTCACATCCCGTGTTGGTTAGTAGGCATAATAGTGTGTTCATTACAAGATTCCAGAGGGATGGGGAAATAACCCCCCCCTGTGGGCATCCCGTGTTCACCCAGCCAGTTACCTTGGTGTTACCCTTGGTCATTACCAGCTTTCTGTTTGATAACATGAGTTCGACCCAGTCAGTAACTGGCTGAGCTATTCCATGTCTCCTCATTGCCTCCTTGATTACTCTTTTGGAGGTATGGTTGAAAGCTCCTTCTATGTCTAAAAAGACCACTAGAGCGAAGCCTCCGTTTTCAATTTGTTCTTCAATCAGGTTCACTATTTTGCACAGAGCAGTCTCAGTAGAGTGTCCTGCTCTGTACGCATACTGATCCCTATGAAGTGGTCGTTCTTTTAAAGGTTTATCTTTAATATGTCTATCTATGAGTCTTTCCATTGTCTTCAGCATAAACGATGTAAGACTTATAGGTCGGAAGTCTTTAGGAGAAGTATAGCTCCCCTTACCTGCTTTCGGAATGAACGTCACTCTCGTTCCCTTCCAACTTTCTGGAATATGGCATAATTCCAGACTTGCCCTAATAAGTCTGGTCATTGGACGGATAATGCACTCCCCCGCCCTTTGTAATAGTGCGGGGTAAATACCATCCAGTCCTGGTGACTTATATGGCCCAAAAGATCCGATGGCCCACCTGACTTTGTCATCTGAGGCAATTTCGGTCCCCAGCACACTGCATGATCCGGTTTGGATCACCGCATGCTGGTTTCCCGTTCCGTAGTCGTTTGACTCATGAACTTCCATCGCCCCTTCCCCTTCTTTCGAGAAATCCGGGTAGAAGGATTCGATCAGGCGGTACAACGTTTCTTCGTCCGTCATGGTGTATTTCCCATTTGGCAGTTTAAGTGCTCCCAATATAGCTTCCGGATTTTTTGACAAGATCTTGTCCAACCGGGCTGCCTGTGAGCCTTTTTCTATGTCGCTGCAAAAGTTGGCCCATGATTCTGCTTGTGCCTTCCTAATTGCTGCTCGATAGCTGTCTCTTTTACTTGCGTAATGATTCCACTCGTCTGCTGTACCTTTTTTTTGGGCCAGCTTATAGGTTCTCCTTACTTGTTTCTTGAGACACTCTAGGTTCTTGTTCCACCAGTAGGTTTTATCTCGCTTACCCATCAATGTGGGTCTACAGTTGTTCTCAAAAGCTGAGATAATTCCTTTATTTAGTTTATCAGCAGCTTCTTCAAGCTCCTTCCAGTTTCTTATATGTTCTGGAAAATTTGCTAGTGAGCTGCTTATTTCTTCCTTGTAGGTTATCCAATTTGTCTTCTTCGGTTTCCTGGTCCATGTTCTAGGATTTGTACCAGGTCCCACTAACTCGAAAACAATTTTGGCATGATCAGATAGTGTCGGTTCATCAGATACCCTCCACCTCTTGATCCTATTTGTAATTTCTCCAGTACATAACGTGATGTCCAATACCTCTGCTCTAAGTTTATTACAGAATGTTGGCGTTGTACCAGTGTTTAGAATATCTAGTTTGGTTGTGGCTAGATATTCTACCAGTTCCTCTCCTCTCCTATTGATGTCTGTGCTCCCCCACAGTATGTGATGTGAGTTAGCGTCACAGCCTATTAGGAGCGGTAAGTTTTTACTCTCACAGAAGGTAATTAACCTTTTAACTTCCGTGGGTGGATTTACCTCTCCATCATATGGAAAGTACGCTGAGGCAATGACTATGTTTCCAATGCCTTCCGATTCCGTCCTCACCGCTGTCAGGTCTCTTGTACAGAAATCCATCAGCGGGGTTACATTTACTCCCTTAGTGATGATACACGTTCTGGGCGTCTCAGCTTGCATGTCCCTGTAACAAACAAGCCCCTTTCCCCTTAAACCCTTGATTGTTCCTCTCACCGTCCATGGTTCTTGGACCAGTGACAGGCCTGTGTGCATCTCTGCCAAACCCTTACGCAATAGTGCAGAAGAGTCTTTGCAGTGATGCAAGTTAATTTGTGAGATTTGCAGCGCCTTGAAGGTCATTATTTCGAGCTTCCCGGCACTGCTGCCTCTTTATCAGACTCCGCTACCGCCGGCGCGTGTACTTTGAAAGTGACACGCTCCAGTGAGTAGAAGGGTCTGCAATCTAGAGCCTGAAGGGCTCTAGCTTGGGACTCCGGCATCTGCACCAGAAGAAAGTTGTCCTTCGCTGCAGCACCGTCGGTAGCCCCCTTGTCGCATTTTACGACCCGCCATGTTGCGGTATTTAGCGTCGGATTGTACCGCATCAGCCTCTGAAGAACCAGCTCCGTGGGTTTCGGTGCTCCCGGTATCCACGCGCTGGCCTTCACCAGCCTCTGCAGCACCTCCGTTCCGCTGACTGTCAGAGCAGGACCCCGCCAAGATTTTAGTCCGGGCACGATCCCACTCAGCCAATCCGCGGACCGTTGATCCTCTGCTATTATCACAAACACTCCCCCCCTGCAGAAGGACGCAACAAACTTTGGCAGCTGCTCAGGAGGAAGGACATCTGTCTCCTCCTCCAGAGCATTCCTGAAGTCTTCAAACTGTCCTGTAGTAAGAAGCACCTCAGGATATTCTGCTGATGTCACGACCCTCGACAGAGGGTTCGTTCTCTGTGCTGTTGTAAGTCCCACACTACATTTCGGCTTTTCATCACTCTGAGTGTTACTTACCTGTGCCGGCTTGTTTTTATGCCGTTTTTGTGTCCGCGGGTCCTCTGGCGGCGTGTCCTTCCCTCTTTTCCCCATAAGAGGCGTTGAGGGAGGTCTCTCCGCGCTTTGAGCCCGCATTTCTTGCTTTCTGAGCTTTCGCCTGCGGTTTTACTCCGCATAGCGTCCACTCGTCCAGCTTCTTCCTTCATTGGTATCCATTGGCATTCCAGCTCCCGGTTCGGGATTGTACACCGTCAATGGCCCATCAGGATTTTTAAATTCAGTGGGTTGGTAAGCAGACATCCCACTGGGCGCCGCCTGCTCACCTACCTTTACTCCAACTACCGGTGACACCGAAGTTACCACCGGCAAATTGGTTGTGTTGAGAGTTGGGATCTCTCCAGGGTTTGTTGACATTTTTGGGCTAGCATCCGAATAGCCCGTTGCTTTTACAGGGAAGGACATATCATGGGTTTTTTTTTAAGGGGGGTTTTTGATTTGTGTTAAGTGTTTATGTCTGTGGCTCCCTACGAGTGTCCCCCCTCGTCATCCGAACAGCCCTCGCAAAACAGGCAGCGACCCACTTCGGTCCTACTATAGGAAAGCCCCCCACCCGAAGCAGTAGGGTCCCATCCGGTCACTATCCGGCACTACTACCCCTGGCGCGATTATACACTGACTGATCGGGCAGCCAGGCTTTGCTAGTTAGGCCAGCCCGGGCCCCTGTACTATTCAGCGGCCTAGGAGTGTCTCAACCTAGTTTATCCTAGGGTGTCTCCACGGGTACCCCACCCGTCCGCTTGAGCAGTCTTACTACGAGGAAAGAACACCCCCCGAGAGCCCCAGTGTGAGAAGGTGTTTGTGTGTGTGTGAGTGTCTGTTTGTGTCATGTGAATGTGTATAGGTATAGGTGTAATGCTCACTGATAAAGTCCCAGCGTGTCCATCTATAACCCGCGCGGAGCATACCCATTTATAGGGATCTCCTCTTTCACCAGCGAGCCCGTTTATAGAGCTGCCTCTTACAAGCGCTTGGAAAGAGCCGTTTATAGGCCTCCCATTCAAACCTCTGAGACCCTACCAAATAATACATGAGTGTTAAATGATGTGTTGTGTGTCATTCCCGTGTCCTGGATAGGAGCCTTACGTGGGAATCCCTTCCGGGCCAGAAAGGCCACAGTTTTTTTAGAGAGATGTTACTCCTCTATCCCTCCCTCAATTACACTGTTTCCAGTGACCTTCCGGGCTTGGGACCGGCTTGCTGGAGGTTCACCCGTAGCTACTAGATTTCACCACAAATGAACCTCATCAGGGCTGGGTTATGGTTTGTGAAGGTAAACCTAAAATTATATTTTAGTCTTTGTATGACCACAAAATACTTTTCTTGGAAGACTTCAGCAATTTCGCTATTGTCCGCGGTTACGTGCGAGGCGAAGACCCTCTCGTTGCATCGCTGAGATAGATCCCACTCAGCCAATCCGCGGACCGTTGATCCTCTGCTATTATCACAAACACTCCCCCCCTGCAGAAGGACGCAACAAACTTTGGCAGCTGCTCAGGAGGAAGGACATCTGTCTCCTCCTCCAGAGCATTCCTGAAGTCTTCAAACTGTCCTGTAGTAAGAAGCACCTCAGGATATTCTGCTGATGTCACGACCCTCGACAGAGGGTTCGTTCTCTGTGCTGTTGTAAGTCCCACACTACATTTCGGCTTTTCATCACTCTGAGTGTTACTTACCTGTGCCGGCTTGTTTTATGCCGTTTTTGTGTCCGCGGGTCCTCTGGCGGCGTGTCCTTCCCTCTTTTCCCCATAAGAGGCGTTGAGGGAGGTCTCTCCGCGCTTTGAGCCCGCATTTCTTGCTTTCTGAGCTTTCGCCTGCGGTTTTACTCCGCATAGCGTCCACTCGTCCAGCTTCTTCCTTCATTGGTATCCATTGGCATTCCAGCTCCCGGTTCGGGATTGTACACCGTCAATGGCCCATCAGGATTTTTAAATTCAGTGGGTTGGTAAGCAGACATCCCACTGGGCGCCGCCTGCTCACCTACCTTTACTCCAACTACCGGTGACACCGAAGTTACCACCGGCAAATTGGTTGTGTTGAGAGTTGGGATCTCTCCAGGGTTTGTTGACATTTTTGGGCTAGCATCCGAATAGCCGTTGCTTTTACAGGGAAGGACATATCATGGGTTTTTTTTTAAGGGGGGTTTTTGATTTGTGTTAAGTGTTTATGTCTGTGGCTCCCTACGAGTGTCCCCCCTCGTCATCCGAACAGCCCTCGCAAAACAGGCAGCGACCCACTTCGGTCCTACTATAGGAAAGCCCCCCACCCGAAGCAGTAGGGTCCCATCCGGTCACTATCCGGCACTACTACCCCTGGCGCGATTATACACTGACTGATCGGGCAGCCAGGCTTTGCTAGTTAGGCCAGCCCGGGCCCCTGTACTATTCAGCGGCCTAGGAGTGTCTCAACCTAGTTTATCCTAGGGTGTCTCCACGGGTACCCCACCCGTCCGCTTGAGCAGTCTTACTACGAGGAAAGAACACCCCCCGAGAGCCCCAGTGTGAGAAGGTGTTTGTGTGTGTGTGAGTGTCTGTTTGTGTCATGTGAATGTGTATAGGTATAGGTGTAATGCTCACTGATAAAGTCCCAGCGTGTCCATCTATAACCCGCGCGGAGCATACCCATTTATAGGGATCTCCTCTTTCACCAGCGAGCCCGTTTATAGAGCTGCCTCTTACAAGCGCTTGGAAAGAGCCGTTTATAGGCCTCCCATTCAAACCTCTGAGACCCTACCAATAATACATGAGTGTAAATGATGTGTTGTGTGTCATTCCGTGTCCTGGATAGGAGCCCTTACGTGGGAATCCCTTCCGGGCCAGAAAGGCCACAGTTTTTTAGAGAGATGTTACTCCTCTATCCCTCCCCAATTACACTGTTTCCAGTGACTTCCGGGCTTGGGACCGGCTTGCTGAGGTTCACCCGTAGCTACTAGATTTCACCACAAATGAACCTCATCAGGGCTGGGTTAGTGTTTGTGAAGGTAAACCTAAAATTATTTTTAGTCTTGTATACACAAAAATACTTTTTCTTGGAAGACTTCAGCAATTGATTATTGTCGCGGTTAACGTGCGAGGCGAGACACTCTCGGTGCATCGCTGAGATTGTCTCGCCTCGCAGGTATCCGTCGCACATCTATTAAATTATTACTAATTGCTGCACAATGTTATGGAGTGGAATCGATTTTTATTTTCTAACAATCATATTGTCCTTATTGATATTAATATTGATATTTGCAGTTACTATATAGCCAACGTTAAACTATCTGAATTGACTTAAAAATAACCAACAAACTACGGTATTTCAAACAAAAGTGATAAAAGTGGCAGCACATTCTTTTTTAGAACTGACAAATAACGGAGAAACGTTTATTTCCATCCCTAGTATATGATACAAGTTTCCTACCGTCTTAGTATCCATCGTATTTTTCTTTTAATTTTTTGTCGTGTACTTTTGTCTGCTTTTTTAGTATTCCTAGTTTTACCAATATCGTGAACTTATTTATCTGCACCGCATATCTTAGGACACAGTCCAGTTTTTACAAATATAAATTAAATCGTGGTCTTCTGTTGACAAAGAGAGGTTATGTTTCAACTCGTATTTTTCAAATTTTAGCGAAATTTTATCATAAATTCATCTTTTGTACTTGTTATACACTTAAAATGTACATTAAAAATATGCCTCTAACCTGTTTTCTAGCTGCCATTATGCTAAATAATTGGAATTAAATAAATAGTGCACCCAACATTCAGTGTCGACATAGTACAATGTATTTGAAAGTACGAAATGCGTGCGGCAGACGGCCCAAATCGGTGCACGCACCTCCTATAGAATCCGTCGCTGTAGTCTGTGAGAGGTTATGTTTCAATCCGTATTTTTCAAATTTTAACGATATATAACCATAAATTCAACTTTTGTACTTGTAATATACTTTAAATCTGTATTAAAAATGTATCTCTATCCCGTTTTGTAGCTGTCATTACCTAAAGTAATTGGAATTAATCAAATAATGCACCCTACATTCAGTATCGGTATAGTACAATGCATTTGAAAGTACGATGTGCGTGCGACAAACGGCCCGAATCCGTCGCCTATTCCACCACGAATGAAATAAATCATATTTTAATAAGCTGGAAACGCTTAGCATCGCCACCTACTGGTGGATTTTCAAACTACGTAGCTAAACTTTTTCTTACTCTTCTGTCTGCTAAATTGCACATTTTTAGAAAGAATGAACATCTTTTTTATTTTTCATTTAATTTTTCAATCGATTATGTATTCCTCTAGTTTTTACTGAAAAATGATTCTAGGATCATGTAAAATGTTGCCTCTACTTTGTTTCTTGATGTTTGTAATTGCAGTCTTTATTTATTTCCATCGCAAATATCTAGTACCAGCTTCCCAACCTCTTTGTATCAATCGTATTTTTCAATTTATTTCTTCGTCGTTCACTTTTGACTGTTTTTTTTAGTATTCCAACATTTACCAATATCGTGAAATTGTGCGTCTGCACTGTATTTGTTATAAATCTATCCAGTTTTTACAATATTCAGTTAAATCGTTGTTGCCTGTTAACTAAGAGAGATTATGTTTGAGATCGTATTTTTCAAATTATAAGCACATTTTAGCACAATTCAAACTTTTGTATTTATAATTTATTTAATATATGTATTACAAATATGCCTCTACTGCGTTTATAGGTTGTCATTGTATTAAATAATAGTAATAGGAGAAATAGTGCGTGTAATATACATAGGTGTCGGCATAGTAGGATTTAATTCAGGGACGACATCCCCTTAAGAAATACATGCAAAATTTCATTGGAAATTAATTAGCTTGCCAACCTATGGTAATAACAGATACTCCATACTCGGCTATAGAATCTATATCGATCGATCTTGTGGGATCGTTCGCCAGCTCTCGAATTAATAAAAATAATATGTTAACCATTCATGTAACCTTTCAACATACTGTATGACAATACCCATACCCGGCTCCACTACATTAACGATATCCGAAGCGTTCGTTTCTAGACACTTTTCTATCTTCAACGCCCCATGGTTATTTATTTCCGAACAAAGTTCCTCGTTTTTAAGTTGTCTGATAAGGAAAGTAGCAAACATATTTAAGATAAAAAAAGTTAACACCCAAAAAAAATCCGAGTTAGATTGATGCTTATTGCATCGATCGTTACCGCCGTACGTCGCCTCTGGCATACCGGCGGTCGTCAATGATACGTCTTTTATTCCTTTCTTACGTTTCTTTCATACCTTCGACTGTGACGGTTATTTGGACTACGGAACATTACGAGTTCGCTTTTGCCTTCTTCTGCTCTTGCGAATACCCATTACTCATTTGTTCTTATTTATTGCTTCGGTTTTATTTTTATTTTCTTTCAGTTTGTTTCTTATTTCTTTACTTTTTTATTGGGGAGCAAGACCAACTGCCTTTGAGGATTTTTCCTCTTCTCTCTTCTTTCTTCCCTTCTCTATTCTTTCATCTCTCTTCTCTTTCTTTTATGTATCTACTCTAAAAGATGGAGTTCCTAGCTACTCTCTCATTCACCTTACCTTTCATTCTGAACTTTTTCATTTATTCCTTCCTTTCGTTCAACTTTCATTCCACAAAATCCTATTTTTTCCCTATCCGAATTAGTCCTTGCTTTTGTTAGTACAACATATCTAGTTTATCTTGATTACCTCTGTTCTACTACCACTATTAGTGCGACATTTGTTAGCTCGACTTTCGTTTTTTATCTCTCCGATCTTCCGACTTTCACTCGTTTACTTTCTCCCTCTGCTCACTTATGCTTTTCCTTTCTCTCTTTCTATTTATAATTCTGGAAGATTAACTCAGGCTACATCTATCATTCATACATCGTCTTCTTCTGAAACTGCTAACTCTGCTATAGTGGCGGTTAAAGCCAAGTTTTTTTCTAGATCATCGGTAGCAATCGATACAAGCATAATGTCTTTAACCATTGTGGTTAATTTGTCTATCCCCTCTTTGGTCGTCATTATCCCTTTTGTGTTTCTGTTGGCTTCTTCCATATCCTGTACATATTTGTATCGTATTGATTCGTACTTTACGCACCTCCACAGGTCATGTTCAGGGGTGTCTACCTCTCCGCAGCTGCATAGGTCGGGCTCGACGAAATTAAATCTTTTCCTAAAAGATTGGAAATCTCCATGTCCACTAAGTATTGGGATTAGCCATCTGCTCGGTCTAAACCAAAACTTTGCCATTTTTTATTGTATACAGGGCATAACCTCTTATGTACGTCTTCCTTTTATCGAATTGTCCTATCTCAACTGCCATTCCTTCCTTATTTCCTGATTTAGCTTTTCTATCGACAATTTTCTTTCTCTTTGTATATTGCTTTCTGCTGATCTCTCCTCCGATTGAACTGTGAAATTTTTGTATCAGTATTCTTTTCCTTTTCTTATATTATATAATCCAATCTTCTTCTCACACTGCAAGTCAATCGGTAGGTGACTCGTATTTGTCGCGATAGCTTCAGCCTGTGGTGAACTGTGGTTTTGATTAGGGCATATCTTTGCGAGTTAAAGAGTTTTGGTTTTCTGAACATTATTTGTGAACCGGTACCAGCCTCTCTAGCTAGGAAAGCCAGCCTTTCAAATATCCCTCTAGTTTTCATTAAAATCTCCGTAACGTGCGTTTGTACGCTAAGGCCTTTGTTAAAAGAAATGCCGAGATATTTAAACGGTTCCTGCCTTTTGATTCTTTGTCCGTTTGGATTGTTCCCTTCGCTAATAACATTGCGCACTTATCTGGGGCATGTTTCATTTTGCTCCATTTCCAGTTTATGCCTCTCAAATTCTTGAGCACTCCAAGCCACCATACGTTGTCAAATGCTCCTTTTATATCTAGAAACATTATGAGCACGTATCTGTTGCTTGAGTTGTGTACTTTGGTACAGTCTTCAAGTACACTATTGCATCGTCGGTTGATCTTCCTTTTCTAAAACAATATTGTTTATCTGACAGACGTGGTTCCACTAT
This sequence comes from Theocolax elegans, assembly GCA_026168455.1. Lineage (NCBI taxonomy): Eukaryota > Metazoa > Arthropoda > Insecta > Hymenoptera > Cerocephalidae > Theocolax > Theocolax elegans. Next base: position 28,770,008 of record CM047425.1, read on the forward strand.
TCGTTCTAGCTTTTTGATTATAAGACCTTCCAGAATTTTTCCCAAAACTGGTAGCAGGCATATTGGTCTGTATGAGCTAATCAAACCAGGCTCTTTTTCTTTTTCCCTCTTTATTGTTATTAGTTTGCCTGTTTTCCAAGTATTCGGAAATATACCAAGTTTTAGCCAATTATTGTAAAGCCTTAATAGTTCTTCCCCAGCTACTGTATTGGGTAGTATTTTTGATGGAATATTCCCTTTGCTAATAGCATTGCGCACTTATCTGGGGCATGTTTCATTTTGACATTTTTGCTCGATTTCTCTATTATGTTTATGGCCATTTGTCCTTTTCGTTCTAGTTCTTTACGGGATTTTCTTTCTATTATAATGACTTGGTAATCTGCATAGTCTATCGTCTCGTGTCCTTCTCTGTCTAACTTGTAAAGTTGCAAATGCGACATTCAATAATATCGGTCCTAGTAGAGATCCCTGTGCTACCTTTGCTACTGTTGCTTGCAAAATTGCTACCCTCCGTTATAATAACTTTCCTATTACAGAGGTAGTCCCTAATGATATTGTACAGTCTTTTGGGGCAGTACATGCCTCTCAAATTCTTAAATAGAAATTGTATATTGTCGCTTGGCCAATCTGTATGTTATTTTCTTGCGTTCTCTTATGTCCGGATCTCTATCTCTTTGAAATTTAATGCGTAGCCTGTTTGTATGTTTTTTGGCCTTAGTCAATTCTTCGTTCCACCATGGAACATTCCTACTCGTCTTGTTCTTAATGGTTATAACTTTGTCATATGCTATTTTTATCTCCTTTATTATATCTTTAATACCAGCGATTGTTGAGCCAATATCCTGACGGCGTGTTTGGGTGTTCCAATTTTCTCTCAGTGTGTTAATAAACTATCCCCAGTCCGCTTTGCTTGTTATATAACTTTTGATGTACTCTTGCTTCTTGTATGTACCTCCCTGACCTTGTTCCACTCATTTGAATGTTGTTGCTCTATGGCCACTTGATGTCCAGTTTTCTTGAACTTTCCAATTTTGTATTCTTTGTGCCATGTCTGGTGAGGATAGAGTTACATCAACGTATCCTTCTCTGACTTCATTTGTGTCTGTTGCAATACTGCTGGGATCGTTTATTACTTTGATGTTATTCTGGAGTATAAAGTCTTCTAGCTTTTCTCCTTTTGAATCCGTTTCTATTGGGTCCCATAAGGGAGATCTTGATTCAAATCAATACCAATTATAAAGATCTTTCCTTGCAGAGCTGTCACTGCTTCTCGGAGTGATCTTAGACCTATCTCAGTATCGTCCTTTTACTTTACACGACTGATAGTCTACGAATATTCTCCTTCTTTGTAGCAACCTACTTCTAATGCTCGGAGTCTCCTCAATAACCCAGTTGGTCCTGCTCGTATCCCTTTTCTCTGTTGTAAATTTCGGCATTATATCTTGTGTTGCCCCGTCAGCCAAACAGACATTTTGCTCGAATATTAATTATTTTATTTATTTCTCGGTTATATTTTTAGGAAGATCATAAATGATCATCCTGCGCTCCTGTTTCGTCGGTTTATACATTTCCAAGGTATTTTTTAACAAAGATTTGCTTAGAATCTTCTGTAAAGTTTCTTCGTTTTCGGTTTTTATAATCAAACCTTTACTTATTGTTCGGAGGCTTCGAATCTGAGCCTTCTCTACTCGTGGTCGTAAATCTGCCTGAAATTTAGACTTGATATTATCCTCATTCTTAAACTTATCGACTTTCTTCGGCTTAATTATTAATGTCTGCATACCCGTATTTTTTTCGTAACAGCTCGGGTAGTCTCGCGTGTAGCTACTAGTCTTTTGGTAATATCTCCGTATGAGGAGTTACCCGTATTTATAGTTTTCTGCCTATTATCTGATAGGACTTTTACCTATCCTTCCAAGTATGCTGCTTTCGCTATCAGTGTTGAGACTAGGCTGTGCATGTTATCTAATGCCGTGTGGGCCTCTTCGCTGTCCTTCTTAATTAGGTATTTCTTTACAATCTTAATCTGATCCAACATGTACATTGGAACCTCCATAAGATTTCTTTCTTCTATTTTCCGACTAAGCTATCCACTTTCTACTTCTGTGCCTACCAACTCCGACGAGCTAGAGGACTCAGACTCCGATTTCTTGGCCATTCGGGGCTTTGCCCTTTTTGGCTCTTTTGGCTCCTCATCCGAGGAGGACGACAGGCCGCGCTTATTTCCTTTTACTTTTTCCATTTCTATTTCTTTTGGCTTACACTTTGGTAAACCAGCTCCGGTTGTTGTTACTTTGGGGTTGGGTTTCCCTTCGATTACTGATCTGTGCACTATTGGTTTTATTGTCTTTTTAGTCGACATTTCATGTTTTTATTTTATTAGTGTGCTCTTTGTGCATCCTGTTGATTGCACGACGCTCAGGACACTAGCAAGATATTCGGTGATCACCTACTCGCAGTTGTTATTTGACGAGTTTCACCGTGACCCTTAAACGTATTGTGGCCTCGTCAAATACAATTCAAACAACCGAGTGCCGCTCCAGTCCTGGTGCCACCTAGAGCAATGTTATATAGTAAAAGTTGAGATATTTTAAATTAAATAGCGGTAAACACAACTGGTGTTCAAAAATATTTATAAAAATATATTTTTTGAAGTTAGAATAACTTTTGAATAAATAAATTCCAGTGTCTAAAAATTTTTTTCCGTTTACTGAAAAACATTTCCAGTCTGCATATAAAATTTGGTGCATTTTAAAATTTTGATTGGACTAATTCACATGGAATAGTTCACAGATATATATATATATATCTATATATATACTAGGGGGGCTTCGACCCCCTGCGCGCTTCGCGCGCCAACCTCCTATTTTTAATTTCGAAAAAGGTTTTTCGTAATAAATTTATTTAAAATAATGTTTTAAATTGTATTATTTTTTCTCTACCATGGACACCTTAGAAATTAAACCGACTCACACAACACCTTGGAGGTACTGTTATAATGCATTGGGTTTTATACCAAAAATTTAATTTTTTTTTAAATACGATTACGATTTATAAATAAAAGTTTTTACCAAAATTTAGTATAATGAAATCAGAATAATAATAATAAAAAACATAGAGACATTAAATGTTAACTGTAAATTTTAAACTATATGAATTCCTATAAAGCTTAAATTTATATTTTAATAATTATAAATGTTAATGAAAAATTAACTTACCAAAAATAGTAAAGTGCATATACTTACTAAATTGTAGTATTTAGTAACTACTTATGAAAATTTTGAAATTTTTTAAACGGATCTAAATAGAACTTCACCTCCTAAAATTAATTTATTTAATGACGAAGGATCATCGCCAAAAGTTCTATGACATTAATATTTTGTACTAATTTTATATTAATTTTATAGAACTATTTATATAATTTTAGTGGCATATAAATAAAAACCTGTTTCTTCCATTTCTCCCGTAATCCGTAATTTGCACCCTTTTCTATAAATATACATAATCTACTCATTTATATATCCATACAATTTTGAAATATTAATTTAAAAAATATTTAATCTAAATGCTCCTTTTTAAATGTAATTCGTATTTTATATTACCACTGTTAAAATTTGAATTTTCTTTTGCCATTACTGTTTATAATAGAATTATCTTAAAAATGCAATAATTAATATATTTAATTTTTAACCCATTGTATATATCATATGGATATTTGGAAAAGTGTATGTTATACTTGATTAATATTTATTTAATCTTTAAACAATTTTGCATCTGTATTTAAAGCATTAAATTGCATTTTAGATCCGTTATTATTATTGAGTATACGTTTATAAATTTTATGAGTTTTATCAAGAATGAGTAAACTAATACACATTGTTTCAAGTTATGTTCACAACTTTTTTTTGCGCACGGAAAAAATACATATATTATGTATTCTTGAAAAAACAATTTTAAAAAATATATATATATATATATTATATAAATATTCCGCCGCACACACACACACCTACACGCACGCACGCACGCACGCACCCACACACACACACACCCACATACATACATACATATATATACATATATATGGGCTATTTCACGTCAAGTGGTACGATGAAAATTTTACATCGCTTCAAAATTTGAGAACAGGCTGGAAACATCTTCCAGAACATACAAAAAAAATTTAGGTTTTAAAAATAATTTGCATAAGAGTTATTCAACCATGAAAAGTGGAAATTTTTCAATTTTTTTAGAAAAATTTCTATTTTAAAGCCATTTATCTCAAAATCTGTTGATTTTTTTTAAAAAACATTACAAACAACTTTTGTTTAAATTAATCTTTAGAACTTATCTACCCTGGTTACAATTCTTTATTTTAAAATCTCGATGAGATAGAACATCCTGAAATCTTAGACACGGTTAAAGCGAAATATAGATAGTATATATATTAATATTATATATAAAGGGTAACCTCCAATCCTCAAATCTGAGACACGGCGCCATCGGCGGCAGCGGCGAAATATATATATATATATTATAGAGAGATAAACTTTCTGACTTACCGACGGAATAGAAGTTTGATGAGAATCCCAATTTAACAAATAAAATTTTTTAAAATAATCCTTAGTAGATAATCCTTAGTAGATGTAATATATATATATATATCTGTATATATATATCTGTATCTGTATCTGTATGTAATCAACTTCTTATTTAATTTTGTAAAGGTTATAATTAAATTCTGTAGTTTTTTTAACACATCTTGTTACTTACAATATTTTATTTTTTTAATTCAAAAAATACTCAATATTAAACTCAATTCTAAATTGATTAATAAACTTTTTTAAAACGAAAAGTTTGTTTATTAGTTTATTTGTTTATTAGGTTATTTGTTTCTTTGTTTATTTGTTTATTTGTTTATTTGCTTATTTGTTGATTTGTTTATTTGTTTATTAGTTTATTTGTTTATTAGGTTATTTGTTTCTTTATTTATTTGTTTATTTGTTTATTTGTTTATTTGCTTATTTGTTGATTTGTTTATTTGTTTATTTGGTTATTTGTTTATTAGGTTATTTGTTTATTTGTTTATTTGGTTATTTGTTTATTAAGTTATTTGTTTTTTTTGTTTATTTGTTTATGTGGTTATTTGTTTATTTGTTTATATGTTTATTTGTTTATATGTTTATTTATTTATTTATTTATTAATAATATACTTAGACACGGTTACGGCGAAATATAGATATTAATATTTGTAACGGTGTGCTTGCCCGGGGAAAACTTACTGAGTCGTTCGTCTTACATACCTTTAGTTCGTGGCGAACGAACTTGTATAGTTTCGCCGACTAGATATCGCGCACTTAATGACTCAATATAATTTATATATGTATATAAGTTGTTTACAAAAATCTTTCCCGCGTAGCGGCTGCGGTTACCTGTCCGCACACTTGCCGTTAAAGTTGTATGGAAATCGAATTCCGATTTCCAACAACAGCAGGTAAAATGATGATATTCTTTCCTAAAATGGACCGCGGAAAGAAAATTAAATGTCAACATCGCAGCGAATGTCTCCGGTATCTCAAACTGTGCTCCGCCTGTAGACACTAGCGTGATCCACTCCTCTCTGTTAACTTCTTGGCTGGAGACCTCGGATTGTTGATCCTCTGCATGCTGATCCACCTCAGCCTCTGCATCTGTCTCTTGCCTCTCTATGTCCGGAACGTCCAGCGCAAGAGTCTGTTGTAAAACTTCTACAACATTTGGATCAGAATCCGGATCAGGTAATGCCGGATTCTGGGCGAACATAGCCTCAAACCAATCCGATCTCCGCCTATTTCACCTTTCGCGATCTGCCAACAGATTTGTTTCTTCAGCGAAATCCTGAGCCGTATAATTACCCATCAACCACCGTTGGAGACGCTCGGCTCTTTTATAATTTGGGCCGTCAACCCGCATTTCCAACGACTCGAGGTGAGCCTTGATCTGTTCACCGGATTGAGTATCAATCCAGTTGTCAATTTGGTTAGTCATCGCTTCTGCCATATTAACTTAAAATTATCGCCGATTTCTTAACAAAAAAAAAATAAAGAAAAATCGCTTCCGCAGGTACTTGTGCAAGGTTCGGTTATTCAACACTAGGTGGCGTTAAACTACTAACTTATTGGGCCACTGTGTTGAAGCTTGTGATCTTTTCCCTTTTAAATAAACACCTTACGCTCACCAATTTGAAACTTGCTTGTAATAAAAAATTTTATAATTTTGACAACTATTTAACAAAATAAATTAAATTTCACCTTCAATTTAAATTTGTTATACGCGTTTCAGTCTAATTTATTTTACAATATTGTACCCGATTTACAACAAAACCAAAAAAAAAAAAAATTTTGTACAACAAATAAATCAAACGAAATAATAAACAAATAAAAAAAATTTTTAATCCGATAAAATTAGGGAGAAAACGGATTATCCTCGACTCTCGGTCACCAGCGCACGCAAATATACTTAAAATTAAATAAATTCGTCAACAAATTAATAAATAAATTAATAAATGATTAACAAATAAATTAACAAATAAATATATTCCTACCTAACTATATAGAATATCTAACGCAGTGACCTCTTACAATCGCGTGTTACATAAAAAAAAATTAAATACAATTTTTATTATGACGCGAGAGCCGATACGCGTAGTCAAAATTATAACAAAAGCAAATTTCAAAAATCACCCCCTTGCACAGGTATTAACAATTTTTATTAAGTCGCAAAAATTATTTTCGCTAATTTTCCGACTAACCTATACGGAATCAGGGACACGTGTTATTGAATCGCGGACCTCAAACCATTCTATCTCATATAAATAAATAAATCTGAAATTATTATAATTTACGTGTGTCAACAATTATCTAAAAAAAATTTTATTACTGTCGACTTCGGATTTCTTCCTGATAAAAACAAAAAAAAACGAAGAAAATCCGATAAAGTTATCTAAATTATTGTCAAACACAATAATTTATCAATTGAAATTAATTGCAATTCAATTAATTCAATTGTCGACAATAATTAATACATTAATCAACGTAACTAACGTATTAATCCTTAAACACACGTAAATCAACCGAGCATATGTTCAAACAATTCAATTCCGGTCCGTTCCTATTCCCTTGTCGCGCGCCGTGTACGCGCAATCAACTATCCTAACGTCTAGGGACTTTTTCCTTCACTTAGTTGGGCGCCATATAACGGTGTGCTTGCCCGGGGAAAACTTACTGAGTCGTTCGTCTTACATACCTTTAGTTCGTGGCGAACGAACTTGTATAGTTTCGCCGACTAGATATCGCGCACTTAATGACTCAATATAATTTATATATGTATATAAGTTGTTTACAAAAATCTTTCCCGCGTAGTGGCTGCGGTTACCTGTCCGCACACTTGCCGTTAAAGTTGTATGGAAATCGAATTCCGATTTCCAACAACAGCAGGTAAAATGATGATATTCTTTCCTAAAATGGACCGCGGAAAGAAAATTAAATGTAAGTCCGCGAGAATTCGTACCTTGAAATACGACTCGAAGGAAGACGGAAGAACGAAAATATAATACGCCGGTTAGAAAAAAATATAAATCAACACGAGTTGGTATAGATTAACGACTAACAGATTTATTTAAATAAGAACAAATGATTAAATACAATAAGATTTATTAATATGTTCGAGGTCTATGCGCACGGAGATTGAGTCGAAAATATCGACTCAACACGAGAGGGGAAAGGGGTACGCGAACTAACTAACTTAAGATTATTCGCACGATCGCGTTAAATAAAACATATAATAATTACTCGCGCGAAAGTGGTACCACTTACTTTTATTTCCTCCTTCGATTCACGATTGCGATAACGGAGTAATCCCTCTCTCTCGCTATCCTTTTTCTGTTGGATTGGAAAATGTCGGTGGGAGTATCCCTCGACCACCGATCAATCCGTCTCGTGCGTACGTCTCACAAACTGCACTCAAAATATGCACCAGAAAAACTAATCGAGTATTACGATCAAGTCTATATATCGCGACTTTACACGTGTTGTCACGATCTCTCTCAACTCGGTAGTCCTGCGCGCGCGACTCTCTCTCGAATTCTGTCTATTATTGCGCGGGTATCAGCCGTTCGCGCCGTTGGCTATGCCTATATCTATATATAGCGCTCGTGTTTACCTACCTAATTCGTATAATGGTAAGTGAGTACATCACTTACCATTACATATTATATATATAAAGGGTAACCTCCAATCCTTAAATCTGAGACACGGCGGCGTCGGCGGCGTCGTCGGTAGCGGCGAAATATATATATATTATAGAGAGATTAACTTTCTGACTTACCGACGGAATAGAAGTTTGATGAGAATCCCAATTTAACAAATAAAATTTTTTAAAATAATCCTTAGTAGATAATCTTTAGTAGATAATCCTTAGTAGATGTAATATATATATATATGTATATATATACATATATATATATCTATATCTGTATCTGTATGTAATCAACTTCTTATTTATTTTTGTAAAGGTTAAAATTAAATTCTGTAGTTTTTTTAACACATCTTGTTACTTACAATATTTTATTTTTTTTAATTCAAAAAATACTGAATATTAACTCAATTCTAAATTAATTAATAAACTTTTATATATTTAAAACGAAAAGTTCAATAACGAAATGTAGTGAATGTGAGTTGTGTTTAAGAAATATTTAAACTAATCGTTAAGAGATATGTGAACAAATTCACACTTTTTTCACGCGCTAGTGTTTTATTTTTGGCGCGAAAATTTTAAAATGTGAATTTGTTCATTTATCACTACTACTACGGCAACGGCGGAGAAATATATTTTATATTATATAGAGATATGTACTATACATATTAAAAACATACTATATATATATATATAATATATAATATAATATATATAATATAATATATAATATATATATATATATACATTGAATCCTGAATTCTTAGACACGGCGGCGTCGGCGGCGAAATATTTATATATTATAGAGGGATATATATATATATTGTAAGGGGTGTGTTCTAGGGAATATAAGGCGCCGGTTAGGCCCAATTCGTCCCAACTTACAAACTGAGGTAATGAGGTCCCACGATGCGGCCGGGTATTCGTCGAGAAAGACAATGACCGGGTGAACTATACAACAAGCTTCATATCTTAATTAGTCCGCAAAATAGACGATCCCGTGGAGAATAATACAGTAACATTCGATGGGGAGTCGTTCTGCCGACTAACCCCGAGGTCAACGCGAAAACAACAATTAAAAGTCACAATTAGCCACGTGATCGGCAGCCGATCCCTGAACGATCGACTGCTAAACCTGTTGAGTGTCACACCGTGTGACGTATTAGCTCTTTTATAGGGATGTCTAACGGAGGCAGCGCTGACGTAGTATCTTCCTATGTTACGCACGTCGTCGCTCGCGGGAGTGGCTCCTATGAACCAATCTAAGTAACCGGGCGGGATTAGTAGCGAGCAGGAGGAAAATGAGGGGGACCGGGTATATGGGGAAACACGGACGGGACGTGCGGGTCCAAACGTGGTACACCACTTATCGTTGTGTACTCGAGTCACCGTTCGAGCGGCGTTATTCCTGCGGGAAAGGCCTCGCGGGAGACTCATTGTTTCTATCCCTCTCTCTCTCTCTCTCTCACTCTCACGGTAGTCACCACCTCGGCTTTCCGTCCTTCCCGTAATGGATAAGGAATGTGAAGGTAGACGGCTTCGCTCTGCAAGGCTTCTTTAGTAGGCCCAATAAAACACACGATGTATCGGTCTGTTAAACAACACCGGGAGTGCGCTATATCTATGCCGTCCGTGCGCGCGCAGCATGGTACCTTCTCGCTTTTGCGTTCCTTTCCTGACCAGTAGCTCGCTTACCCCTCTTCCAGATTCCGCATAACCTGTATGACGGACTCTGTTACTACAAGGAATGGGAAAGAGAGTAAGCGGGTTACGCTTGATTAGGTTTATCAAGATGCAAGAAAACTGCTTCAGGCCAGCGACCTTGTTACAGCGGCAGAGCGGGTAATTAGCTTCGTCAGAACCTCTCGTTCCGCTTGTTGAAGGCTGGGGCTACAGGTTAACCTACATTCGGCAGGAGTCCTTCTAAAGGCCGCCTCAGCCTTCGGCCGCTGCTGGCGCTTTACGTGTGCTTTGCTCGTGAACTTGGAGGATGTCCTCGATGCATATCCTCCTAGATCTTCTCCGACACTGGGAAATGTGCTGATCCCACGTCGATCGAATATTAGACAGCACTTTACTTACTAGCTCTCGTAGCTCTTCTCTTTTCGCCTCGGTTGCGTCCGTTATCTCAGCTGACGAGAGGGTAGCCATACCTTCAATGGCAGCCACTTTGAGGTGGATCTCCTGCTTTTTGTCCTTGAGGAACAGGCGGTCGCTATATGGATCCAATATAGCTCTGAATGCTCGTACATCGTTTACACTTACGTAGCATTCGGCATCAAGATTGTTTATAATCGCTACCCTCATTTCACCTTGCTCACTTCCGACAGAGAACGGTAGCAAAAAGTCCCGTTTAACCATTTCCTTTGGCGATTCCCGAGCACACCAGACAATACCTGCCGGAATATCCTATCTTCCCGCATTCCGCGCAGGTGAGAGGCTTTGTAGGGTCAAAGGTCGAGCCTATCCGGTTTTTAGGCTGCTCCTATCAGTTTGGCAACCAAACCTTGGGCTTTCTTCTACTGAACTGTGGAGTTGTTGATGCCAATTGAAAGACGATGGGTCGCAGCGCATTCTTCAACATCTTGGCGATGCGGTGGACGACATCTGGCTCGCTTTATTTGACTGAGGTTACCTTGGGTGTGTTGGTATTAATACACATTTATTTAATGGTATGGATAATAAAGTAGAAATATGGGCAGTCAACACAAAATAACACTTGAATTATTTATTTAAAGACTTAAATTTGTACAAATAATACACGAGCATGATGCTCGAGGATGTAGCTTTTGTATTTCAAAGAAAAGCTTGCACGTGCGTCATGGCATCTCAACTTGCCGAAAAGTCTGGTTCGCTTCGCTCTCGCATCAGTAGGAAGAAGAACATATACGCATGCTCAAGAAAACGAGTGTACAATTGTTACCGCTGTACATTTTCACAGTTACGGCTGTACCTACAATCACGTACTAGATAGTGTGGGTATACGCTCTCCCACCACTATATATTGTGTACAGTGTATTCATTCGACTTCAAATACGCACTCTAGAAATACAGCGTTTGATTGTAAACGCGAATATTTCAACAGGGCAATCCTTCCTTGCGCTTCGGCATATATGCCATCGTCGGAAATAGAGATCCTTCCTTTGTGAATGGTGGATGATAGACTTTTTCTCCTTCTATCGTCTGCTCTACTTCCGTGGCGAGTATCAGCATTTGTTCAATCGAGTGCACTTCCGCTCGTTTGAACAACCGCTGAATCGGCAGCAGCATATTTCGATATAAGTGATAGAGTTGCTGTACTTTAGACTGCGCAGGGACTATCTTGCGCATTATGGCTATAGAGCACGTCATATAGTTCCTAACAGGTTCATTATGGCCTTGAGTTCTTGCGATGGAGTCGACAATGATTCTCTGCTGGAAACGTTGGCTCGTTCCGTATCAAAGTTTGGCCAAAGTAACAAAGTCTTGCCAGAAGTGCCACTTATGTTTTTCATTTTAGTACCACGTGGCGGCGGTGTCTGTCAGTAATTCCGAGAGGGAAGAGAGTAACTCTTTCTCTGACAGATTGGCCAGGATCCTGCAATCCTCGGTCCTGTTGAGGAAAGCGTCAATGCTCTGACTCTTGTCCCCAGATAATCTGACTTGCCACATCCTCACAATGCCGCCTACGTCTCGAGGTGTTCCGTTCAACCTCGAGAACGCAGAGTACCTTGGTCCGAAGAATGTTCGGCTGTCGTTTGGTGAGATGCGCATTTGCGGAGCGAATCTGGAATTCGCGCGCATTCCCCCTCCCCGCATTTTCAAGCTATATCAGGCTTTGTCTCAGATGCGCTTGTGCGTTGCTGCTTGCCATTGCCCTGCGCCTCGCTTATATCGCTCACGTCAGGACCATGACACGTGTATGTGTCCTGAAATTGTACATGGGGAGACTGGTTGGCACCATCCAATTTTGTGCTATGAGCGGTTTGAGTGCGCTCGGACATTAGCTTATCCACTTTCTTCGAAAGATCGCTTACTTTGTGGATAAGCTCAATTAATTTATTGGGGAATGATCGAGGGATTCTAAATGTGGTTCACCATTCTTTCTCTTGCTCGGGTTGTAGCTCCATGTAGATGGTGGTTGACGTTGATGCACCAAGTTCAAGTTCATCAAGCTCCTGCACCGTCCTGTGCAGCTTCTTCTTAACCGCCGCGTTTTCTCGTAGTACCAAGTAGATCTCCTAATCGTGTTGATGTTCGCCTAACCTTTGTAGCCATCTATTTCTCTTCCTGGTGTAATTCCTTGGCGGAATAGTTGCCCAGCAACCACTGGTGAAGTCGTTCGGTTTTCCTATATACCGAGCATACAGACATAAGGTTTAATGCATCGAGGTGTAGCTCGATTTGCACTTGAGTGGTATTAGTAAGAGATTTTAAAGAAATTTGTTTGTGACAGTTCTTTTATTGGTCAAAACGAGTTGAAAGTTTGTTATTCATACGATGTTACATTGAATGTGCTATTGATAAATTGCTAGTGGTAAATTTGGTGGTTTCCATAATAGTATTCCTCACTTGCTAGTATTAGTTTCTTGTCTACTAAGTCTAGTCTAAAAATGTTGTAGGAACATTGGCTGGTTTGCAGTTGGCATTTATAGTTAATATTCTGTATTGTTTTGCTTATTTCTCTTTCATCATGATCCGTGGAAGATACGTTAATATTTGTAGATAGAGTGATTGAGTATGTGGGTAGTTGTATACTTCTTATGTTCTTAATGTATGAGCCAGGATTTGCTTTGTAGTATATTGTACTGTAAGATTGGCAGGTGGTTTCTGGAATCGTTATGGCGGCGTGTGCTATTCTGAATTGTATCATATTCCTTTAGAACGAAGACTGATTTACTTTTTATTCGTGATTGTCCCTTCATTGAAAAATGTGTTGAGGTGAAAATCAGCAAATATCCAAAACCGTTTTCGTTTTTGATTATGATGCGATGCATGACGTAGTTGTTGTGGGGTTTGCATCGTGTTGAAAAGTACTATGCACGTTCCCAAGGTGTAATAGAATAAATGTTTGTATTAGTTGGTTAATAATGTCTTTAAACTATATGTATCTTCTGGTGCACTGAGTCCAATTCAAAGAGGTTTATTTGAAATATGAAACGTTCTTTTTTCATCTTATACTGAAACATAAGTGTGGAGTTCGTCAAACATTTTGATCTATAAGCAATTTTACGCGTTTTATGAATGATAAGAAAAAAGGAGCAATATGCTGCACATAAATTTTTTTTTTATTGCTACGTTTTTATTACTGTTTTGGGTATTGTTCTAATTTTCTTCGTTTGTATTGATGAACTGCATAGAGTCATAGACTGCTGACGTTCGAGGGTGTTCGATTACGATTATATGTCGGAATATACAATAGTAGCTTCGTAAAATTGATACTAAGAGTAATCTACATGCTTATTTCTTAAGGAGACCACAGTTAATGCGCGCCATATAAATAAAAAGAAAAAAGATTGATATGAGTATGAGTATTATAATTGTGGTATTTAATCCGTATTTTACGTAAGGCGTTGCTAGTTCCGTCTGATTCTTGGAAATAAATGGAATACATTTTTTTTAATCTCATCTAATAGTGTACCGTAATCTAATTTATTGATTCGAATTTGGGGGAATTGTGGAGTAGTAAACAATGTAATCGCTGCTTGTTCAGCGTGAATTCCTTCGATTCCTGTCGAAGTAAACCAAAATTGTACCCCACGATGGGCGCTATTTGTCGTAAACCGGTAATGTTGGGTGACGCTGACTAAGTCTGGTCCTACAGTGTGACGGTCATAAGACCATTGGTGTCATAACACCGCTGCGGCTACATCTTGGGCTGAGATCATGGATGGTCTGGCTACTGTTCTCGGTGGTGGTATTGGTGTTTAGGTAGAAGCGTGCTGCTTAGAAAGAGAGCCTGATGTAACCGCAAAAATTATCTTTCTTTAAAAATCAGTCTTTATTAGTTCTGACAAGGGATAAAGAACTTATAGCGGAAGGTGAGTTATTCCCGAAAGGGAGAAGGCGAGGTGTCGATCGCTTAGCGGTAACCTGTACATATAATATTTGCCGGTAGCTTTGATAGCGAGTGGTGACTGATGAGCACTCGTCACCTGGCAGACGTTAATAGAACTATAATAGCTAATCGGAACCGTGTGGATCACTGCTTATATTATGCTTGCGTATACCAAATATTAAAAGTGAAAAAAATAAAAAAAATTAAATTGCAGCCAGCGTGGTATTCAATATTTTCTCGTTAAATGAAACTGATTGTGAACTTTGATACGATTCACGAGTGAAAGTCGGAAGATCGGAGAGATAAAAAACGAAAGTCGAGTTAACAAATGTCGCACTAACAGTGGTAGTAGAACAGAGGGAATCAAGATAGACTAGAGACGTTGTACTGACAAAGCAAGGACTAATATTCCAAATAGGGAAACAAAAGGTTTTTGTAGAATGAAAGTTGAACGAAAGGAAGGAATGAATGAGAAAGTTCAGAATGAAAGGTAGGGTGAGTGAGAGAGTAGGTAGGAACTCTTTCTTACAGAGTAGCTAAATAAAAAGAAAGGGAAGAGAAAGGAATAAGAAAGAAGAAAAGAAAGAAGAGAGAAGGGAAGAAAGAAGGGAAACGAAGAGAGAAGAGAAAAATCCTCAAAGGCAGTTGGTCTTGCTCCCTTATGAAAAAGTAAAGAAATAAAGAAACAAAAACAAAAATAAAAAAAAAAACTGAAGCTAAATAAGAACAAATGAGTAATGCATAATCGCAAGAGCAGGAAAAAGCTAAAGCGAACTCGAAATGTTCTGTAGTCCAAATAACTGTTACAGTCGAAGGTATGAAAGAGACGATAGGCGTCGATCTAGCTCGCTATTTTTTATTTTTACTGTCAGTCAGTAAGAATCCTAGGCGTTTTTACAACGATTTTAGAAAAGTTTACGTTTTGACGAAACCTTCTGCATATCCTTTGCCATATATGCAGGATATCCTACACAAACTCAAGAAAGCCCGATAAATATCCACGATCGAGATGAACTGTGCATACCACCAAACCTCTACATCACTTCTACAAGTGAAATTGCACCCGATAACGGTTTCTATAGTATCTGGAATAGGTTTGTTTTAGTTTACTCGTATCTCGCATGGATTGGCGAATGCTGGTGCGTCATTGCAGCGCATGATCGATAAGATGGTTGGAGCAGAACGCGAATCGGTTGCTTATGTATATATTGACAATATCATTATTATCACTGAAAATTGTGAAGAGAGTAAGCAATTGTTGATCGAGGTGTTAACGCGCTTGGCAGAAGCCGGTTTATTTGCCGGGAGAAATGTGATTTCTGCCAACTCCAAGTGAGATATTTGGGTGTCCAAGTCTACCGAGATGGATTAGGACCTGACTTAGCTAAAACGGAGCTAATTAAAGAATATCCGGCTGTCATTCTTTCACTTCATGCCCAACTATGCTACCATAGCTGAGCCGTTAACACTGCTGACCAAGAAAAACCAGAGATGATTGTCTGGAAGAACAAGAGAGCGCCTTCCAGCAGCCTAAAGCTCTATTAATGACAGCATCAATTTTGCAAACTCTACTGACACTGGATATTTATTATACTTTTCCCAAGTCCCGCCACATAGCAAAACCGTTACAGCTACATTATTGTTAATATTTATAATAAAATATTATTATTGTTAATAAACATACTGATTACGCCCTGACGTAATGCCCTAATCATTAGCGTGACCGTTGCAACACATAAGGAGTACCTTATAACATCTCTACTTCCCTACCAAACTAAAGTGACGTGGGAAGTTTTAACGTAAAAATGATAAAAAATATAAATTATGCAATTGAGACTTCCAGTTAATAGTGGGGAGTATATAGTTTAACCATTCTGTGCAATATGTATATAACGAGGAATTAAAATATAGTCTGTGTTCATTCACTTCCAGTTTATTTCCTCCTCTTAACCTTTAGACTGCCGGCATTTTTGCCTTATAAATTGATATTTTGATGTGCAAAATTTATACATAAAAACACCTCATATCTCTAGACTAGTTGTCAAGGTCACAGGTGGCTCATATATGAGCCAGTCCGGCTGGCAACGGTCGGGTGAATGTTAAAAATTAAAAATTTTTTTAATTACTATATATTCATTTGTAACAGAATTTTCTTGATATTACAATGTAATATGACCGCAAAAATACTCCTTTAGTTATGAATAAAACCGTAAGCATCCCAACTACCCCTAGCGAGGGGGTGAAAATTTCGAAAATTCATTAGTAGGCTGGTTTGGATTTTTTCTACCATGTTTTTTCGTAAACACACTGTAACATGTGTAAAGCATACCCTGAAGTTTGTTCCAACCTATGGAGGTGCCAAAACTACCCCTAGCGAGGGAGTGATTTTTTTAGCGAACGTTCTCGAAGACTGAAATATTCGACAAATTTGTGTACAATGTGTAAGAGATTTATTAGCAATATCCATATTTTACATATCTAAAACACTTTCCTTCTGCTAGACCCAGAGCTAACGACGTGGACGTAGAAAGTGATGTAGCTCCATTTTTTTTATTCTAAAATTTTTTTTATTTTCTTTATTTTTATCAGTCAGTAAGAATCCTAGGCGTTTTTACAACGATTTTAGAAAAGTTTACGTTTTGACGAAACCTTCTGCATATCCTTTGCCATATATGCAGGATATCCTACACAAACTCAAGAAAGCCCGATAAATATCCACGATCGAGATGAACTGTGCATACCACCAAACCTCTACATCACTTCTACAAGTGAAATTGCACCCGATAACGGTTTCTATAGTATCTGGAATAGGTTTGTTTTAGTTTACTCGTATCTCGCATGGATTGGCGAATGCTGGTGCGTCATTGCAGCGCATGATCGATAAGATGGTTGGAGCAGAACGCGAATCGGTTGCTTATGTATATATTGACAATATCATTATTATCACTGAAAATTGTGAAGAGAGTAAGCAATTGTTGATCGAGGTGTTAACGCGCTTGGCAGAAGCCGGTTTATTTGCCGGG
Organism: Theocolax elegans; assembly: GCA_026168455.1. Classification (NCBI taxonomy): domain Eukaryota; kingdom Metazoa; phylum Arthropoda; class Insecta; order Hymenoptera; family Cerocephalidae; genus Theocolax; species Theocolax elegans. Next base: position 28,787,297 of record CM047425.1, read on the forward strand.
AGAAATGTGATTTCTGCCAACTCCAAGTGAGATATTTGGGTGTCCAAGTCTACCGAGATGGATTAGGACCTGACTTAGCTAAAACGGAGCTAATTAAAGAATATCCGGCTGTCATTCTTTCACTTCATGCCCAACTATGCTACCATAGCTGAGCCGTTAACACTGCTGACCAAGAAAAACCAGAGATGATTGTCTGGAAGAACAAGAGAGCGCCTTCCAGCAGCCTAAAGCTCTATTAATGACAGCATCAATTTTGCAAACTCTACTGACACTGGATATTTATTATACTTTTCCCAAGTCCCGCCACATAGCAAAACCGTTACAGCTACATTATTGTTAATATTTATAATAAAATATTATTATTGTTAATAAACATACTGATTACGCCCTGACGTAATGCCCTAATCATTAGCGTGACCGTTGCAACACATAAGGAGTACCTTATAACATCTCTACTTCCCTACCAAACTAAAGTGACGTGGGAAGTTTTAACGTAAAAATGATAAAAAATATAAATTATGCAATTGAGACTTCCAGTTAATAGTGGGGAGTATATAGTTTAACCATTCTGTGCAATATGTATATAACGAGGAATTAAAATATAGTCTGTGTTCATTCACTTCCAGTTTATTTCCTCCTCTTAACCTTTAGACTGCCGGCATTTTTGCCTTATAAATTGATATTTTTGATGTGCAAAATTTATACATAAAAACACCTCATATCTCTAGACTAGTTGTCAAGGTCACAGGTGGCTCATATATGAGCCAGTCCGGCTGGCAACGGTCGGGTGAATGTTAAAAATTAAAAATTTTTTTAATTACTATATATTCATTTGTAACAGAATTTTCTTGATATTACAATGTAATATGACCGCAAAAATACTCCTTTAGTTATGAATAAAACCGTAAGCATCCCAACTACCCCTAGCGAGGGGGTGAAAATTTCGAAAATTCATTAGTAGGCTGGTTTGGATTTTTTCTACCATGTTTTTTCGTAAACACACTGTAACATGTGTAAAGCATACCCTGAAGTTTGTTCCAACCTATGGAGGTGCCAAAACTACCCCTAGCGAGGGAGTGATTTTTTTAGCGAACGTTCTCGAAGACTGAAATATTCGACAAATTTGTGTACAATGTGTAAGAGATTTATTAGCAATATCCATATTTTACATATCTAAAACACTTTCCTTCTGCTAGACCCAGAGCTAACGACGTGGACGTAGAAAGTGATGTAGCTCCATTTTTTTTTATTCTAAAATTTTTTTTATTTTCTTTATTTTTTTATTTTTTATTTTTATTTTTAGTTTTATATAATTTTAGTCTCTGAGATCTGTTTTGTTTCAGAGAACATAAATGACATCTTTTTGTATTATCGATTTTTTTTGGAAAATGCCGACCTACTAATCGAGAAGGAGTTGCAACATTTCGGGCTTCTTTATGTACATCAAGATTCAGTAATGCTCTTATAATTCGTATACGAAAGGTTGGAAATGATATTTTACCGTTTTTCATTATATAGAGAGCATGAGCGTTGCATAAAGCTAAATCGATCAAATGTAAAAATAATTTTTTATACCATTTCATAGATTTCCTCACTGTTTCAGTCAAAGCCAATTGCTTATCAATAAGATCTATGCCACCATATGTTTATTGTAGTCAATGACACAAGTTGGTTTGATTTTTTCATCCCCTGTAAGATAATGTCTTTTACCTGTTGAAGCAAATTCAAGCTCATGGATACTTGTGATTATGTGAACATTCTTTTTATTTTTCCACTTTATCGCAAGCCAGGTCTCAGTATGGGCAACTTGTACTTCATTTTTTTCTAACTTTTCGTTTAGAACAGGAATTCCTTTTCTATTTGACTTTACTGTACCGCATACTCCTGTATCACGATCGTGCAAAAATTCAGCTAACTGAGGAGATGAATACCAATTATCTATCCACATAACGTGCCCTTTGAAAAAGAAGGTTTGCAAAAAATGAGCAACAATATCTCCTGTTATGCCTAAGCCAAACTTATCATAATCCATATCTGCTCCAGTATAAATAACAAAATCTATGATATATCCAGATTGACAGTCAACTATTTCAAACAGTTTTATACTGAAATGGTGCCTTTTCATCGGTAAATATTGTTTGAATTTGAGTCTTTCTTTCCACAACATCAAATTCTCATCAATGCACAAATTTTTTCCAGGATTCAAACTTTTTCTAAACTTATCTTTCAGATAATCTGCAATAGGTTTGATTTTTTTAGACAGTGATTTACTACTACTGAATTATCTTGAAAATGTAAAAATCGTAATATCTGCTGATATTATTACAATAGTTATTTAGTTGACCTTTTCGAACATGTACCATTAGAATTGAAAGACTCAAAAATTTTTTAAACTCTTCAACCGTCAGATCTATCCAGGCTTTCATTTTAGACCGATTTGGATTTTCGGGATTCTGAGATCGAAAAATATTTGTTTCCTTCACAATCGTTTCGAGGATATTCAAATCGATGAAATTTTCAAAATAATTTATTCTACTCTTCTAATAATTTCTAAATTCTAATAATTTGTTCTACTCCAGTAAAATCTTTTATTGATGGATAAAAATCAGTATCATAAATAATTTCCCCTAATGTACAGTCAGGGTCCTCCAAATCTACATCCGAAATATCAAAATTATCGTCGTTAGCTTCATCTGGTTCAGATTCATCACTACTCCATGGATCAAGATCAGCCATTTTAGTATTTTCTTCTCCCTACCTCAAAAGATTTTATGATAAAAGTATCATTTAGTCAAACGATGACTTTCTCTTATACCTTTTGAAACGCAAATTGCTTGCGGATAGAGTTTTAGCGGGATCCCTCTAGCGGATGATGCGTGAAATGCGAGCATACTAAAAGGTATACTTCACCTAATTTCAGGTTACATTTTACAGATTTGACAGCGTATTTCCGAAAAAAGTCAATAACCACCTAATAACGAATTTTTGAAAATTTCACCCCCTTGCTAGTAGTAGAGAGGTAGTTTCGGCATTTCAATCCATTGCGGAAAATTGAGAGCTTATTTTACGCATCTTTCAGCGTGTTTACGGAAAAAAACGTGTAAAAAGTGAATACCCAAATAATAACGAAATATTGGAAATTTCTACCCCTCGCTAGGGGTAGTTTTGGCACCTCAATTGATCCCGGAAAAAATTAGGACATATTTCACAAATTTTACAGGTTATTTACTAACAAAATTTCAGTAAAAAGTTCAATAACGATGAAAAGTTCAATAACGAGTTTTTAAATATTTCACCCCCGCGCTACGGGTTGTTTGAATACCTCGATCTGAAAATAGTTTCAGCTGTATACTTTAGAGATCAGAGAGCCTACTTATTGAGAAAAATGCATCAAAATATCTATATCCACTATTAAAGCTATAATTTTATTACTGTCCCATATAATAAATATCTGCGAAGCCGGAAAACCGGAGAAAAATAAAAGTATATGTAGTGTAATAACATTAGTGTAATATTTATTTATTTATTTTATTACATATTTAGTTATATTATTTATATTTTCTTCGGTTTTGCTAAATCACAGAGATTTTGTAAATTGTATTGTAGAAGTTGCAGGAATTTTTTTTAATACTTACAAAGGAAGGAAACGGATCTTATCCTAACCTTGACATGTCAGGTAATATAAAAGTATAAAGAAAGCCAGGTTATTATTTGTTAATGGCCACTTTTACGAAAGTTATTCGACATCTAACAACAATTTCAATGAAAAGTACTTCTTCTTTGATCGCCTATAACTCGGAAATGAATATTGATAAGAACTCAAACCAAAAACTAAAAGACAGTGGAGTTCAAGTAGATATGGTCTGAAAAAAGGAACTCAAATTGCTCAATTTAAATAAATTTTTTACATTAAATTATGGTTTAAATTTCTTTAATTTCTTATTTTTTTATAACTTAGTTCCAAATTAAGTAACTTGAGCTTCTTTTTTTTCAATCATATCTACTTTAAGTCAATTTTGCTAGTTAGCGCAAAACAATCAGCCAATCAAAGCGAATCTTGCATTATTCACGTACACTGCTCGAGGGAACCGAGAGTGTAGATGTTTATGCTGAAACAAGACCGAGCATCTGGATCCTGGTGAGGTCTTATGTATTATCCTGGTATCTCGCAACGATTTTTGTGAGTATGGGTGAAAACGGGGGAGTCGTGAATAAAAGTGATGCTTTCTTATAAAAAATTAATTCTTTTTAAACTATTTATCGTACAATTTGACTTCAACATCATTTTAAGCGAACACAAAGATCTTAATTCTGACTTTAGAGTGTAAAGACTTCCAGCAAGGGTAATGTAAATTACTTTTCATCAGATACGAATTTTACTCCCACCTACTTAATTTACAGTCTTCTTTTATCATTGTTATTATTTTAATTATATTCTAATTATAATTTTTTTAATTAAGTTACAATAACATTTTTTGTAAATTGTATTTTCATGTAATATATCAAATAAATTTGTTTGTCTAAAAAAGAATATTTTTTTTATGCAATATACAGAATTTTAATTATGCATTTAACCTACGTTCAACGTTATCCAGGAATAACGACGAGAATGTAGTAGGTTTTCGTATCCTTTGGGTTGCATAATTATCATAAGTCCACTTACCTCTCACGCACTTTTAGTAATATTACTGTATCATGTAATACCAAGCGCATTTAATAATCGCAAATTGGAAGCATAGTCTACATTTTGTATCAACATTCTGAAAGCAGTATTGTATAAGAGTTTGACTGTTACGTTATAAGACGTATAATTTTAAATTTTCGATTTTAAATCAACAACAAATCGTAATTAATAACTGTAGGGTAAAAACTGTAGAATGCGAACGCAGCGTTTCGTAAATGCCCCGGATATTAGCGATAAATCGAAGAATCGAAATGTAAACTCAGCTATATGTTAAATGAGATCAATGTAATATTTGACTAAAATATTTTACATTATATCAAGACTTTAAAAATGAAATGTGACTTTTTTCTGTAAAAACCACATATTCTGCAATAATATTTAGTACATATACTTTTCTATAAATCCAATGGGATCGCCTTGATACAAGGCATAATTTAAGACTAATACGAATGTTTTAAATACTTGTTTTTTTATGTTTCTTAACACTAAAGATCCATCAGTATGCCTATGTACGTACGTACAACCATACGTGTCCATTGTTCAATTCTATAGTTGTGCACTGGCGAGGGAAATTCTGAAACATTCCGGGATAACACCAATAATTATGGAATTTCCTGGATAATTCGGGAATTTCTGAGGTATTCACGGATAACTCCCCTAATATGGGGATTCCTAGATATTTCGGGAATTTTTGAGGTAATCCGTGATAACTCCACTAATTACGGGGTTTTCTAGATATTTCAGCAATTTTTGGGGTATTCCGTGATGACACCATTAATATGGAGTTTTCTTGACATATCGCAAATTTTTGAGGTATTCACAGATAACTCCCATTGTATGCGGATTCCTGGATATTTCGGAAATTTTTGAGGTATTCCATGAAAATTCCACTAAATTCGGGATTTACTGGATATTTCGGGAATATTTTGGATACTCCTGGATAACTCCACTAACTACGGGATATGCTGGATTTTTCGGGAATTGTGAGGTATTCTGGGATAACTTCAGTTACACGGGATTTTCTGGACAATTTGAGAAAATTTGCGGTATTCCGGAATAACCTTACTAAATACGGGATTTCCTGGATTTCTTGGGAATTTCTAAGGTATCCGGGATAGCTTTAACAAATACGGGAATTCCTGGATATTTCGGGAAATGTTGAGGTATTCCGGGATAGCTCTACTTATATTTCGGGCATTCTTCAGTTTCTCTGGGATAACTTCACTAAATATGAGATTTCCTGGAAGTTTCGGGAATATTTGGGGTTTTCCTGGATAACCCCACTAAATACGGGATTTCATGGATGATTCGGGAATTACTGAGGTATTTCGGGATGACTCCTCTAATGACAGGGTTTACTGCATATTTCGGGCAATTTTGGGGTATTCCGTAATGATTCCACTAATATGGGATTTTCTTGATATATCGCAAATTTTTTGAGGTATTTCATGATAACTCCACTAAATGCGGAATTTTCAGGATATTTCGGCAATTTTTGAGGTATTTCTGATAACTTCACTACATATGTGGTTTTCAGGATATGTAGGGAATTTTGAGATATACCGGCATAATTACTAATACGAGATTTCCTAGGTATTTCACAAAATTTTTCGTGTACTCCGGGATAACTCAACTAAATATGGGAATTCCCGTAAAGTTTGGGAATTTTTGAGGTGTTCGGGGATAACTCCACTAAATATGGAGTTTCCTGGATAATTTGGGATTTCCTGAAATGTTTTTCGATATAACATTACTATTGTGTGGAGTTTTTTAAGTATTCCGGGATAACACCACTGAGACGGGGTTTCCTGAATATATAGGAAATTTCTGGGGTATTCCGGGATTAATCCACTCATACGGGAATCTCTGGATATACGGGAATTTCTGATGTATTCCGGAATAATACCACTAATATGGGATTTCCTGAATATTTCGAGAAAAAAAAGAAGAAAAAAGATAATTTTCTGTTTTATTAGATTTGGAGAGAATTAATTTCGCACAAATGAATATATTGTTATAAGTAATATTGTTTATTTATTGCTGTAAGACATGGTAGGGTAAAATTATAAATTATGTGTAATTTACACGCCTTTCTGAAAACATATGAGATTTATTAAATACTTGTCGATTCCAATTTGATTTCAATACTTTCTATTGCAAAAGCTTTTCAGGAATTAAAAAAGTTTAATAAGTTATTGTTTTAAGTAGAAAAAAGTTGTGCGTTAAAATTAGATTATTAGCTATTTGATAACAATTGTAAATTGTGATCGGAATTACACTATACTTGCGAATTTTTACAGATTGGCAGAAAGTGTTTTTCGATATTCCTTTCACTTAACATTAGAAAGAAAATGATCCTGTATGTATTATAGTTCATATAATTATTAAATATTATGCATTTGCCAAATTATCGAACAAATATGTATTGGCTTTATAAAGAAAGTTAAAAAATGGTTATTTAGTAACATTAATAAGGATGGAGAATGACACAGGATCCGCTTAAATAATAATATGCTTTTCAATCATTCAGGTAACTTGACATTTGAATAAAAATCACTGATATATGTAAATGTTACAAACTATTATTAAATGACTTTCAAAGTTGTCAAAAAAATTACTTATTGGTTTCATTTAAATGTTATATATACGTAAACAATAACTACAAGTATAGAACACATAATTAATAACTTATCAACATTTTTTAAAATTATTTAATTAAGTCAAGGTATACTTATATTATAAACATCTCTTTCACTTAACATTGGTAAGAAAATAATCCTGTATGTATTTTAGTTCTTATAATTCATATAATTATTAAATATTATGCACTTGCCAATGTATAGAACACATATATTAGCTTCATATAAAAAAAAGAAAAATGACGTAAAGAATTAATTAATTGTAATAACTCAGATGTACAACAAAATCAGCCAGTCGATACAGCTGCGATGAAAGTATTCACTTGATACTAGCTCCCTCGTACAGCCACATTATAACTTCTCCTATTATCGTTTTACCTCTGTACGCGTTCTTTCACGGGCTGGAAAAGAATGTCTTTCTTTCTCTCTTATATATTTGCCCATCGCTCTGTCTCAACTTTTTTCCAAATATGCATATAGATATCTACGGGTAATGTAATATAAAGGGAAGAAGCAAAAATTGAGTAAAGGAAATCGATATCCAATTTCTTTATCGCGGCTTTTCTTAATTACGCGTGAATTAATTCGCACAAAACTAGATTTTAACCAAAAATAAATAAATAGACAAAGCAATGTTTTATAAATATCAAAAAAATAAATAGTGTATAATAAACGGTAATGAAATGAAAATGCCCTTTGATAATACTACGTAATATGGGATTTCCTGGATATTTCAGGAATATTTGAGGTATTTCGGGATAACTTCACTAATACGGAATCCCCGGGATATTTTTGTAATTTATTGCGTATTCCGGGATAACTCCACTAAATTTGGGGTTTCCTGGATTTTCAGGAATTATTGAGGTATTTTGGGATATCTTCACTAATTACGGGGTTTCCTGGATGTTTCGGAAATTTTTAAGGCATTTCGGGATAACTCCACGAATACTGGGTTTCCTGGATGTATACAGAATTTTTGGGGTTTCCCGGCATAAGTCCATTAATATGGGATCTTCTGGATAATTCGGAAATTTTTGGCGTATTCCTGGATAACTCCACTAAGTACCTGGCTATCCAGAATATTTCGCAAATTTGTGGCATATTCTTGGATATCTATTAAATACGGGATGTTTTGATAACTCCACTATTGCGTGATGTTGTGGATAATTCGAGTATTTTTTACGGTATTTCGGCATATCTCTACTGGTACGGGATCTCCTGGATATTTCGGAAGTTTTTGAGGTATCCTGAGATGATACCACTAATTACGGGGCTTACTTAATATTTCGTGAATTTTTGGGATATTCCAGGATAGTGCTTTCACCGTTAAAATTACTCAGGCAACTTTGCTTCTTTGCCAATTTAACTTTAATTCGCCTATTGTGTTCTTTCACGAGAAGAAATTGACGTAAACAACCGCAAAATATCCGCTTGCGTCAGCTGTCAAAGAAAATCGTTGTCCGTTTAATTCTAAAATTTTAACATTAATTTTCAGTGTTTGTTTGTGGACATTTGTATATTCTAGCACTGGTGTACACTTTTTAAATTATAGAAATTGTATTAGCCGCGAAGCTTTTGCTGACGGTTTTTGTCTTCGCATTTGATTTAGTGGCTGATATGTTTGCGAATATTTATGAACATTGGAATTTAGTAAAAAATGGAAGTGTGAGGCTAGGTGTAAGATTTGTCGATCCGCTTAATACTGCTGTAAATTGTATAATTTACGCTGAATACGATGATGAGAATTTGATGGTGACTAACCCGTCGAGACAAGGATTGATCGATTACAACGTGTAACATACCTGAGTGATTTTTCATGATTTTTTTTTAATTTCACCCCTCTCCCTCTGTTTACAACCTTGGGGTATATAAAGATGATGTGCTTCGGATCGAACATCAGTTTATAGCACGATGGATTTTATGATTGACATACAGTGATTCACAGATAACAAAAATCGTGTACTACCAAAGGAGATAGTTATCGTTGCTCTGAAGCACGATTTTAGCGCTCATTAGATAGTACCTCTAGTTTGTCAATCTAAAACATTGAGCAAGGATATTTTGAAGCAAAATAATTGGCTAAGACTGTAACTCTGAAGCGATTGGAAAAAAATTTACAATTTATTTTTAACAGAGCTTGTAAATTGTGCGTACGAGGGAAAGAGAAGCTCGAAATTCTGAAAAGACTGACTACACGTGGAATTGTCAACTTGGAACTCGATGACGCATGTCCGTCATTTATAAACTTGCCTTGGTGTGATAAATATTGCGTGCAATACGCTATCAAACCTTCTCACCCGATGCACAGTTGCGCATTAAACAATGCGTTTCATCTAATGTCTCGGATGAGTACACGAAGTGGTTTGGAGAAACGATGGTCATTTGATCCTCCGTTAGATCTCTGTAATGAACATTATAGAAATTTTGATACCACAAATTTGGACAATACCAGATGCTTTTATTGTCAATACAGAACCAGAAAGGAAGCATGCTGAGCATTCGGTTGCTATGTATGTTTCAAGAGACGGAATGGGTGTATACTTTGACAATTTTATGTACACAAAAATTGTAAGAAATTTAAGTGGAATTGTAGATGTTTACAAAGCATATTTTCGGATGCTTGTGGACACTATTGCATCATGTTTTTGTATTATATTGCATACGAATTAGGTTACGCTGAGTTTATGAAAAAATTTTTATCCAACACTGTAAAAAATTAAACTGCAAAAGATTTAGTTAAGGGTGTCTCGTCCAGACTTGACCTAATTACTATAAAAATATTACAAGAAGGCAAATGGTTAATAAACCAATCGCATTCCTTTTGCTCTTGTTTGACTAGGACTAGACTTACGTCTCCGGGAGTAGCGAGCGAAGTTATTTGGAGAGTAGCGATTCAGGATATAATGGGGGATTATAAAATAATATTTTTTTAATTGTATTAATCATACATTATTTATTTTAATTTGTTAACATAATTATATAATCTCTTTTTTCAAATGATCTAAATTCTTCTAACATTTAATGAACAAAACACACATAAAATTACAATATTTTATAAACAATTGCCTAAAATTATTTAAGTACATAATCAATTTTAATATTAAAAATATAAACAGTTGCACAGTAAACACGTTAACAAATTATCTTTTTTATTAAGGGGGTGCCATAGTGAAAAACTGTCGACGAAGCGTCGGTAATGTAATAAGCTGTAATGTACTAGTAGCGCCATCATCCGTTGAAAAATTATATTAATCTATAACCTCACAGTAGATCGCGCCAATAGTACATTCCAGCTATCATATTCATTCACAAATAACCTTTGTAGATTGCATTATTTAACACAAAATATGCAGACGACGCAGGAATACTTTAATCAGAATTTTTACAATAATCTTTTTGACAACAATTACTATACACATTCCATGCAATCGTTTTCTGCATTTTGATATGCAGACGATGCAGGAATTTTACAACTTAATTTTTACAAACATAACTTGACATTTATTACTACATTTTCCGTGCAATCGTTTTCTGCATTTTGATACGCAGACGATGCAGGAATTTGGAAACCAAAAATTATTACAATAATCAATTATACAACTACTGCTATACATTTTCCATGCAATCGTTTTCTGCATTTTTATCCGCAGACGATGCAGGAATTTTGAAACCAAAATTATTACAATAATCAATTTAACAACTATTGCTATACATAATTCTATGCGATCGTTTTCTGCATTTTGTTAGGCAGACGATGCACGAATTGTTACCATAAAATTATACAATAATCATTTTGACAACTATTGCTATACATAATTCTATGCAATCGTTTTCTGCATTTTGTTAGGCAGACGATGCACGAATATTTACCACAAAATTATACAATAATCTGACAACACCAGCGTGGAAATCAACAGCTCGCCTCCCGTTATCTCTTCTAAGGTGACCACGCCTCACGTTTACTCTTCACATAATCAAGGTCCTTTTTTGGCTTTCGCTGAGCCCATTCAGCCAAATCTGGTTAATGGCCATCTTCGTCCCACCACGGTTGGCAGGCTGGTTGCCTCCAAATATCAAGGTAACATTCTCTCCATCTCTGCATCTGGTTCTCTTAAAGTTTCGATAACTTTCAATGACCGCCTCACCGCTAACAACCTTCTTCTTGACCCAACCTTCGCTGTCCACAACCTACGCTTCTCTATTCCTTCACACCACTTCAACAGACAAGCTATCATCCGTGACGTTCCCCTCGAAATCCCTGACTCTTCCATTCTGAGTGAACTCTCTACATCGTACAACATCACGAAAGCTGAAAGACTTCAACGAAGAGTTTCTACCCCGGACACTCCACCAAGCTTATCCCCTCCAGAACAGTTCGCCTAACTTTTGATGACCAACAGCTACCTGATTACGTCCATTTATATTACGTTAGCTATCCCATCCACCTATATGTTCAACCCGTGAAGATGTGCTTCAATTGTTTTAGGTACGGCCACCTCAAAGCTCAATGTAGGAGCAAGTCTATTTGTGAAAGATGTGGTAAATTTGCTCACTCTTCTTCCGAGACTTGCCCCTGCATTGACACTCAGCCCATCTGCGTGAACTGCAACCAGAACCATCTGCCCAAGGACAAATCCTGCCCCGAGTGGCAGTTTCAACTCAATGTTCGCATTTTTGCTGCTTCCCACAACCTTTCTCTCACCGACGCTCACTCCCACATGCTTCGTTCCAATCCTCCTTCTCACAACTCCAGATCTAGCCACAGATCTAAACCCTCTCATCACTCCTCTGCCTCGACACCATCTTTTAACTCTTTGAACTCTTTTCCCATCCAATCTCGGCCAACCTTTTCCCCTCCTCCTCTCCTCGCGTCACCTTTGCCCCCCTTTCCATCCTCGACCCCTTCCTATGCATCCCTTGCGCGTTCCTTCAGGCCTCTCCTTTCCTCTGCCTCACAACCTTCACCCTCCAAAAACGTATCGTCCTCCACTTCATCTACTCATTGCAATTTCTTACCCTCTCAAAAGGCTCCATCTCCCCCTCCCTCCTCATCTTTCCAATCACTCTTCTACTGTAACTTCAGAACACAACCAGTGCCTGATCTATCCTAATGGCCGTTCTTCGCCGTATTCCTCACCTCAACTCCCCTCTTATGACGCCTCATCTTCTCCCTCTCATTCCCTCAATCCTACCCCTGACCAGGGTGCTTCCCTAAGTTTTCTGCTGCCTCTTCTTGTTGACGTTTTCCTTCCTCTTCTCTCCTCTGCTGGCTTCCACTCCATAGCTTCCCAAATTCGATTGATTATCTCTCCTCTCTCTCGGGCAGAGGTGGCGGCACGGCCATTTGTGTTCGTAACGGCGTTCCCTTTAGTATTGTTCATAGCTACCATTCTGCTAACAACCTTGAATCCACTGCCATCTCCATTCCTACTTCCCAAGGAGAACTTCTCGTCGTTTCTGCATACAGACCCCCTAACTCTCCCTTCAACTATACCCACCTCAACAAACTTCTAAACTCAGTCTCCTCTTTTAAAGCCATCTTTCTAGCTGGCGACTTCAATTGCCACAACCCTACCTGGGGCAGTAGCTTCACCTGCAGTCTAGGTGACCATCTTCTCTCTTCCTTCTTTGATCACAACCTTCTTCCCATCAACTCAGGTTCCCCTACCTATCTTAACAGGCGCAATCCTTCGAATCCCTCTTGCATCAACCTCACTTTTGTGTCCCCTCATCTCCTCTCCATCTGCTCTTGGTCCGTTCTAAAAGATAACCTCCTGAGTGATCATTACCCCATTTCCTCCTTTATCGGGATCCTCATTCCCTCCGCTTCTCACCGCTCCTTCTGTCCCAACTACCGCCGGGTTCGACCCGAGGGTTGGGCGGCTTTTGTGGAGTCGCTGTCGTCCTTCTCCCTCGACAGCATTCGCCCGGATGCCTGCCCATCTCGCAAGTACGAGGCTCTCACCTCTGTCATTGTCCATTCCATCAAGGACTTTGTTCCCCCTCCCCGCTCTCCTGGTAAACGTCCTAACCCTCCTGAACGTCCCTGGTGGAACGACGACTGCTCTGCAGCCGAATCCGCCAGAAAAATTGCTTTTAAAAACTTTCGTCGCAATCCTAATCTATATTCCGAACTCTTGGCTGCAGAAGATTTGGCTAGTTCCACCTTCTCCCGAGCCAAAAAACTTTCCTTTTAAGAGGCTTGCGCCTCTCTTACTCCTCGCTCTGATCCCACCACTTTCTGGAACCTGGTTCAAAGATTCAAGCACCGCAACCTTGGCCCCTCCGGCGCCCGTAACAACGTAGCTATCATTAACAAGCAAATAGACCTGATTTCTTCTATCTGCCCTCCTTCTTGTTTTTTCCCCAACTTTCCTTCCGTTTTCTTTCTCTCCCAACTTACTCTCGACTTTTTCTGCAAACCCTTCTCTGATTCCGAACTTTCTATTGTTGTCGACAAATGTATTGCCAAACCCAAATCCGCTCCTGGTTTAGACAAAATTGACAACTTCCTTATTTCTCGCCTTCCAGAAAATATCCTCGACTCTCTTCTTTCCATTTTCAACGAGCTCTTTTCAAAGGGATCTTTTCCTTCCTTCTGAAAGGAATTCCTAGTTTTTTACACCTAAGGGCAATACAGACAAATTGCGCCCCATCTCTCTTGCTCAATCCTTCCTTAAAATTTTCGAGAGGATAGTTCTTCGCCGGCTCAACTGATGGCTCGAGAGGAATGAAATCCTCCCTCGCTTCCAGTTCGGTTTTCGGAGGGGCAAGTCCTGTCTCGACAACCTCTCTATCTTTACCTGTTCCATTTACTCCAGCTTTGTTATGAAATCCTACACCGCTGCTCTCTTCCTTTTTTGACCTACCCCTCGCCTTTTCTGATCTCTTTCCCCTCTGCCTTTCTCGCTCGCGTGCCGATTTCAACAATTATTTGAACCACTATCGCACTAACACTGGCTGTTTATACTTCTCTAACTATCGCCTTGTTTCACCTAAACCTTGGTTTCACTCCAAGCCCCTCGATCGCGCTTCTATTACCATCTTCTGCCGCATGCGCAGCAACCATTACGGACTCGCCCAGAGCCTCTTCCGTAAAAACTTGGTTGACTTTCCTCTTTGCCTTTGCGGTGAAGATGAGGAAGATCTCAATCACGTCTTCTGGGACTGCAGTCGATTCAACTCCCAACGCTCCCGTCTTCTCCATGATCTTACAAAACTTAATTTTTATCCGCCTTTCGATATCTCCTCTTTTCTCTCTAATCCCCGCTCCGACATCATTGAGGTCATACTTCGCTTTCTATCCGACTGCAACCTCAAAATTTAATTTTTTCGCCTATCACGTCTCTCTTTGCGCATGCTTATTCGGTCTCATTCTTTCATTTCCTTCATCGGAGATCTGTCTCTCCTAGCCTCCTTCCCGCGGGTCCGTTGTTTCCTTTCTCGGGTGCCACCGCTGGTACCCGGGTGGGGGAACATCGGTCCCGCGAAAGGTCCCTTGGGCCTTGGGGCACCCCCTTTTTTTTTTTTTTCAGAATGTCAATCGTTGCCGCTTCGTAGCTCCGAATTTGCATCTTACCGCTAGTATGATTGCGCATGCGCTGCATGCCAGCCGCTTGTTGATGGCCGTACAGACATCTGGTGCCACATAACACAAATAGAATAGAATAGAGAGATATATAGAGAGAGGGAGAAAGATGGGTAGAGCGAGTGATTGATAGAGGGAGAATAGAATAGAATAGAATACTTTATTAGGTTGTTGGGGTAGAAACCCCGTAAACACAAAAATTACACAACGCTGAAAAAGTACAAGGTGTAAAAATAAAATAACAAATAAAAATTAACAAAATAAAAATAACAATAGAAAATACAAATATAAATAAAAACGCAGGTAAAAACAATATAAATATATAAAACATATGAGTAAAAGAGCGAAGTATAACGACGGATGAAAAGTTAAAAGTATAATAATAAAATACAAGAATAGTAAAAATAAAATAAAATACAATAAAATAAAATAAAATGAAATGGTGAAATGTGAGAGAATGAAAACAATAAATAATAAAACAAAATGAGGTATCACAGCGTGTAATAAGCTTTAAGCTTCGGCGTTCACAATAGTTAATACTGATACATCATTTACATTGCTGGTGTTATTTAAATTACTACTGATATCATTTACATTTTCAAGCTATGGAGTCGAGATGATGAAAATGGGCGAAAGCAGATGATTTGAAAGTGATGAAGAGGGATGGGTCAAATGACGTGATGGAAAGCGAATTTAACCGTTTAGTGGCCGTGATGACAAATGTTGTGTGAAGTTATTTAGTGCGAGGAGGGAGGTAGGTCAATGGTTTGGGGGATGGCGAGATAAAATGCGTTGATCGGTTGAGCTATTAAGTCTAATGAAATGATCTGATAGGTAATGAGGAGAATAATGTGATATAATATATGTGTAAAGTATATAATATCGGCCTCTCCGAACTAAATGCTTTGCTTTATAATAAAGCAGGCCTATCGTACTCTTTGTCCACTATGGTTGGTGGAATTTCCCAGAGCACGACCTTTCAAAAGAGTTAAAGGCGTTTCGTCCTCGATCTCCAGCTTGGACTCCTCAGTAAGGAACTGGAGATCTTACCTTAGACGCCTGTCGCAAGATGAACCGCGACGCCAGCAAGATGTTCTGCGGCTATATATATAGAAAAGAGACGACGATCTCTCCAACGAGTGTAGAGAGATAGTCGTCTCCATCTGGTGGTGGGAAAAACCACCAGCCAGAGTGCGACGTATTAGACCGAGTCGCAAGTTAATTGAACTAAATGAATCTATCGTTCGGTGATATGTATATGTGTAAAGTATATAATATCGGCCTCTCCAAACTAAATGCTTTGCTTTATAATAAAGCAGGCCTATCGTACTCTTTGTCCACTATGGTTGGTGGAATTTCCCAGAGCACGACCTTTCAAAAGAGTTAAAGGCGTTTCGTCCTCGATCTCCAGCTTAGACTCCTCAGTAAGGAACTGGAGATCTTACCTTAGACGCCTGTCGCAAGATGAACCGCGACGCCAGCAAGATGTTCTGCGGCTATATATATAGAAAAGAGACGACGATCTCTCCAACGAGTGTAGAGAGATAGTCGTCTCCATCAGATGGACTTTACACATATACATATCACCGAACGATAGATTCATTTAGTTCAATTAACTTGCGACTCGGTCTAATACGTCGCACTCTGGCTGGTGGTTTTTCCCACCACCAGATGGAGACGACTATCTCTCTACACTCGTTGGAGAGATCGTCGTCTCTTTTCTATATATATAGCCGCAGAACATCTTGCTGTCGTCGCGGTTCATCTTGCGACAGGCGTCTAAGGTAAGATCTCCAGTTCCTTACTGAGGAGTCCAAGCTGGAGATCGAGGACGAAACGCCTTTAACTCTTTTGAAAGGTCGTGTTTTGGGAAATTCCACCAACCATAGTGGACAAAGAGTACGATAGGCCTGCTTTATTATAAAGCAAAGCATTTAGTTCGGAGAGGCCGATATTATATACTTTACACATATACATATCACCGAACGATAGATTCATTTTATTTCAATTAACTTGCGACTCGGTCTAATACGTCACACTCTGGCTGGTGGTTTTTCCCACCACCAGATGGAGACGACTATCTCTCTACACTCGTTGGAGAGATCGTCGTCTCTTTTCTATATATGTAGCCGCAGAACATCTTGCTGGCGTCGCGGTTCACCTTGCGACAGGCGTCTAAGGTAAGATCTCCAGTTCCTTACGGAGGAGTCCAAGCTGGAGATCGAGGACGAAACGCCTTTAACTCTTTTGAAAGGTCGTGTTTTGGGAAATTCCACCAACCATAGTGGACAAAGAGTACGATAGGCCTGCTTTATTATAAAGCAAAGCATTAAGTTCGGAGAGGCCGATATTATATACTTTACACATATACATATCACCGAACGATAGATTCATTTTATTTCTATGTGATATAATGTTAAATGATAAAGAGGAGATGAAAAATAGTCGTCTCGACTCCACAGTCAGCCAGCCCAACTTTAACCTATAGGGCGTCACATGATCATATCTATTTAAATTTCCCCAAACAAATCTCACACAGGCATTGAGGAGCCTTTGAAGCTTTAAGTGTCTGGTCTGGTCCAAGTCGTTATAGACTGCACAGGCGTAATCAAAATGAGGCGCGTAAAATACCGTGTACCCTCTGAGATATAGCTAAAACGTGCTTGGACCAGTCCAGAGTGGGCAGCAGCAAGACGCCTAGTGATTTCACTTGATTTTCGTAGTGAAGATAATTATTCAAAAGCTTAACACGCGGGGCAGTGGTTAGATCTATACGCGAAACATATGCTTTACCGCCCAGGATCATTACTTTAGTTTTACTAACGTTTAGGTCTAAACCATTTTGGGAAGCCCAGGAAGCAACCGCATTTGCATCATGTGTGATTCGTTGGACACTCAATTCGAATTCGCCCGGAGGAAAGGAGTGGTAAACCTGGGCATCATCAGCATAGATCATATGATTACTGAATTCGAGAATATCCGGAAGATCATTAATAAAAATTGAAAAAAGTAATGGACCCAAAACACTGCCCTGCGGTACGCCTGAATTGACCCCAAGCCAGTCAGAGCAGACGCCCAACTCATCAACCACCGCTTGCGAACGACCGACCAAATAGTGAAGAAACCACCTCAGTACCGTGTTCGAGCAACCCATATTACGTAGTTTAATCAACAAAGGGCCGTGTGGTACCGAATCAAACGCTTTGGAAAAATCGAACAGGATCAAAATCGTAATCATGCGCGAGTCAATGGCCCTTCTGATATCGTCGAGAACACCCAAAAGAGCAGTCTGCGTGCTGTGGCCCCTGGGAAACCCTGCCTGCCTGTCGATAAGTTTATGATTCGATTCTAAATAATGAGATAACTGTGAGTGAACTAACCGTTCAAGTATTTTAGAGACCTCACAGAGTTTAGCAATTGGCCTGGTGTCCGAGCAAAATTTGATCCTGTTCGACTTTGCCAATGGAAAGAGCAAAGATTTCTTCCAGCAATCGGGAAAGAAACCGAGTGATAGCAAGTCGTTAAATAAATCAGTAAGATGCGGAGTTAATTATGGTTCGAGAAGTTTGAGCATCGCCACAGGTAACCCGTCCGTCCCGACCGCCCTTGACTTTGCATTAAAAAGAGTACGCCGAACTCCCGAGGAACTAACTGCATTAAGTTCAAAGATAGATGAACTAGGAGGCTCGGAATCAGAGGAACAAATTGAGTTTACAAAGGAAGGTGAAAACGGAGAAACCCGATTTGTTATTGAAACGTAATAATTGTTAAGTTGCTGGGTGGAAAATGTATCCAATGGAGATATATTGGATTTGGCGCACAGGCCAAGGTTTTTTAATTCCCTCCATTTAGCTTTCGGGTTTACAGTGTTTTTTAATTTGTTTGAAAGAAACATATAATTATTGCTGTCGAGGAGGTTTGAAACTCTGTTTCTTAATGTCTTGAAGCTCTCGTAGTCTTCTAAGCAGTTGGATACTTTGAAAGTCCTAAATGCTAAATTGCTAGATTTAATGACCTTTTTAACTTCCGCTGTCACCCAGGGCTTGGATTTGTTGCTGACAGTTATCAGTTTAGCCGGTGCAATGGAATCAAAAGTGGAGAGAGCAGATACCATGAGATGAGATAAGGAAGCCCGGAGATGAGAGGCTGAATCGCCGTACGAGTAATTATGATTATGAGAAGAGGAAATGTGGTTAAAAGGAGCAGGTGATGAAATTTGTGATACCGTCCCTAATGAATGATGGTTATGAGAAATGTGTAATAAGTTAGATGAAGACATGCTAAGTGAGTGAGAGTTATGAGGAATGAATAATAAATTAGGTGAAGACATGCTAGATGAGTGAGTGTGAGAAATGGAAAATAAATTAGATGATGACGTGCTAAAAGAAGTAGAGTGGTGTGTGGAGATAAATGGATTAGGTGAATGAGAGTGAAGTGAATTATTGATGGGAGAGCAAGACAGCAAAGTCGGATTCCCACCGACATTCGAATTTGAGCTCAAATTCGAATACAAGTGTAAACTCAAATTCAAGTTCTGGTCAGGCGACTCTAAAGGGTTAGATGAATGAGGTTCATGTAAAAAATGAGGTAGGAGGGTTGAGTTAGAATTATAAATATTATTGAAAGTGCTGGCTAGTTCTTGGAGGTTGATCCCCTCCAAATCACGTGACCAATACCTTTGTAATTTGGGCGGATCTCTGTTAATTAGTAATTGAAGTGCTATGAAGTCATGACCCGCCGCAAAAGGAGTTGCTGATTTAAAGTAATTAAAGTCAGGTGAAGGGTCACTGATAAGGAAGAGATTAAGCCATGTGTGTGAAAAACCCAGAGATGTGATCGCATGATGGGTTGGTTCGGAACCAACAAGACATAGATTGAGTGATGTTATATTAGCTCTCATCATGTCTGCCGCAGCACTTAAAGACTTCATATCAATATTGAAGTCCCCAGTAATAACAGCAAGACTGTGGGAATGAAGGATATCAGATAATAAATCAAAGAAGGTGATGGGGTAAGATGCCGTTGGCCGTCTGTAAACAACACTCAGAATTAGCGAAGTCGATTTGCCGATGATATGCAGTATAATAAATTCAGGAGAATTCGAGAATAGTTTATCGGAGTGGGCCAACATATTATCTTTGTACTCATCTCTAACATAAGCGGCAACTCCCCCTCCTTCCTTACCCATCCGGTCAAGTCTGTATAGAGCGTACCCAGGCAATTTTACTATATCAGAGGAATCTGCTTCAGTGAGAAAGGTCTCTGTGAGTGCGATCACATCGAAGGCTTGTGGGTAAATTAATGATTCAATTGATGCGAAGTGTGTTTTGAGTCTATTAATATTGATATGAATGATAGAAAAGGAAAGCGAGCGTGATTGTGAGCGAAAAAGAGACGTCTGACCAACTGCCCTTTATAAGGAAGGAAAAGTAGGATTGACCGGTGAAGAATTTGCACCGTCTAGCTGACAGTATTTGATCGCCCTGGTTCCTCCGTCATTCGACTTTGGCAACCCCTCAGGATCCAAGTAGCTTTGTTCTAAAAGGTCCCAAGCGCTCCGCTTTCGATTCGACAGTTCGGTAACTTTTTAAGTTACGAAAGTCGTCAGGAGTCGCCTTTGGGATCGGTTAACCGCGATCGGAGCCCACTTAAAACAATGTACCGAAACTCCTTAGGGCCCACCGCCTTGTGACGGCTAGCCTAGAGTCGTGTTTAGCTCACCGCCGTCGTCCGCTTTCGAACATAAGCGGCATCCGGGTCAACTTCGCTTCACCCGTCAAGCCTGCTTGCAACCACATACCCCGCAGAGTCGAACCCAATACTGGGGACACGCTGGTGTTTTACTTTCGACTCAGAGGTACGCCAACGTGTGGCTCGGTTCCCAGTTCCTGCGTACCAGAGTAAAGTCATCCTGGTCCAACTGTCGATATGCCGAAGCACATCTTCCTATTACTCCCCGGATCCCCGGAGAGGTTTTGCGGTAGGTGGCCTAGCGTTCGAATGTTCGTGAAGGGTAAAGCATTCGTCACTCCCTTCACGAACTCTCTAAGGGATACCATTCGAAAAATCCCCTGAAAGAGAAAAAAGCGTATGAAGCTATAGCTTGTGAAGGATAAAGCATTCGACAATCCTTCCACAAGCCTTCCAAGGGATACCATTCGAAAAATCCCTTGAAAGAGAAAAAAGGTTTGCACGCTATGGTGTTTAACATCTCACCCGATGCAAAGTCTTCAGTTCGGAAGTATACCACAACTCGACTTACTAACTTTATACATAAGGATCTCTTTTGATGAAAGGGACACCCTTCTGTGAGACATCCCAGCAACTTTTATCGTCTGGATGAGAAACTACTTCGAACCGGATGTGCCCCAAGACGGACCTCGAGAGGCCCGCCTCGGCATTTTGACGCTACACGTAGTACACGCCGAGAGGTTTCTACTTTGATTTAACGGCCGTCCTTTCATCCCTATGTAGAGTCTCCCTTGACGAAGTCGCTCAGATGAATAGAATAATCGTTAACAGCGTATCTTCGATAAACTAAGCGTGTTAGTGAACCAAATATAGCAAGTTAAACAGTGAATCGCCGACACAGGCTCGACGAAACAGCTCGATTTCGAGGCGCACTAGTGGCAATCCTCTTCCTCCACTATCGTAGGAGGTCTATATCGGACTCTCGGAATTGGGGGCCGAGTCACTCACCCTCACCCAACTCAGGAAATCTGAGAACGGGTTACCGCCAACTTGCGCATATATACAGTACAATTTTTAACAATCGGGCGCAGATAACGTAATTCCTTCGCTTTGCGTAGAGATTTCATCCATAGAGCATGGACTGTCTTCGGCCATAAAGGTCTGATATAAAGAGAAGATTCACCTCCTATGCCGAAAATACTAGAGGTCATAGCACCCTTTAAGAGATATGCTTTTTCAATAATTAAATCTCTGACGGCTGGTGATGAAACTTTGGAAACCACGCCTTTAGAAACGCTGAGAGAAGAAGGAATGATCGTCATTTGGCTTGGTGTAGACGATGACGAATCAATTAAGTTGGGAGAACGCGGCAGCCATCGACGAATCTCAACCATGTGTGCCACGACCAACGGGAGATTAATATGAGCCAGGATTTTTTCAATTTTTTGAGGTCATTTAAGGTGGAAGCGGTGGGCAAACCTGTGAATAAAATGTCACAGGAGTTGTTGCCCTGTACCCCTATATCGTCCAATGTTGCCGGCACCGAGGATGTACCGCGATCGAGAAGTCTGTTTAAATTTACTTCTAAATGCTCGTCACGCACTCCCGTATCACCAAAACGTGCATCGGCACCCGACTCAAGGGAATCAACCCGTCCACGAAGAGTGTCCAGATCAGAACTAAGCGAATTCAGCTTAGCGTCAACACTATCAACCTTAACTTCGACTCTAACCACTCTCTCTTCGAGTCTCTCAACCAGCTTAATCATAGTGCGTTCGAAATTCGAAAACCAAGCTGGAGGAGCGTCCGCTATCGCAGCGGTATCCCGAATGCCGCTCGAACGTTCCGCATTGGGAATAGGAGGTGTGGTTGCGCGAGGTTGCTTGGCAACCTGCGTTAATGATGGTGACGGAGGCGAGGCTAAGCGCTTCGCGCCTGACGTAGTGGGGGGAGTATCGAGTGTCTCCGCAGGTATTCCGCTCAATGTCGCGCTCATGTCGCGCTCGTAAATTGCGACCCGGTAGGTGCTGCCCCTGATCGGAGTACGTCGCTATTAACGCACGAAATGACAGCTGAGCGTGCTAGATCACAGCAGCGCCGAATATTAGTATTCGGCAAGATTGATACGCAGTGAGAGTGCGTAATATTATTGCACGCCGGGCATACCTCAGAGTAATCCTTGCGAGTGATGCGCACCTTACATACGAAGCAAAACCTCGCGGAGGCCATCGTGTTAATGTCAGTGGTGAAGCGAAGGCAAATACAGAACTGGCGAGGCGAGGCATGTGACGACACAATGTATAGGTGCGGTGGCGAGATGGGAAGCCGTAGTTCTGCAAGGATCCTAGAGAGGCGTACACGTAATTGCGAATAAATTTGCCGCTTGATTTCCCCTCCAAGCGAAAAGATAACCTCGATGTAAGCAGGTTGTTTGCAGCGAAAAATTGAGGTGGAAGGACTAACCGCAAAAACGAACTTTATCAAAAAGTGCAAGCTGCAGTCAGTCCGCCCACGTAAAGTATGCACTGCAAAGCTCGGTAACAGATGTGAGTAAAATGCGACGAAATAAATACGGAGCGAAAATAAGCAGTGACTGAACACTCACCTTGCGCGCGCAGAGAGAGAAAGAGAGAGATGGGAGCATGCAAGGCAGCCGTGGCCTCTAAATAAAAATATTTTCCTCTTTTCTCGTATTTGTTTTCCATTGTTTTCCCGATTAAATATGATAAGAATGTCGTCATTCTGCAATGCATAAGCACGACTTTTATTATAAGTCTTTTATTGATATAAGGCTGGTATATGAATTATGGTATTTAACGCCATATTGCTACAACCATTTGCGCATGTGCTACCACGCTAAGTATACAATACAAAGTACAGACTAAGCGCGTCGCGCACTCTAGCGGCGAAAATGGTACTAAGAAAACTTGTCAATAATATAAACTATTTATTTTTTGTCAATATTATGTAAAACCCAAATACAGAAGCACTAGATAATGGTGTAATATGTCTTTCTACAAAGTTCCGATCTCAATAATTCTTTTAAAACGCCACAAATTTTTTTATTTGAAGTTTTTTTGTACAGCTTGAACTTTCTAAGATATGAGAATATTTACAAATAGGTGGGTTTTTGCATAAAACGCGATAAAATTCATAAAAGATAAATCTAAAAAATATCCCGCACCTGAATTTTATAGCTTTTGAAACAAGCTTTCAAACGGTACGGGCAGTTTTTCTGTTAAAATTCTACCCACAAAAATAAATTAATTTATGGCTCGAAGAAAAAGCCTAAAATTTTGCATTTCTTTTTTATGTAAAAAAACAATAAAAAAACAGCCGATCGTAATATCTCATCCAAGTAACTTGAAAGCTTTTGCAAAAACCTTGAAAATGAGATATCGAAGGATTTTCTGCGATAATTCTAATCTGAGATATTAAATTTTAAAGTTATCCGTGTTTTGATGTGGGTTGTCCAAAACCCTATGAGCGGTAGTGTATAAAATCATCTAACGTGAACATTTGACGTTCTAATATGCAAGAAAACAAAATAAAAAAAATAATATATTTTTGGTTTCTCTGGACCAATTACAGTCTCTAGAGTATCTGTTTACAGTGGGCATACAGGATCGGTTGATTTACTCAACGTATTGAAGATTTTTAATTTTTACATTCCAGGGGAATTACATATATTTTAATATATAAAACATAAACATCTGGAATATATCCCTAATACAAAATTTCATGTGATAGTTCAATTGGAGCGGTGTTTAAATTTGCTAAATAATAAAAAATCAATTTCTGAGTACGGAAAGTCACTTTTTAAGTGATGCAAGCCCCCAGAAAAGCTCAAAAATCAAAGTTTCAAAGCAATTAAGGCATATTTTCGGTTTTTAGAAATTTCTCACGTGAGATTTTGTAATATGGATAGAACGTTTTGATAAACATATTTTATTATGAAGTATACATTGAATATTACTATACCTAATTGATAATAACAATAATAAAAAATTAATTAACAAATTCTTCCATTTATCAATTTAACATAACTTTCCATATAATCAATTTAACGTAACTTTTATATTTGTAATATAAATTATATATTTTTATTATTTCTCCTCTTATTTTTTCTTTCTTTTTTATTGTTTCTTTTAGTAGTGACTTCTTTTTTATCTTGAATAACAATTTTACTCTTTTTCAGAGTCTTATTTTCGTACGAGATCGACCCTAAGTAATAATGTTCACATTCTGTATACAAATTACATTCGTAACAACTTACTTCATTAAAATTCAAGATAGAGAAAGATTCAAGGAGAAAACAATTGTTAAGAAATAATGTTTATTTTTAGTCAAAACAGTAAAGCATGTAATGATCAGCATCGATTATTTGTTATAAAAGAAATTTGGACAGGGGACGTTACATGCCAGGGGACATTACATAGATTGTTTTTTTAAATTTTATTACGTTAACAATCAAAATTTCCAAATCGGAATAATACTGTTTTTATGTAGTTACTTTATCTCAAATTTACTCTATGAATTGGTTTTAAAAAGTTTATTAGTCTTCCAATTATACTCTGCCAGAGGAATTACATTAAAAAAGGTAACCGCTGAATTACCACAAAAATATGCCCGTATTATTTGTTTAACATCATGAAATATTAAAAATAAAATTTTTACGTTTAAAGTAAACCAAAAGTTAACAATTTCACCTGGTTAGAAAAATGTTTTATGTTTACAATTATTTTTAAAGACATTAATCATAACACAGCTATTATTGATAACAAGTTTGTTACAAAGTTCAGCATGTTCAGTGCACTTTAAAAATCAATAAATGTTCAGATTTTCAACTTGATTTTAATTGTGGTTATCAAAATGAACAATTAAGTTTCGAACCCGTTTTTGAAATAAAGAAATACGCCTGTAATAGCACCTGATAATATGCGATTATGGCCTTGTTACAGCCAGGGGACGTTCATTTCTGGCCCTCACATGTTTTACAGTAATAAATAAATAATATTCTAATGATATTAATTTGTGCAAAATTAATTTCTGCAATACTAATAAAATGGACATTTCTTTTTTATTCTTTTAAATAATAAAATAAAACTTGCACCACCGTTGGTTAAACGCTTCATATATGTGTTAATTCTGACTTACTAATGTATTCCTTTACATTTATGAAAGTATATAATACCGTGAAGAAACTGCAATGAGTAATAATATATAAATATTGCAATACTATCTGGCAATTTTAATATCCTACATCACCAATGATAAAATAGACATCATTATTTTTATCTAATAAAGTTCCTAAAAGAGGCCTGCGATGGCTTGGTCGGTAGGGCGACGGACTCGTAATCTGGAGGTCTCAGGTTTGATTCCCGGCCCCGGCCGATTGATACAGGCACCACTAGCGACTGTATTTTCAACAAGTGCTTTCTTCACCAAGACATCGTATGACCTTCGTCGCTGATTAGCAAGTTTTTCTTAGTAGTTATGTAAAATAATTATTATTTCACTTAACTAAGGATATACAATCTACATGATTTTACCAATTAATTAATTAATTAATAAGATAAAAGCTAAGATGTATGTAATTATTTATAAAATGTAACATCAGTTAATATAGTCGAACACAGCACGAACCCCTCAACTAGCTCTCTACGAGCCTGGCCCTGGCCTCGAGAAACTCGTGGCCAGAGTCAGACGGTCGGATGACCACCGGTGAGCCCCGCTCACTTTATGAAGTTCTTGGTAGGGTTGGTCAAGATGGACCAACCCAGGCGCGAGCCGCTCTAACGGCGAGGTGTCCCCGGAGGAAGCGGGAGGCGCCCTGTAGGTGGGAGAATGATGTCGGCGACCACTCGAGGCTTAACCGTGGCTGCTGCCCGCTGAGTAGATGGAGGTTTCGGGGCTGCCGGAGTTGGTGGTCGTCTCGGCCGAGTCGGTTTGCGTTGGACTGCCTCTAACGGTGTAGCTGCTACGGCGGGAACACGCCTAGGTGGAGGTGGCGGCTCTGCTCGGATCCTCGGCGTCCCTGGACGCCGTTGTCCAACAGCCAACCCTTGAGAGGAGTGAGTCGGGGTAGCGGTCGCTCCGTCTGGGTACTGATGCTGCTGACGGTTTGGGTGGCCTGGTCCTTCTTGATGATGGTCTGGGCAGCGGCAGTCCGATTTCGGTACTCCAAGGTGATCCGGGCGGCGTAATCTTGAGCAAGGGAGAGCCCAATGTAGTCGCTCTCGGTGAGCTCGTACGGCATGGATGGGATGGGAGAAGTTGCTAATAATTATGACCAGCAAATGATCTTTAATTATAATTCGCCTTTATTCAAGAACTGTAGAGATAGTACAGTTATTATCCCGAAAGGTGGGATACTCCCGCAAGGGGAGAAGGCGAGCTGCTGTACGCTCCAACTGGCCTATACTTATAACGGCGCTCGCTTATCTTGATAACGGGAACGGCGCGATAAGGGGGTAGCCACCTTACGGCCGTTATCGGTACTACATACTATATATATATATATATAAGCTATATGTATAAAGGCCGTGCGGTTCACGCCTATAATAGTACGCTTGCGTATAACAATCAGATAGCAATTTTCAAAGTTTGATTAGAATAGCACAATACTTGCGGGTTTTGACACCTTCTTGGAAGGTGTTTTCGAATTGAATACTTTCAATTGCAGAAAAATATTATGGAATATAAGTTAGATATAGAAAAGGTGTAATAAAAATATAAATAAGTAGAGAAAATATGGGAATTAGAATCAAAGATATTTTTATCTTATACTTTAAAATTTATAAGACAGATAACACTTTTATTTATCAGATAACAATTTTCAAAGTTTGATTAGAATAACACATATACTTGCGGGTTTTGACACCTTTTTGAAAGGTGTTTTTGATTTGAGTACTTTCAATTGCAGAAAACTATTATGGAGTATAAATTACTTATAAAAAGGTGTAATTAAAATATAAATAAGTATAAAAATAGAATTATCTTAAAAATGCAATAATTAATATATTTAATTTTTAACCCATTGTATATATCATATGGATATTTGGAAAAGTGTATGTTATACTTGATTAATATTTATTTCATCTTCAAACAATTTTACATCTGTATTTAAAGCATTACATTGAATTTTAGATCCGTTATTATTATTGAGTATACGTTTAAAAATTTTATGAGTTTTATCAAGAATGAGTAAACTAATACACATTCTTTCATTTTATGTTCACAACTTTTTTTTTGCGCACGGAAAAAATACATATATTATGTATTCTTGAAAAAACAATTTTAAAATATATATATATTATATAAATATTCCGCCGCACGCACACACACCCACATACATACATACATATACACATATATGGGCTATTTCACGTCAAGTGGTACGATGATAATTTTAAATCACTCCAAAATTTGAGAACAGGCTGGAAACATCTTCCAGAACATACAAAAAAAATTTAAGTGTTAAAAATAATTTGCTTAAGAGTTATTTGACCATGAAAAGTGGAAATTTTTCAATTTTTTAGAAAAATTTCTATTTTTAAAGCCATTTATCTCAATATCTGTTGATTATTTTGAAAAAACATTACAAACAACTTTTGTTTAAATTAATCTTTAGAACTTATCTACCCTCG
>CM047425.1:28820547-29007283 GCA_026168455.1 Theocolax elegans
ATATGAAAAAGTAAAAAAATCATCATGATTCTTTTATTCGAAATACGTAAAATTATAAAATTGTCGGTATTTATGATTGTCATCAAAAAGAAATTACAAAATCAAACGGATTTTTGACTCGTGAAAAGCAAACTCGTCAATTCATTAGTATTTGTGAATCTTAAAAAGAAAAACTCATAAAGTCACCGGTATTCGCGATTCATAAAAACTAAAAATCTATAAATCAATAGTTTATGATTTGTAATAAATATAAAAAAAATCAAAAAGATTTGTGATTGTGTGTGACAGAAAATGTTAAATCACTTGGATTTATGATTCGGTAAAGTTGCGAATCATAAAATCAAGGTAGATTAGGATTAGCAGTATATGAAGATCCAAAATGAAAATTGATTATGGATTCTTAAGGATTCTATTCTTCGAAATGATTCGAGTTCTTACAATCCTGGTCGTAAGTAGTATTAGGGTTTATATAGCCGGCAGGCACGGGACGACAGCACCGACTGGGTTACCGATATGGTAATTAAATATTTGTATTGCGCGCCTTTCGAGTGCCGAGGATAATTGGTTGCGTAATCGCTAATAATTAATGAGACGGTGGTGACGGAAACCACTATTATTGATTAATTGGTCTTGATGGAAATAATATCAAGGCCGATTACGCGTATCGATCACGCAATCAACCACCAAAATCAACGCCGGTAGATAAGGGCAACAGTAGAATAGATAAAGATAGCGATAGGGTGAAGGGAAAAATCCTTATTTTGGACAATCATATGCTGCCACGAGCCGGAAGACGAAGCCGGTTTCGTCCAATTGCTACCTAATCGTCCTACCGAGCAGCAGTCCTTCTTTTATTGTATCGGGGGGTATACTTAGGCCAGGCAGCCATTTTAGTAGTTTTTTTAGTAGAGTTGAGCGTAGAGTGGAGTCAAGCGTAGCGTGAAGTGAGGTTGTAGCTGCGATTATTTAATTAGGCGAGTAGGATTCACGGTTAGCCCAGCGAGCGACTGAATTTAATTATATTCATTTATATGCTTCTATATGATACATAAAGTAATTATGTATAATTTATCAGCATTTAAAAAATTTAACGTGCATTCCCTTAATTTTAGCTACTTTTATTTTTAATAAAATAGATATTTTAATGAGTTTAAACAAAAACTACATTCACTTCGATATATAAATATATATAAATATACTTATTAAATTTATATGTGCATTTATGTAAAGTATTTATAAAATTTGCATACTTATATAACATATTCCAAGTATTGTTTGTTTCATAATTCGTTTACTAAATTATTCAAAACATACTGTCACGTCCAGACTTGTACCAACCACTATAAAAATTGTTAAAAGAAGGCAAGTATTTAATAAACCATTCGCGTTCCTTTCGCTCTTGTTTGACTAGAACTAGCCTTACGTCTCCGGGAGTAGCGAGTGAAGTTATTTTGAGAGTAGAGATGTAGGATATAATGTGGGATAAATAAAGTAATATATGTTTTATTTCGTATTAATCATGCATTATTTATTTAAATATGTTAACATCATAATATGCTGTTTTCCTTTAAATGAACACGTGTAACTAAATTCTTACAGCTTTTTAATGGGCAAAAACACATAAAATTACACTATTTTATTAACAATTGCGTAAAATTATTTAAGTCAAATAACAATTTTAAATTTGATTGAATAAACAATTGTACTGTGAACACGTTACCAAATTATAGAATAAAATATACACAAGGTTATTTTTTTTATAAACATTAATAATTAATAATCGAAATAAGAATTATTATAAATAAATTGTAGTATCAAATAATAATTGTTTTAAGAGAAAACGGTTGGTTCAGCAATCGAAATAACATAAAATATCAGGTTTGCCTTTACGAATAATACAAGCGTATAGATAGCCAAAAGAATATACCTTAAGTACCCAAATAAATAGATATATATATGTGTATACGGTGAGGAACGAAGGTCCGTCTCGAACGTGGATAGCGGTGTCAAATTGCTGGATAATGTCCTGCTAGACCTGCGGGCGTCGACGTTAGATGTGTATGCTGTTGGAGTCCGATCATTTCCAGATGTCGAAGTCGTAGTTCCTTGACTATGGCTCGTAGATAGAAGATCTCTCTTGATTTTGAATGCGTATTGTTTTAAAGTCCGAGTAGCAGTGGCACGCCCTCGGATAAAAATCAAAGAGTTGACTAGCAGAGCTTCGCCTTACGAAAACTTTAGACGAAAAATTAGGAGTGGCTGTGTCTCTTCTGGGTCCTCTTTATATACCCTAAAAATCTATGCATCTGTCCTTGTCTTACACTTTGCCTTATATGGAAATTGTGTAAGTAGTTCTCGATTTTTCTGTGCTTGCACCCGATTGGACCGTTAGATGTGCGTGATTAAAAATTATCGAATCCCATGTATTTTCTGTATCGCTTCGTAGTTAATTCGGAGAATTTGCTGTCCCCCTTTTATTACTTTATTACACTACCCGAAGAACGGCTTAATTTATTACTTCCTTCTAATGTTCGAAATTTCGAGTCGATGTTTCCCATTTTCGGCTCTTCCCCGAGCATTGATTTTATAGTGCAGTACAAGAAAACTCTTGCGCAACCATTCGTTTCGATTTCACTATCGGCGATCCCGCTTATATGCGTATTGACTTTGAATAATATCTTCAACTCTACTTATCAGTCTCTTTTTCGTTTGAAACACTCGTACATTAATCTGTCTCTTAGTTCTATAAATTATATTTTATATTGCTGCATTTACTTAGAATCATTCTTTATCATCCTTATTTAATATAATTTTCGTCGGGACGCGCCAATACAAATTAATATAAAATATTACAATAAATATTCTCTTACCTTTTTTTAGGTTGATAGATTATTATTTGGTTTTAGAAGCTTCTGGTTTTTTTCTTTTGTATTTAATAATAAATAATCACAAACTTTTACATATTATATTTCAGAAATAAACATTAAATTTTATCTACAATTCTTCAATTATTCAAATATAAAAAGATATAGATACATTTAATTATTAAATTTTTGAGATTTGTTTAAATGTTTTTGTAATTTTTCTTAATTAGATAACTAATATTTTCTTATCTTCAATTTTCTTTATTTTCATAGAATTTTCAATTACGAATATAATTTCTTCTTGCTTTAACATTAATTTTTCTTCCATGTGTAAATAATCTCCTTACTGAAACACTTTACATTCATCGTAGTAATCAATAAATGCAATAATTTTTGTTGACCCATTTGTGATTATTCCACTGCATTTATTCGTATTCAAAATCATTTGAATAAATTTGAGTTTTAGAAATGCTTTTAATTCTGAAATGAAAATATTAAATCATGTATATACAATATAAGTTTATATACATATATATATATATATGTGGGTGGTTCTCTGTGACATCGAAGATGAAAAAAATAAATATTGCTATAACTGTGGGAATATGTTTTAGAGGTATCCAGTAGTTCTCCTGATTTTTTCTGGGCATTTATTTTAAGTTACAGAGAGTCAAAGTTGACATTTTAGCACTTTTTTGCATTATATGCCCATTTTCATGAATTTTTAGCTCCCAGGGGATGCATTTTTCACTAAAAACATAACTATGACTTTTATTATGAAATTTTCCAAACTTTTCATTAAAAATAGTTTTCAAGCCATAAATGTGTACTGTCACACTCTTGTAAGCCATTTAAACCTTAAATAGTGAAAATCAGCAATTCTGCTCCGTACTCTGGTAACCTAATACTGTCTAAAAGATGTCTTTTTATAGTCAGAAACTGCCTAAAAATTTCCAGATTGGGTCTAAATCATTAAAATCACTTATGGTCAAAATATCCGGGGAAAGTGCCCGAAATATTAATAGAAATGTA
The DNA here is from genome assembly GCA_026168455.1 of Theocolax elegans. Lineage (NCBI taxonomy): Eukaryota > Metazoa > Arthropoda > Insecta > Hymenoptera > Cerocephalidae > Theocolax > Theocolax elegans. Next base: position 28,824,444 of record CM047425.1, read on the forward strand.
TATTTGTTGCCTTATAACGATGAATCTATTAGCATGATCATTGCAAAAAAATTTATGCACTTACCTTGGAATGGTAGAAAAGTATCTCCACTTGTTTCAGTATCCATCTAATCCCCTGAAAGCTGCTAAAAATACAAATATTATTATACAAATGTAAAAAATTAATTTTTAAACATTTATAATGCTGGATTTTTAGTTTTACATCCCTTACAAGAATTATAATACTAATCTGAAGGATTACTATAAAAGTATCAACATTATTATTATTATTATTCAGCAATACATTGTTTAGATTTCACAAACTTGTCATTGTCACGTTATCATATTACTCATTATAATTATAGATCAGATTTTTTTATATATCTTTTGTATTAAATACGTATATTCAGTTATTGTAATTTTGCAATGATCATGCTAATAGATTCATCGTTATAAGGCAACAAATATACATTTCTATTAATATTTCGGGCACTTTTCCCGGAAATTTTGACCATAAGTGATCTTGATGATTTAGACCCAATCTGGAAATTTTTAGGCAGTTTCTGACTATAAAAAGACATATTTTATACAGTATTAGGTTACCAGAGTACGGAGCAGAATTGCTGATTTTCACTATTTAAGGTTTAAATGGCTTACAAGAGTGTGACAGTACACATTTATGTCTTGAAAACTATTTTTAATGAAAAGTTTGGAAAATTTCATAAAAAAAGTCATAGTTATGTTTTTAGTGAAAAATGCATCCCCTGGTAGCTAAAAATTCATGAAAATGGGCATATAATGCAAAAAAGTGCTAAAATGTCAACTTTGACTCTCTGTAACTTAAAATAATGGCCCAGAAAAAATCTGAAAAAATTCAGGAGAACTACTGGATACCTCTAAAACATATTCCCACAGTTATAGCAATATTTATTTTTTTCATCTTCGATGTCACAGAGAACCACCCATATATACATATATATATATATGTATATATTTTTCGTAGGAACTGGAGAAATCTTTCATAAGACGACGACAAGGGTCCGCACTCATCGACAGTGCCCAGCCCGGAACTGTTTTTCACATTACTTCAAGCTGGGAGGCGTGTCTGTGACATGCGTCATTCGTTTCTTATTGTTTCCTCCCACGTTGAAACTGCCACTTATAGTGAAATGGCCTTCCTTGCGGTTTCGAACACGCGCCGAAAGATTGCACAGGCTCCGGACCCCGACATGTGAGATACTCCTTGAGCACCCTTTTATGGACAAAGGAAACATTGGGGAGCACTCTTGCAATTCTTAAGGTTGTGTCCAGGCTCGTCGCAATTGTAGCATGACGAGGACCTGTTCACTCCCTTACACTTCCGTTTCGTGTGGCCGAAGTCTTGGCACCAATAGCACCTCTCGACCAAAACTCGATCCCGAACGCGACAGCTTACAAAGCCGACGCAAAGATGTCGCATCGTCTTTAGCTTTACAGCGGTCTCGTGATCTAGCTTCACGATGGCTGTCTTTTGCTGATTGCGGTTGGGACCCAAAAGCTTCATCTTTCGGCCTCAGGCGGAGCCGCGAGAACTTTATTTAGGGCCGCCACCACTTCTCACTTGAGTAGCCATGCGGACTTTCTCCGCGAATGCTGCTGCGTCCGTCTTCTTGCCCAGCCGGAGCAGGACATCTCCCCGCCCTGTCGGCCGTACACTCAGAACCTGGGCGCCGCTGTCGTCCGGATTGGCTTCCTTTTGGAGCTTCCCCAAGACTTCAGCAAACGTACGGTCCCTTGCGACAGTGACCACCAGGGTGAATACCGGCGCCATCTGGCTTTTTCTCCTATCAAGAGGCGCCTGTCCCGACTTGACCGACGGCTTTTTTCCTGCCACTGACGGACTTGGATTGCTTCTTGTACATGTCACGTGATAGTACCTCCTTTCGAGGCTTGTTCTAATCGTGGGGGGGAGGGGGCTTTGGGGGCCCTATCTACTTCTCTTTTGAGCCTACATTGTCTTAACCTTGGGCGTCAACCCGGGCTTATATGAAGTTGGTGGTTGCTCCTCTCCTCGACGGTTCGGTGGTCCTGGCGTGGTCGGAGACCGACTACGGATTGGGGAGGGCACCACGGACTCGTAGTCGTCCAGTGTTAGCTGCCGGCGAGGATTGTATAGGCTTCGCTTGGGCACTGGTACGACCTGAGTCCGTTCCTCATCCCATTCCCCTGGCGGTGTGGACCCTGTTCTCCGGCGGATGGGGAACCATTCGCCCCTCATCGGGGGTAGGCGTAACCTCGGCGGCGGTTTTGGGGTACGTGGCCGTTCCACGACGGAAGTAACCCCTTTGGCTTCCTCTGGGGTAGGGCGGTTGTCTCCCGCTAGCTCCTGGAGCTCGTGCACCGCTCGCCGACTCTCCTCGGCCTCTTCGCTGTCTCCAACAGCTTCTTCTTCCTCTTCCGGCGGTTTTTGAGTACTGGGGACTGGCCGGGGTGGCGACTGCAGTCGCAGGGCTCTTACCCCACTGACAGCCAGGGCTTTCGGGCACCGCGTAACCAGTGACACCATTCCGATCCGGCGGAGTGGAAGTCGGACCATGCAACGAGGTCGCGGGATGGCTCCCCGATTTGCCACGGTGGGTGGGGCGGTGGTCTCCGATGCGGGGCTCAACTCCTCAGATCGACCTGCTGGTAAGGGCAGTTCATCTTCCTGCATGAGGTTAGCATCCTCCTGCTCTGATGACTCGGATGACGGGATAAACTTATGCAGGGGTTCTCCTTGCCAGACAGGTTCTGAGAAACCCACCTCAGGCCGATGAGTGGCTCCGCTCGGTCGAGTGCGCTCCGGCGTCTCCTTCGGATTCCAGGATGATTCCTGGAATTCAAATTCTAGGTAAGGCGAATGGCCTCCCTCCTTACCCGTATTCTTCCGGCTGATTCGGCGACTCGGCATCTTCTTTACCTAAAACAAATAGTTGACATTATACCGGCGGTCGTCATATCTGGCGGGACATAACAAAGACGTGACATACTTCTCTACTTCTGTAACACACACCTACGGGGTTGGACGAAACGTTTTAGTTCGGTGACATGCGATTTCGCGATTTTCCGACTGTTTCCTTCACCACTACCCAATACATACACTGTAGGGGACAACACTTTTACGATATCGAACGGTCCTTCATATTTCGGCGCAAGTTTGGCGGAATATTTATTCGCGGCGTTAGATAGCGTATGTACTCGTCTAAGTACTAAATCTCCGACTGTGAAACTAACATCTTTACGTCCCTTATTATACTGTTTCTCCTGCTTGGCACGTGCTTGATCTATGTGTCGAGCTACCAAATCTCACAGGGCATCTAGACGTTTCATTCTCCCCTCCCATACCTCGGGCGGAATTTTAACAACTGGTCTATGACCTTCTACTTCTTTCCTCAGGCTTTTCACTGGTTTAGGGTGTCTGCCGAAATTCAAAAAGGCAGGTGACACTTTAGTGGATGATTGTACGGCGGTGTTTACGGCATGGCGAAATTCGTGCACGTGCACGTCCCAATTCCGATGGTCTCCACCGACAAATGCTGCTATCATCGCCTTCAGCGTTCTATTACTTCCCTCGACCGGATTAGCCTGGGGAAAATACGGAGGTGTCGTGACGTGCTTAACCCAGTACTCCGCCAAGGTAGCTTTCAACAACTTATTGTCGAATTCCCGACCGTTATCCGAGAGAAAATAATCTGGCGTCTCGCAACGGAATAACACTAATTCCTCGAACGCCCTCGCAACCGACTTTCCGTCTGCTGATTGCAGAGGTTTCACCTCAATCCACCTGGTGAAGAGATCCTGGAATACCACCAAGTATCGACACTGGCTCTTGCTTGGTGGAAACTCCATGAGATCAGCGGCTACTACTGCCCATGGTTTCTCTACGATCCGGCGTCCCATTAATCCGACGGGTCCTGTCTGCGATACCTTGTATTGCTGGCAGGTCTGGCAACTACGTACAAAGTCATGGGTGTCATACCACATCATACCCTTCCAATAATAGTGTCTGGCCAGTTTGTCGTACGCCTTCTCGATCCCTAAGTGCCCAGCAGACGTGACACAGAGCGACTCTTGTAACACTTGTTGACGATGGTCTGCTAGCACAACTAGCCTCCGACCTTCTTCCGGCGTAGTTATTGGATCGAGTAATGGGTCGTATCTACGGCGATATAATAGGCCGTTCTCTACCTTCCAACCGTTGAATTTAGCTGGACGTTCTGGCACTTCCTTCAGCATCTTAAGATACCATTGGTCCGCTATCTCTTCAAACGCGGCTACGTCTTCCTCTTCCGACGGAAACATCCGGGACAAGGCGTCTGGGACGTGGTTCAGAGCTCCCTTCCTATGTACCACCTTGAAGTCCCATTGCTGCATCTCCAAGGCCCATCTGGCAAGACGGCCAGTTGGGTCCTTGAGATTCTGCAGCCATCGAAGGGCACTATGGTCAGTAATGACCGTAAAGGTGTAACCTTCGATGTACGGACGCAACTTTTTAATCGCCCACAGCATGGCGAGACACTCCTTCTCCGACGTCGTATAGTTCTTCTCAGTCGGCGTCAGCACTCGGCTGATATATACGATCGGATGTTCTCCATCCTCCTTCTCCTGTGTGAGGACGGCTCCCAAGGCGAAATTACTGGCGTCGCACTGGATAGTGAACGGCTTACTAAAATCCGGTCTTGCGAGCACTGGCGCTTGGGTGAGAGCTTTCTTCAGAGCGTCGAACGCCTCCTGTTGCTCCTCTCCCCAGTCCACTCTTGGCTTTTACGGAGAAGTTTTACCAGAGGTACTTTCAGCTTAGAGTCCTTCTCAATGAACCTGGTGTACCACCCGACCATTCCCAGGAACCGGCGTAATTCTCTGACATTGCGGGGCTCTGGGTATTCTACTACCGGCGAAACTTTCTCTGGATCAGGGCGCAATCCTTGGCTGTCCAGTATAAAACCTAGATACGTTACGCTGGAACAGCAAAACTCGCACTTATCCCGGTTAACCATCAAACCAGCGTCCACGAGCTTTCTTAATACTAACTCCAGCCACTTCAAATGCTCGTCAAAATCCTCTGTTACTATAATTATATCATCTAAGTAACAGAAGATATATGGCTCTTACTCTGGCCCGAATAACGCATCCACTAGACGCTGGAACGTTTTCGGTGCATTTGTAAGACCGAACGGCATCCTTTTAAACTGGTATTGCCCTGATTCTGGCACGGCAAAGGCGGTATACTTCTGGCTGGTTGATTCCATCATTATCTGAAAATACGCCTGCTTCAGGTCGATTTTCGTAATGCACTTTGCCCTTCTCATTTTATCAAGGATGGAATCCATCGTAGCCATTGGATATACGTCCTTTTTCATAACCTTATTGAGATCACGGTAGTCGATGCAAAACCGTATCGATCCGTCAGGTTTCTTAACCATCACCGGCGCACTGCTCCAATCACTGGCAGACCTCTCAATAATATCATTCCGCAACATCTTATTTACTTCGTCTTGCGCAATTTCCAACATCCTCGGCGACAACCGGCGAACCTTATGCATTATAGGTGATGCATCTCCAACATCAATGTGATGTTCGGTTAGATCAGTTGCACCGAAGGTATCCGACGGTTTCGGCAATATACTTTCTACGAGACGCCTAACACGTTCTCGTTGGTCATCTCGTAACTCCTGTATGCCAGCGCATTCAGCATATATCGTCGCTTCTCCGTCTTCCGCCGTGGCGGGGAAGGTTCTCCATTTTCCTTCTCGGGCTCGCCACTATCCTCTACCTAGGCGGGTATCTACGTCGAAAATCCGGCAGAAGTCTATGCCTAGTATGATATCATGGTCTAGGACATTCATGGCTTTGAGCGGAATTATTTCGGCGTATCCGTCTATTTCCAAACTAATGTTTAGGATTCCTATTACTCGGCGAACATCTCCTGTGACGCTTTTAATTGCTGTTTCACATGGTTCCAACCGGCTTCTGAATCTCTTCGTTACTTTAGGTCCAGCGAGCGAAATCATGGCTCCTGGATCAAACAGAGCACTGTAACTCTCTCCTCCGAGATTCAGTTCTAGGAAATTCCTATTATCTGCCGACGTAGCTGCTACATTCTCGTCATGCACTTTGCCCTCTCATCTTATCAAGGATGGAATCCATCGTAGCCATTGGATATCCGTCCTTTTCGTAACCTTATTGAGATCACGGTAGTCGATGCAAACCGTATCGATCCATCAGGTTTCTTAACCATCACCGGCGCACTGCTCCAATCACTGGCAGACCTCTCAATAATATCATTCCGCAACATCTTATTTACTTCGTCTCGCGCAATCTCCAACATCCTCGGCGACAACCGGCGAACCTTATGCATTATAGGTGATGCATCTCCACATCAATGTGATGTTCGGTTAGTCAGTTGCGCCGAAAGTATCCGACGGTTCGGCAATATACTTCTACGAGACGCCTAACACGTTCTCGTTGGTCATCTCGTAACTCCTGGATGCCAGCGCATTCAGCATATATCGTCGCTTCTCTCGGCGTATCCGTCTATTTCCAAACTAATGTTTAGGATTCCTATTACTCGGCGAACATCTCCTGTGACGCTTTTAATTGCTGTTTCACATGGTTCCAACCGGCTTCTGAATCTCTTCGTTACTTTAGGTCCAGCGAGCGAAATCATGGCTCCTGGATCAAACAGAGCACTGTAACTCTCTCCTCCGAGATTCAGTTCTAGGAAATTCCTATTATCTGCCGACGTAGCTGCTACATTCTCGTCATCTCGACGGACATTTTGCCTCTCCTCACCATTCGGCGGCGGAATTCATAATTCCGTCCGCGTTCTCTTGGGAATTGCTCCTGTACTTCTTGGATTCGACGTCGGAATACTATCTACCTCCTTCTCTACCGGCAAGTCAAGTGACGATGGCGCTGAGAGCATCTCTACGGCGCGTTGCACTATATGTAGCCTCGCGAATTCTCGCTCTTCTTCGAGATCCTCATTGGGCTGTAACGGTGCGGCGACTTCGCTCTCCTTTTGCCTCACCCTTTCACGAAACGTGTGTAGACTTTTCCGCGAATATTCCGCTTTACCTAGCGAATGATCCACGGCTTCCGGCCAGAGAGAACATAAACCTCGTTTCTTCAACCGCTTCATGTCTACCTCCGGCGTAACGTAATTCTCGGCTTGCCTCTCTTCACCACCTACGGCATTCTCCTGCTTCTCCACCGGCGGATTGTAGTTAACCTTCCTGGCGAGATTTAAGGAGTGCTGCTGGGGGATCAGCGGACTTACTGTCCCCCAGCCAACAAGTTTCCCAACTTGACGCGTATTTCGGCACAGTCAGGACAATTGCGGATAACCGCTCCTGGTTTACCGCACATCTGACACGACTCTGGCGATCTGTGTGACGGTGACTGCGGTCTGAACACCTTCTCTGGGCATTGCGCCACTCGATGTCCCGTCTTGGCACAGATAAAACACTTGGCGTTCGGGCATTCCGCTGCTCGATGCCCTACCATCTGGCAGTTAAAGCAGGGACCATAAAATTCCCGACGACCTGGCGACTTCGACTGGAATGTTGCATTGCTCGTTCCACTCGGCGGTGCAATCTTCTGCTAACGGGCGTACGGCTTACTCTACCACTTGGCTGCAGAATTCGTCGATCGAGTCGGCAAACCTCGATTTGTAACTGCGGCATAAGTCGGCTTCTGAGCTACTTGCACTTCCGCAGCCACGTTCGACAAAACGTCCTTTTTCTGACGTTTCGACTTCTCAACTACCTCCTTGGTTGCTGCTTGCTTCGCCTTTTTGCTTGTAGCAACCTTCCTCTCGACTTGAGCTTCTGCGGCTTCCTCCACGTCTACATCCGACAGCGCGGCGACCTTTTGCTTTGTCGATCGTCCCTTGTATGCTGCTCCAGGGATTCTCGACTTCTCAACCGGCGGTGGCGGGGTATACCGGCTGTTCAACTCCTGCTGGCGTTCCCACTTCCGCCCATAATACTCCAGGTCTTTGAAATCTTCTACAAGCTTGCTTGTCATTGCAGTTCTATACTCTGGCAGAAGATTTTTGTACGCTGTCTCTACTAACACTTTCTCCAACGGTGGTTTCTTAAAGTGTCCGACGATTATTCGCAGGTTAGAGAGATATCGCGTAATCTTTTCTCCCTTCCCTTGCGTTCGTCGGCGCAACTCGTCCAGCAAATCCTCGTGGTCGAATTGGTGGCGGAACTGACGCCGAAAATCGCGCCACGATGCTATTTGCGTCTTCTTTGACCGATACCACCGACTAGCGTCCTTGCTGAGTATGCACGGCAATGCACCCAGCAATTGTGCATCCGTCAAACCAGCGCTCTTCCTACAATCATTCAACTGACTGAGGAACTCGTCGGGCATCTCTCTCATCACCAGCAAACCTCAGCCCCAGCTCTTTAGCACTTTCATGCTCCGGAGACTCTCGTCTGGTTTCAGACTAATTGGACTGGACGACTTCTCTTTTCGAGATCGCACGCGCGCGAACCCTTCATCGGAATCATTGTCCGATTCGCTGGAATAAATCCTCACTCTTTGAGCCACTGCTCACTACACTACCGGCGGAAGCATTCTGCTTGTGACTGTCCTCATTGCAATCCGGCAAATCGCATTGATTTAGCGCTGATTCCACGTCTTTCAAATCAATCGGTTTGATCGCCGTACTGCATCTCGTAGAGTTGGCCATACTCAATGGCTGCCTACTCTTCGACTGCTCAGTCTTCTTCGTCGGTTTTGTGCTCTTCCTCCTTTTATGATTCGCTCCCTCCGCACTAGAGTTACCAGACTCAGTGTCGGATCGGCCTGACGGTATAAACGCATCGGATTCGGCGGGAATAATACTCCTTTTCTTATACGACTTTCTAGGACCACTCGGACTCAATGCGGTTTCTCGATCACTCCTCCTCTCTACCGGCGGAACCTGATTAGACCTAGCGGGAAATACACCCATTTGTGTCATTAACTTATCCCATTCGGTCGGATGTTGGCGGATATAATTACACAACTCCGGCGGAATGGTGAGAGGCACTGGCGCATAACTAGTCGATGGCAACGCAATCGACGACGTAATCGGCAAGCCTAACCCAGACTGCGTCGTAAACGTATTGGAATACGTGCAGGTAGTCTGCGTGGCGACCGTCGTGTACGTTGGAACTCTTTTGTCGACAGCATTTTCTCTATCAGTTCCGCTTGGCTATAATTCACTATCAGCCTCACTGTCCGCTAAACTTCCGTCTTCAGAGGTTACCACCTCTCTGTCACCTACTCCTTTATCTGTAGTGGCATCGCTCTTCTTCCACCTTCGTCTCTGCTTGGCAGCATTATCGACTGCCACCATCACCTTTGCTCGGTAAGCACCTGCGCTTACCGACTCCTTACGTATTTCCGCATGGTCTTCGTCTTCGCAACGCAGCGCTTGATCCGGCGGCACACAGCCGTCGTGACGCTAACTCTCGACCGACATGTTCATCCGCCATTTTGGCGATCGTCCGCTTCATATTACGCCTCTCTCTACCGGCGGTACCCTCGAGTAATATATGCATCTGTTCGACGTGTTCGGCCATTTTAATTTAGTAATCCGACGGTTAAATAAATTTATAAAATTATAATAAACCCAACCCGGATCCTTCAAACGGCTTATTCGACACGGCAAAATTCACAAATTATTACTACCACCACAACAATTATTATCTACAAACCTCGTGCCGTGAGGTACTAATTACCAATAAAAAATTAATTGAAAATAATTAAATTATCACCTCGTGCTTACACTCTCAAGCACAATATATCTATATACTGTATAATTGGCGGTTTACAAACTGGCAACCTGTAACAGAATAAAAGTCTGGCGGGTTTGGCAATTTGTTCAAATACCGGCAGTTAATATTGGCGGTTCCGGCGTAATTGCTCTACTACCGGCAATTCGTTGTATTTGGAATAACCCCTGAAACATAAATACAATTCTGGCGGAAAAATACAAATGGGCTATTTCATGTCAAGTGGTACGATGAAAATTTTAAATCGATCTAAAATTTGAGAACTGGCTGGAAATATCTTCCAGAAGATAGAAAAAAAATTTTAGGTGTTAAAAATAATTTGCCTAAGAGTTATTCCACCATCAAAAATGGAATTTTTTCAATGTTTTAGGAAAATTGCTATTTTCAAAGCCATTTATCTCAAAATCTATTGATTTTTTTGAAAAAACATTACAAACAACTTTTGTTCAAAATAATCTTTAGAACTTATCTACCTGGGTTACAATTCTTAATTTTAAAATCTCGAAGAGATACAGCACTCGCAAAATATTGAATATCAAGAAAAGGCGAGCACGCCACAATCGATTTTGATCTAACACCGCTCAAAAGATCACATTTTTTGAGAGCTTTCGAATGGCGGTGATTAGATTATTGGCCAAGACCGCTGGTGTAAGTTATACCCTATAAACCTCATAAAATCACTAATTTTCATGTATTTTAGGGCATAACTTACACCAGCGGTCTTGGCCAATAATCTAACCACCGCCATTTGAAAGCTCTCAAAAAATGTGATCTTTTGAGCGGTGTTAGATCAAAATGGATTTTGGCGTGGTCGCCTTTTTTTGATATTCAATATTTCCGGGCGTTCTATCTCTTCGAGATTTTAAAATTAAGAATTGTAACCTAGGTAGATAAATTTTAAAGATTATTTTGAACAAAAGTTGTTTATAATGTTTTTTCAGAAAAATCAATAGATTTTGAGATAAATGGCTTTGAAAATAGAAATTTTTCTAAAAAATTTAAAAATTTCCATTTTTCATGGTGGAATAACTCTTAGGCAAATTATTTTTAACACCTAAAATTTTTTTTCTTTCTTCTGGAAGATATTTCCAGTCTGTTCAGAAAATTTGGAGTGATTTAAAATTTTCATCGTACCACTTGACGTGAAATAGCCCAAATATATAATAAATATATATAATAAATATTTATATGAAATAGATATATATGTAAATACTATCAATATATAATTATTAATAATATTTAATAATAATCAAATAACTTGTATATTTGGCACGAGGTTTACACAAACAGGAGGGCCCGCCCAATTGGCAATAGGTATACATAAAGATTTACCATAAATTATCACTAGTCCAAAAAAATTTAACACTTAATTAATGGTGTTGATTTTACACAAAATACCGGGCGGATACTCAATCACACACTTTACTCTGCCGTCAATTACTGCCCCACGTTGGGCGCCATTTTGCGACGCTACTTTTCGTCGGCAGGAAATATAATTAAATTAAATTATAAGCCGACGGAGGTTCCGTCGTAGCGACGTTAAAAATGGTTATGATATCGCCGATTTGTATTTAGTTGGGCGCCTGGCGATATTTAAAATAAAAAGAATAATTACGTTAGAACACTGCTCGGCAACCCGGCAAATCTTCACCTCGACTCCTCGTCACAGAGGGAATCCCGACGGCTGACCACCTCGGAACCGGCGGCTTTTAGAGTAAAGGAAAAATTACTTAACACTCTCGAATTCAATCTTTCACCACAACTAATATTTATTAAAAATCTAATAAAGAAAAATATTACAACTTCCCGCACCGACACAAATTCTAATCGCGATTCGCGACCGGCTCAGACACGTGCACACGTCACTCATACTCCTTCCGGCGGTATTTTAAAATATATATATATATATATATATATATATATATTAATATAATTCGGTTGCCCGTCGGGCTAACCGTAAATCTTACTCGCCTAATTAATCTTTCTCAGCTCCAATTCAACTTCCTTCGACCCTACTCTTCGACTACAACTCTACTCTACTCTACTCTACTCTACAACATGGCTACTTCGCCTCAAAAATACTACCCTACAACACTAAATTACGTCTATCTCCTCGGACGATCAGGTAGCGAATCGTCGAGACCGGCTTCTTCATCCGGCTCGCGGCGTGGCTTGATTCTCCATATACCTATATATATTCTATTATGCCGCGGTATACCTTCGCACGCATAAATTAGGTATACTGCGACTCCTACTCTACTCGCGCCCTCCCCTCGCTCCGCGCGCTCTCTCCCATAACCCCACTCACGGTCGCTCACTCGAGCTCTTCGCGCGCGCAACACTCTCGCTGCTCGAGTGATTCCCCCCTTCACGCGCACCTCGCCTAGTGCCGCACGATCGTCGCCGTCGGTGCCGCGTTCCCCGGTATACGGGTGTAAGGTGGGGGAGCACCCTGGCTCTCCCGACTAGTCGTACGTAGTTCGAGTGTGTGCACATCCATGCGCCATCTCAGCCGTCGTCGTCTACTGAGCACGTGTGACGGTTAAAGTTAGGACGCCGCCTAACCTCCCGTCTCGTCGACATCAACGGCGGATTCGCCAGGTATCGTGAGATGACCTGGGCTCGGTCCTTGGCTCACGATACCTCTTGGCCGTGGTCTGGGTCGTATTTCGCGTACTACCGTCGGGTATCGGTCGCGTCGTTCGTCGGCTCCGACTCTAAAAAATACCCATACCGTGGGTATTAGTGCATATTTTAAAAGTGCATCGGTGCACTTCGGTCCGCCAGCGAGGGATTCGCTACCTGCGACGCGATCGCGATCTAACATAAATTAAAAGTATGCATGCACATGACTTATAAATACAAGCCATGTGCATGTACTTGTGCGTTATATATTTTACAACGTCACAACTCCATAATTCTCCATCCGTATTAAAGTTACTGAATAACCATATTTGTTTTCTATAAAGACAATACATGTGTTTGATTCTTTGGCAACTGTATAATATTTAATAATTATATGAACTAATGGGTACAGGATATTTTTATTTCAAGGTTAGGTGAAACAAGTATCACGTAAAACTTTTTTCAGATTTTTATTTCCGTATTTACAGAAAATTTTTGGATTTTTAAAAGTAGATCCCTGTAATTTAGCTATCACATTTCCTTAAAATAAAAAATATTGGCATAAAACAAAAATTATGTGACTTAAAATCGTTCAAGGCACTAACTAAAGTGTATGTATAGATGAATGTACGTAATAACTCGGCCAAATTTTTATCGATTTTACTGAAATTTATGGGTTTATTCTTTTTATAATATGGAAAGTATATGATCCTATTATTGGCTATATCACTAAAAAAACTATTAAAAATATTTAACATTAAATTTTTGTCAAATCGTATTATGTGGATTATTTCGAAAAGTATCGGTAAACACTTATTATAGACGAAATGTTCGTCTCAAAATTACAAAACTTTTACGTATTAGGTTCTTTGTGATTAGAATAGTTTTCTTTCAAAAATAAACATACAAAAACGAAATGCAATGAGCATAATGAAAAGACGACAAAAGCACGTTTTTTCATAATAGATTCAAATGTATCGGTTATACATAAAACATTTTAATTTATAAAATATTCGTTTTAAAATTACAACAAACATTCCTTTATGAGGAAGCTATATATAGTAAAATTTTTTGATTTGTTAAAAACATGTTAGAAGTGGTGGGTTGGACAAGTTCCATTTCATTTTTCTGAATCCGTAAAAAAATGAGTTTTCTATCTATAGATTTAATTTTGAAGTAATTTTCGATTTTAACCATAAAAAGTTTTTGCAATTGAAACTACTGAAATCAAAATAGCAACGGCAAGTATTTTGTAGGCAAAGCGGAATAATCGACAATTTTTTACCATATCATACATTGCATTTTTTTTTAATTAAACTTTTATATATATTTTTAGAAACTGTTTAATCTAACCTACTCTCTTTTTAGGAATCGAAAACATTTTGAAATAACACCTTCCACGAAGGTGTGAGAATACGCAAGTATAATGATAATTGTTAACTGATAAAATAAATATCTTCATTTCTTGCTTCTATCTTTTTTTCTACTTAGAAAAACTTTAAATTTTCAATAACTTAATATTTGGCATTAAAAAGTAGATAAATTGTTATTAAGAAGTTGTTTGAATAGAAATCACTGAAATGAAGCGGAAAAATCGACAAGTATGTTGTACCACATCGTAAATCTAATATTTTACTTTAATTATTAAGAATAAAATCAGTTATCGCAAAAAGTTACTGCAATTGAAAATACTGAAATCAAAATAAAATTGTCAAGTATTTTGCGCTACATAATAATAAATAAATGTTTTAAATTTTATTTACCAATCTATATTTGTGTAACATAGCAGTCTTAAGGTTATACAATCGAATAAATTTCAATGTATGTAATTAAAATAAATAAAATAATATAACTTCATATGTTGAAGTTTAGTAAAATTTATATCATAAGTGTGTAGTATTTATTTGCAATCTGTTTAATTATGTGTGCTAACGGTTTTTGAATCTAGAGTTAAAAATTCATAATATAACTTATGTGCAACTAAAACTTATTTCATAAAGATTTCTAAGTGATTAAATTAAATTAGTCCAGGTGCGACTGCAGGAAATGTAATTTCAAGTTCATCAAGTAATCTAACTGCTCGTAACTTTCTAACATTTTCTCAACAATGTTTTGGTAATCCTCACTTTTATGATTACCCAAAAAGTTTTGAGCAACTTTTTTTGAAACTTAGCCATGCTTCTTTTTCATCGTTGGTCATTTTTGTAATAAACGTTTTATCGTTAAATATGGTGCGAATTTGAGGACCGTCAAAAATGCCTTTTTTTAGTTTGGCATTACTTATTTCCGGAAATTTTTCTCCTAAGTACTCAAAGCAGTCACCATCTTTGTCCAATGCTTTAACAAATTGTTTCATGAGACCTAATTTAATGTGAAGTGGTGGAAGCAGAATAACTGATGAATCAATTAAAGGTATGCGAATGATGTTCTTCGATCCGGGCGTAATTCGATCACGTAATGACTATATCTAGCTCTACTATCCCATAGACATAAGAAACATGGAAATTTCGTAAAACCTGACTGCTGTCTAAGAAGGATGGTTATAATCTTAAGATCACCACAAATTTTCCACTTATGTTCTGTGTATTTAATTTTGTTTAAGACTATTTGTAAGTTCTCATATGTTTCTTTTAGCTTAGTTGAATGAGCAATTGGAATGGGCGGAAACGTATTGCTATTATGAAGAAGAATAGCTCTTAAGCTACGTTTGGAAGAGTCAATAAACAGTCTCCACTCTTCAGCTTTATAACAGTCAGGCTTTAATTCATTTACTAGCCAAATTGCTCGCTTTTCTAACAGTTAAATATTATTGTTAACATAATATTTCTTTACCATCAATTAACAATATAATGTAATATTCAAAAAATTATTTTTTAAAAACTATTTAGTAAAATAATTTATAGTACTAGTAATTAAATAAATATTACAATTATATAATTAGTTGGGATAAATCCGTAATAATTAATAAAAGAATCATCATTTTTACTATTTATATCAATAACAATTTTTGTTATTCTCAATAATTAATTCTAATCTTATTATTTACATTAGAGGCATTTCATGTGAAATCAGCAGATGAAAATTTTAAAATTATTGATATTCTGCTAAACAACTTCTCTTTGAACCTAGAACAGGTAAAAAAATTTTTAGATGCTTTACTTAGATAGGAAAAAAGGATAGGAAAATTTCAATTATAACCATTAATTGAATATTACTGCACTTTTACTGACCTTAAATCACTAAAAAGTCATATATATTGATTTTTGATATTGTTCGACACAATTAATAATACTGAAAAAAATCACAGATACATCTAATTACATGTACTTTGTGTGTACCAAACCGCTTAGTGACATAATTAATAGGATAAAAGATATACACTTTTTTCTGTAAAACTAACTGCAAAAATAAAAAAGTTCAACATGAGTGTCAATTGCCGATGAACATGAACTATTTTAATTCAAGATAATTAATAATTTTAAAAATATTGGTAGATTCTTTTCATTTGCAACAAAAAATATCTCTATAAATTTTCGGGACCTCGCTCACACTCTCGCACTCTATCACATTCTCTCTCTCTCTCTCCCTCACTCTCCCTCTCTCTAATAATAATAATAATAATAATAATAAATAGTATAATAATCCGCGCGGGGTGTCCTGTCCCCGTATGCGGCGCGTCCCCCGGGTGGCGGATGGGGGAATGCTCGTCACGCTTGCGTGAAGGGTAGAGGTGAAACAAAATAGCCTCCGTGGACCAAACAGTTGAAGAAGGATGATGAGCAAGCGAATGGAATACCTATTACCCCAAGCGGGCAGCTCCAAACTAGGAGTCAATCCCGCCGTCGGTTCCGATCGGGTGAAAGCCCCGGTGGCCGGCGCTGGCCTCACGGATTTTGGGGGAGGCCACCAAGCGCTTCGTTCTACGAACACGTCAGAGGTGGGGCCCTCGAAAGAAAACCCCCAACAGCAGCCGTCGTTACAGATGTTGAGTGTTGCATCCGCAAACAGGTTAAGAAGCGGCAGCGTTACCAGCCTTGGTAGTGCCATCAGTGGCATCTCTGCCTATAGTAAGGAATCTCAAGAGGAGATCGAAATATTCCGCAAGGAATACGAGAAGGTAGAGAAGGCGCAGGAGGACATCGACTCAACTTACGACCATCTAAAGAACGAACTCCAGGCTATGTTGGCCGCTTGTGCAAAGCAGCCTAACATCTCCATGGTCGTCAAGACAGGGCTGAAGACCGTAGACACTCTTGTACAAGAGTTCTACGGGAAAACCAAAAAGATGTTTTCGGCAGTCGACGATTACAAGTGCCAAGTCGAGGATTATCGAGTTGGTCACGAGAATCGTCGGCGGCCTAAGAGAAGAGGCATTATAGCTAAAGCCGTCTTTACGGCTACAGCTAGAATGCAGGCTCAAAAGAGAAGTAGAGAGGGCCCCCAAAGCCCCCCTGAGGTCTCTAAGAGCCGCAAGAAGAAGAAGCCTCGGAAGGAGGTACCACCACGTGGCACGGACAAGGAGCAATCCAAGTCCGCGTCAGTGGCGGGGAAAAAGCCGACAGTCAAGTCGGGACAGGCGCCTCTTGATAGGAGAAAGCGCCAGATGGCGCCGGTATCCACCCTGGTGGTAACTGTCGCGAGGGACCGTACGTTCGCTGAAGTCTTGGGGAAGCTCCGAAAGGAAGTCAACCCGGACGACAGCGGCGCCCAGGTTCTGAGCGTACGGCCAACAGGGCGGGGAGATGTCCTGCTCCGGCTGGGCAAGAAGACGGACGCAACAGCATTCGCTGAGAAAGTCCGAACGGCTACTAAAGGGATGGGAGAAGTTAGGATCCGAGATCGAAGGGTGGACCCTGGGTGGACCCAGTGGCCGGTTGGAGAAGGTCGTATCTCAGCGGCCGGTTAAAGAAGGTCGTATTTCGCGGGCTAAATTTTTTTTCTTAAATTTAAGTTGTAGTTCTCTTGAATTTCTAGTTTTTTCGGGGCCATTATTTTAAATTACAGAGAGTCAAAATTGACATGTTAGCACTTTTTGCATTCTATGCCCATTTTCATGTATTTGTAGCTCCCAGGGGATGCATTTTTCACTAAAAACATAAATATGACTTTTTTTGTAAAATTTTCTGAATTTTTCATAAAAAATACTTTTAAAATCATAAATGTATGCTGTCACACTCTTGTAAGCCGTTTAAACCTTAAATACTGAAAACCAGCAATTCTGCTCCAGACTTTGGAAACCTAATGCTGTCTAAAAGATGTCTTCTTATAGTCAGAAACTGCCTATAAATTTCCAGAGTGGGTCTAAATCATTAAGATCACTTATGGTCAAAATATCTGGGAAAATTGCCCGAAATATTGATAGAAATGTATATTTGTTGCCTTATAACGATAAATTTTACAAAAAAAGTCATATTTATGTTTTTAATGAAAAATGCATCTCCTGGGAGCTACAAATTCATGAAAATAGGCATAGAACGCAAAAAGTGCTAACATGTCAATTTTGACTCTCTGTAATTTAAAATAATGGCCCCGAAAAAACTAGAAATTCAAGAGAACTTCTGAATATCTCTAAAATGTATTCCCACAGTTATACCCATACATATATATATATATATATATATATATATATATATATATATATATATATATATATACACAAATATATGTGTGTTCGTACAGTATTTATAATTTTTTCGCATGTTAAATCTAATGCCACAAGATTTTTGTCAATGTTGCCAACTTAAATTTAAGAAAAAAAATTTAGCCCGCGAAATACGACCTTCTTTAACCGGCCCCTGAGATACGACCTTCTCCAACCGACCACTGAGATACGACCTTTTCTAGCCGGACGCTGAGGTACGACCTTTTCTAACCGGCCGCTGAGATACATGACCTCCATGTACAGCACTTTGACCTCGCGCATTTCCGTTCATTTCAGTCTCATCTTCACGACTTTTTATCTGACGCCAATCGTAGTGCCTGGGCTCGACGCGTTATCGAGAAGGGTATCGTGATGCCGCCGGTTCCGTCGTTGTAGGCCCCGTTCGTTGGCCCCGATTATAAGGTTCGCAGGGGTTGCTGAATTTGCCGATTTTGGCAGGACTGGTGAATAGTGAATTGTCGAAATTGTCGAAATTGTCGAAATTGTAGAATCTGATGTACTGCATTAGTTGCTTCTAAGTATAGGTATAGGCGTTAAACGTTTTTCTTTTTTTTTTTTTTTTCTTAATGATGATATTTTGCTCGCGCGTGTAGTGAATTTATGCTTCTCGTCCGTGCCTTGATGACTGTGCTATATATTTTGTACATTTTAGTTTTAAGTATTCACTCGAAACGCAGTTATCTAATTTTTGGCGCAGTGTTAAGTGTTAAGTCTATGATATGTATTTTTGTTGTACTTGCGAATTAGTGCTACTTTGGGGGTTCACCCCCGTAGCCCAATAAAGTATTATCAATCAATCAATCAATCTCTCCCTCACACTCCCTCATTCTTACTCCCTCTCTCCCTCTCACAGTCCCTCATTCTTACTCACTCTCACTCTCGCACTCCCTCACTCTCCCTCATTCTTACTCGCTCTCACTCTCGCACTCTATCACTTTTTCCCTCATTCTCTCTGTCGCTCTCTACCTCTCATTCTCTGTCTCTATGTCTTATTCTCTCTAACTCTCTGTAACCCCTATTTACTCACTCTCTCTTTATATTTTATATTTTATTTTATATTTTATATTTTATTTTATATTTTATATTTTATTTTATATTTTATATTTTATTTTATATTTTATTTTATATTTTATTTTATATTTTATACTTTATTTTATATTTTATATTTTATTTTATATTTTATATTGTTATTGTTATGATTACTTTACTTGTTTCATTCTTTTATTGTTATTATATTTTTATTCTATTTTTTTGTTATTATTGTTACTTAATTATTCAATTATCTATTTATATGTTTATCCGTGTATGTGTGATCTTATGTGACTTTGTTATCTATTCTCTAGCGTGATGAGTGTTTTGTTTTGATTACTTTTGTATTTACGCTGTATTTTATTTTATTTTAGTTTATTTTTTACTGCGCAGATTATATTCATAATATGTATACGGGGATCTTTCCCCGAAATACCAGATAAAGATTCTATCTATCTCATTCTCTCTCTCTCTCTCTCTCTCTCTCTCTCTCTCTCATTCTCTCTCTTTCTATCTGTCATTCTCTCTCATTTTCACAATTTGCCTATCTGTCTTTCTATCTCTCCCTCTCACTGTCACTTTCGCTCTTTCTCATTCACTCTCACGCTAAGATGGTGTTTGTCGGACGGACGGACGGACATTATAATTTATCGTTTTTTTTTTAATATAACTTAATAATTATAATAATAATTTTTTTGTCAGTAATATGAAGCATTAACTTATGTAACACATATTTATCATAAAATATATATGTTTTAAGTATTTTTCGCAAGAATTGGTGAGTTTTTACAAAATCGCTCAAAAAGGTAACTTTAATATAATGTAGATAACTCTTTTTACGTCTGTACAGTATGTAAGTGAGAGCTCTGTATCTTATGCATAGAATTTTCGAAATTGTTTTTCTCTATTTCGATAAATACAAGATTCGTTACTTGTGATAACAAGTGCTTTTTCTTTAAAACTGCAGCTAGATACTCAGCTCCATCTTTAGGTAATCCTAAATCTCTTATGAGATCATTCAACTCTTTCTGATTGCACTTTTCTGGAGACTTGCTCGTTCCATGTGGAATATACTCATCATCACTTTCACTCGAACTGTCTCCATTGAAACTTTCATCAATTTGCATTTCTTCTTCAGACAATGAGTTGGCAATGTCCATGAGTTCATCGCCCATTTTAGTAACATTTTCAACGTAAACTGGTGTCTTCACAGAAGAGACATTTGCATATTTGATTGTGTTTTTTGTACGTGAGGAGTAGCCTTCTGTGTTTGTCATACAGAAATAACAGTCATCTTCTGATGTTGACTCAGACCATTCCACAGGTTTTGTAATCTGTAAAAGTTTTACATTTGGATTTTTGTCCCAACGTTTTAGCATGATTCTACATCTATTACAAATGATTTTCTTGATTCTCTACGTCTATACCAGAGCAATCTCTATAATTTAATTTTAAACTTTCTGATAAATTTCTTCGATTTTTTTTATTTCATACTTTCCACAAACATAGCAAAATTTATTAGCGCTTTTATTACACTCGTGTGTACTAGAGTTTCTTGTCACATTAAACCCTTCAGAGGCCAAGTTTCCCACCAATGAAGAGTTGCGGTCGCTTGATGACGACGACTGCGGGCCTGCTTGCTCACCCTGACCAGCCGCCGATACTGGGGTATAGCGAATCCCTGCATCGTAACGCACTTATCACCTGTACCTGCCATGACGGTATAATCGCTGTTAACCCAGGGACTCTGCCAGTGTGGGACTGTTGCCCGCCGTCACGACGTGGAGGTGCCCTGGTTACAGACACAGGCGAAGATAAAGTCAAAATATATAAAAATCATGCATGATATAAGTTCAAAAAAATTTATTGCCTAATAAATGCGGACTCTTCAATGCAAATTTTCACAATTTTCAGCAATTTTCACAATTTTCTAGCATATTTTCCAAATTCAGAATTTTTTAGCATATTTTCGTAATTCAGTTTCAGGCAATATTAACAACAAATATTATAACAATTAACAAAATAATACCCCGACAACACTTCCTCCCGACTCCGCGTCCCAGAGGGAATTCTGACGGCTGACCGCCTCGGAACCGGCGACTTTTAGAGTAAAGGAAAATATTAAGAAACACTTCCAGATTTAATTTTAAACCAACACTGTAATTTTATTCAGTAAAATTAATATATATGTTTTATAAAATTTCTGGCACCGATTTACAAACTATTAACACGATCGCGACCGACATACACGCGTGCACACGGTCTCTCCCACACTCTATGTCCGTCCGGCGGTTAGAAAAAAAACATAGATAAAAATATAATTAAATTCGGTCGCCTGACGGACTAACCGTAAACAATAGTCGCCTAAATTTTATCAAACGCTGCTCCTACTTCAGACTCACGTTACTTTCGACTCTACTCTAGTCCCAATTCTCTACCGACACGTATATTTATTTTTAATTAATTATTTGCCGGCGTGCAATAAATAAAATAATAATTAAATTTCCCATACTACCGGCGTATACCCACATCTCACGACCGGCTAGTATATATACGTGCGTGCGCTATACAATAATATATACTTATGTATATGCGCGCGCGCCGAATATATCTACTCTATATACCGCCGTATATCTTATTCGCATATATTAGGTATACGTGGCCCCTACTCTACTCGCGCGCTCTCTCCCATCATCCCACCGACGGTCGCTTACTCGAACTCTCCGTGCGCGCAACACTTTCGTTGCTCGAGTGATCCCCCCTTCCTACGTACCTCGCCCGGAGCTGCGCGATCGTCGCTATTGGTGCCGCATTCCCCAGTAGACGGGTGAAAGGTTGTGAGCACCCGGTCTCCCTCGTTTAGTTTCGTAAGGTGCTCAAACGCGCGCGCACCGGTGCGCAATCTCCGCCGTCGTCGTCTGCTGGGCACGTCTGATGGTTGGACGCCGCCTAACCTCCCGTCGTGTTTACATCGGCATCGGTTACGCCAGATATCGTGGAACGAACTGGGCTCGGTTCCTGGTTCACGATACCTCGCGGCCATGGTCTGGCTCGTCTCGGTGTACAGTTCCGTCGGGTATCGGGCGCGTGATTTCTCCGCTCTCGTGTGCTACAACATAACCGTACCGTTGGTATTAGTTTATATTTAAGTGCACCGGGGTCTTATTCTGTAACTTTAGCGCCCTAGAATATGGTGCGTTAAGTGGTTCTACGCATGCGCAATAAAATATAACGTCTATTTTTGTAGACCATTGACAGCGCTATTGACAATAACACTGACGATACGTACCATATCTTCGTAACTTAACGATATTTTGCTGTATTAGCGCCAATTTTATAAACGTCATTGAACGCGATTTATATAATTCGCGTTAAGTAATAAATACTGCTTGTAAATCGTTCTTTCAACTTTTCCTAAATCAAATCTTATTACTAATTTATTTTATTATTGTACGTATTATTTTAGATGATTAAATATAGAGTTCCAATAAAAAAATTAAAAAATATTTATTTCCGATTAAAATAAAGAAAAGTTATTAATTTTAAGGAAGCTACTATGAGTTAGTAAATGTAATGAATTAGTAGCAGTTTTTTTTATATTTACATTCTTATACGTACTAAGTTCAATACTTTAAAACTTATAAATTCTAAATTTGTTTTAGTTGTTTTTTTAATAATTAAATTTTATAGATTATTACTTCCTATTAATACAATTTGTCGATTTGCCAAAAAGATGTTAAAAGTATGTTTTGACATGTCTAGACTCTAAATCACGTATTTTTAGAAAGTGTCCGTATGGATGTCTCTGTGTGAGAATATGTATTTGACAAAATTTCAAGTACTTATCGATTAATTCGTAATTAAAAATAAATAAAAACTAACAAAATTAAGTTTTCTTTGACAAACGCTTTCGGTCATAAAAAGCTTTTAATCCATTTGAAATTTTGGGAAATGGTAGTCTTTATGGTGACAAAGATCCCTATACTTTTTTATCTAAAAAGGTTCGTAATTATCAAAGACATTGAGTATTATATATTTGTTAATGAAATTTTTTATTACTATTATCACTGAAACTTACAGGAAAAATTAAGAGAAATTAATTAATTAAATAATTGATATTAACACTGTCTTCTTAAATCGTTTATTGATTTTATAATAGTTGTAATTAATTAAAAAATAAAAATATACGTTATGAGTGTGCAATATACAGGGTGTTAAAAAACGAAGATATTCGGTGACCGCTACGCGATAGAGCAGAAAATTCTGAGTAAAATATCTCTGACAAGTTTTCCGCTACAACAAATAGATAAGCCGCAAAAAATTATTGAAAATAGCGTAATTGTAGAGTGTGAGTGGGGACACCCGCCACGTACATACT
This sequence comes from Theocolax elegans, assembly GCA_026168455.1. Classification (NCBI taxonomy): domain Eukaryota; kingdom Metazoa; phylum Arthropoda; class Insecta; order Hymenoptera; family Cerocephalidae; genus Theocolax; species Theocolax elegans. The sequence continues at coordinate 28,847,929 of CM047425.1, forward strand.
CGCAGCGTGGCATTTCCCCGCCGCTCGCTAAAACATCAATAATAAGCGTATTAACACGTTTCGTTAATTATGTTAACAGGCGCAATTAATTACATTTTATTTAAAAAATAAAATATTACGATTATTATTATTGTTTATTTATTATCGATTTTAATAATTCGGGTACGAAAATTATCATTATCTTCGATTTTTTCCCGTGCATTTTAGATCGATCAAAGAACCAATAAAATGTAATTAATTGCGCCTGTTAACATAATTAACGAAACGCGTTAATAGGCTTACTATTGATTTTTTCGTTTTTTAACACCCTGTTTATTTATTAAAAATAGTGTAATACATTCTGTAATATGCATTAATGGTTGTCATTGCGACATTGATTATCTTCAAATTCTTCTTCTAACCTGTACAAACATATATAAAACACACTCATATATATTGTTGAGGTGTGGATATAAAATGGAGAGAATTTTATTTAATAATGATGTGGATTTATTTAACTACTACATCTTATATACATCGACGTGTTTATTTGGCGAAGGCTCAAGCCAGAAAGCTCGAGTCGTACTCACCACATACTGGAGAGGGGAGACTTACCAGTGTGTCTCCACTCACACTCATTAGCACGCTCACTTATTTCGGCGTGCTTCACACTGTACATGATTAGCGTACAATATTGAACTTGGTTTGAACTTGGGTATATAACATGAACTTGGTTTGAACTTGGGTATATAACATGAACTTGGTTTGAACTTGGGTATATAACAATATAAATGTACATATTATATTTCAACACGCCTCCTTACATTTATATTGTATTATTTATTTAAACTTCTTTGCTCTAAATTATATTCAGCTTCATTCTGAATTTTTCAAACTTTTCTTTGCATAATGCTTTAGTAAAAATATCCGCAACATTTTCATTTGAATCAATTTTACACACTTCAATTAATTTTTCCTTTACACTCTCATGTACAAAATGATAATGTATTTCTATATGTTTTGAATTTTTCGTAAAATTACCATTATTTGCAATGTTTATTGCTCCCGAATTGTATTCATAAATTTTTATAGATTCATTTATACTTATGTCGAATATTTTTACTAATTCTCTTATAAATTTTATTTCACTTACTACCTCAGATAATGCTACATACTCTGCATACGTCGAAGCTTTGGTTATACATTTTTGTTTTCGAGATTTCCAATCGATCACATTCCCATACACATTTAAATCATATCCAGTCGTAGATTTTCGATCATTATTATCGCCTGCCCAATCGGCATCAACATAGCAAGTTATAGTATCGTAATTTTCATTTCTTTTATAGTGTAAATTTAAATCTTTTGTTAAGTACAAATATTTCAAAATTCGCAATGCGTATTTCCAATGTGTTTCGCTATAACTATTTTGATATCTACTCAAATAATTAACACTATAACTTATATCTGGCCTTGTATTTGAACTAATGTATAATAAAGCACCTATTAAATTTCTATAGTTTATATTTGACTCACAGCTTTCAGATTTCTCCAGCTTTAAATTTGTCTCCATAGGAGTACTATACAATCTACTGTTTTGTATTTGATATTTCTCAACTAACGACTCTATATATTTCGTTTGGCTTAAAGTAAGCTTATTTTCTAGATAATCATAAGTTATATTTATTCCGAGATACTCTTTGATTTCTCCTAAGTCTTTCATTTTAAATTTATCTGACAAGAGTTTCTTAACGCTTTGAATGTTTTCCTTACTTTTAATGCAAATTAATAAATCATCTACATAAATCAAAATATAAATTTCATTTTTCTCTTTACCTTTTTTATATAAACATAAATCTACATTATTTCTTTTGAATGCTAATTTTGTAATACACTAATCAAAATACTCATACCAGTCTCTCGGACTTTCTCGTAATCCATACAACGCTTTTGACAATTTGTATACTCTATTTGTTTTATCTTCGTAACCTTTTGGTTGATTTACATATACCTCAGAGTTTATTTTTCCATTAAGAAATGCAGTTTCTACATCCATTTGTTCAATTTTTAATTCATTTTGACAACAATAAGAAAGTAAAATTTTTAAGGTTTGATTCTTTGCTACTGGGGCCTGATTCTGTAACTGTATCGATGGTGACATACAGTTACAGAATCAGGCCCCTGGAGCGTATATGTCATCAATTTCATTTGTTTGTTGAAAACCTCTTACAACTAGCCTAGCTTTATATCTATCATCAGATTTTCTCGTATAAACCCATTTAACATCTAACACTTTTTTGTCTTTTATTCTTTCTACTAATATCCAGGTTTTATTTATTCCGAGATACTCTTTGATTTCTCCTAAGTCTTTCATTTTAAATTTATCTGACAAGAGTTTCTTAACGCTTTGAATGTTTTCCTTACTTTTAATGCAAATTAATAAAATACTCATACCAGTCTCTCGGACTTTCTCGTAATCCATACAACGCTTTGACAATTTGTATACTCTATTTGTTTTATCTTCGTAACCTTTTGGTTGATTTACATATACCTCAGAGTTTATTTTTCCATTAAGAAATGCAGTTTCTACATCCATTTGTTCAATTTTTAATTCATTTTGACAACAATAAGAAAGTAAAATTTTTAAGGTTTGATTCTTTGCTACTGGGGCCTGATTCTGTAACTGTATCGATGGTGACATACAGTTACAGAATCAGGCCCCTGGAGCGTATATGTCATCAATTTCATTTGTTTGTTGAAAACCTCTTACAACTAGCCTAGCTTTATATCTATCATCAGATTTTCTCGTATAAACCCATTTAACATCTAACACTTTTTTGTCTTTTATTCTTTCTACTAATATCCAGGTTTTATTTTTAGTTATGCAATCTATTTCTTGATTCATTGCTTTTTCCCAATTTTTACTATCTTCAGAATTTATCGCCTCCTCAAATGTACCAGGCGTATCTACTCTACAGTAATTTACACATATGTTATAAGAACTACCATTACTAAATTTTCCCGAAGGTTGATTTAGTAATGAAATTGAAGCGCTGTTATTCGGATACCTAATCGGACTTTTCTTTTCGCGTGTAGATCTACGCGGCAATGTTAGCTTCTCATATTTTTTATTACTTTGTTCTTCTTCATTTTCGTCCGCGCTTTCAAAAACGCTATCATTTAACTCGTTTTCATTTAACTCGTTTTCTGTATTTTCATCGTTTTCTTTTTCATTTTTATTTTCATCAAAACTAATACATTTAATATTTTCTTCGATAAATTCAACATGCCTTGTAACTAATATTTTATTATTTAACAAAACTCTATAGCCAACATTACTATAGCCTAATAGAATTCCCATATCCGCTTTTTTATCCCATTTTAAAAATCTTTTTTGTTCTGGCCTTTTTACAAAAACTTTACTCCCATATAAGCGTAAATGTTCAACATTCGGTTTCTTCCTAAAGAAAATTTCATACGTAGTTTTTCTCTCAATAGTATTAGCGAGCGTTCGATTTTTCAAATAAGTAGCCGCACATATTATTTCAGGCCAAAACCGTTTGTGTACTTGTGCCTCTGTTAGTAAACATCGCGACATATCCATTATCGCTCTATTGAATCTTTCCGCTGTACCATTTAACTCGTGTACATAGGCTGGACAATTATTCAAAATAATGCCTTTCTCTCTCGTAAATTTATAGAAACGATTATTTAAATATTCTTTCCCGTTATCGCATCTCAGAATTTTTACGCGTTTTCCAGTTATATTTTCAATTTCATTCACATATTGAATTAAACAATTATATACCTCATCTTTAGTCTTAATACAATAAACCTTAGCTATTTTGCTATAATCATCCATAAAAGAAACAAAATAACACAGCCACACAAAAAAAAAAAGTCAAAACCCACGGACCAGACCATATATACCTTATGTTTTTGAGGTCGCTGATTCCGAATCCGTGGTCCGTTTGACCCCATCACCTCAGGATCAAGGTCAGGTCAAGGTCAAATTTACAAAATTAACGGCAACCAAGGTTTAACAGTATACATATATGTTTTTGAGGTCGCTGATTCCGAACCCGTGGTCCGTTTGACCCCATCACCTCAGGGTCAAGGTCAGGTCAAGGTCAAATTTACAAAATTAACGGCAACCAAGGTTTAACAGTATACATATATGTTTTTGAAGTCGCTGATTCCGAATCCGTGGTCCATTTGACCCCATCACCTCAGGGTCAAGGTCAGGTCAAGGTCAAATTTACAAAATTAACGGCATCGAAGGTATAACAGTATACATATATGTTTTTGGGGTCGCCGAATCCGAATCCGTGGTCCGTTTGACCCCATCACCTCAGGGTCAAGGTCAGGTCAAGGTCAAATTTACAAAATTAACGGCAACCAAGGTTTAACAGTATACATATATGTTTTTGAGGTCGCTGATTCCGAATCCGTGGTCCGTTTGACATCATCACCTCAGGGTCAAGGTCAGGTGAAGGTCAAATTTACAAAATTAACGGCAACCAAGGTTTAACAGTATATACATATATATATGTTTTTGAAGTCGCTGATTCCGAATCCGTGGTCCGTTTGACCCCATCACCTCAGGGTCAAGGTCAGATCAAGGTCAAATTTGATCTTCACCTGACCTTCACCTGACCTTGACCCTGAGGTGATGATGTCAAACGGACCACGGATTCGGAATCAGCGACCTCAAAAACATATATGTATACTGTTAAACCTTGGTATCCGTTAATTTTGTAAATTTGACCTTGACCTGACCTTGACCCTGAGGTGATGGGGTCAAACGGACCACGGATTCGGAATCAGCGACTTCAAAAACATATATATATATATATACTGTTAAACCTTGGTTGCCGTTAATTTTGTAAATTTGACCTTCACCTGACCTTGACCCTGAGGTGATGGGGTCAAACGGACCACGGATTCGGAATCAGCGACCTCAAAAACATATATGTATACTGCTAAACCTTGGTTGCCGTTAATTTTGTAAATTTGACCTTGACCTGACCTTGATCCTGAGGTGATGGGGTCAAACGGACCACGGATTCGGAATCAACGACCTCAAAAACATAAGCTATATATGATCTGGTCCGTGGGTTTTGACATTTTTTTTTGTGTGGCTGTGTAATTTTCCCCATTAAATCCAGTAGTTTTAAATGGACCGCAAACATCAGTATGTATAATCTCCAAAATATCGTTTGCTCGTGTTCTATTATTTTTAAAAGGAAGATTATGCATTTTATTCTCTATGCAAATTTTACACTTCATATATTCCGATTCAAGTTCATTAGGAGTTCCCGTTAGCAACTGTTGTTTACATAATGTATACAAATAACTAAAGTTTACGTGCCCTAAGACTCTATGCCATCGTTCCTTTTGACTCATATTTTTATTTTTCTCGGCACTATTTACATACGTCTCACATTTCAATTTACTTTTCATTTTGAATACTCGATTTTCTTTGTAAGCTACAGCTATTAATCTATTATTTTTATCTATAACTTTCGCATAATTTCCTTTTGAAACAATCGTATTTTCGTTATCGATTAATTTCCCAAAACTAATAAGATTCATGTTCATTTCTTTAGTATAAAATACATTTTTCATATTTACTTCATTTTGTTTTCCATACGCATCAAAATAACTAACAACATTTCCAATCTTTGTTGCTTTTATAGACCGATTATCGGCTAAATAAATATTTATCTGTTCTTTCAAGACAATACATTTTTCAAAGTAACTTTCAACATTTAGAATATGATCCGAACACCCGCTGTCTAATAACCAATGTATTTCGTTACATGACCTAACGTCACCTTGACTATGCTGCGCTGCATGAGCTGTTGCTGTCCAAGCGCTCGTACCAGTTCCGCTCTGCTCACCTTGGTTTAAAACTTGTTGTCAACGAAAATTTCCACGCCCTCTGCTGTAGTTGCCTCTTGTGCCTTGCCGTCCTCTGTCTCTACTGCTTTGACCTCGAGTTGAAACTTGCCATGTTCCGCTGCTTTGTGCTACTTGGCCTCCATCTTGGCATTCTTTTGCGAAATGTCCAGCTTTCCCGCATTTATAGCAATTTCCTTTTTGACTTTTCTTCGCAGTAAATACACTTGATTTTTTTCATTATCTTCATTTTGATTTTTCAATTCAGCTAGTTTAATTTTATTCTTTACATAATCTGTCGTTTGATCTTCTTCTTTTAATGTATCGATCAAATCACCAATATAACTGTATGATTCTGGCAACGTGTTTAGTATATAATTTAATTTCTCTTTTTCACTTATTTTGGCTCCTGCGCTTTTCAATTCGTTCACAGCTTTTTCAAAGTCGGTGAAAAATGACGCTGTATCACCATAATTATTCAATCTTATTTTTTCAATTCTGTTTCTGCACACAATTTGTAATTCTGTAGATTCTTTCAAATACATACCGTCTAATTTCTTTATTATCTCATAGGCTGTTGTCTCTTCACAAACAAATTCCAATTGCCTATTTGAAATCGAGCTGTATATTATATTAATAGCCTTTAAATCTTGTTCATCCCAATTTGCTGCATCTGTAATAGCTTTTTCCCTTGTAATCACTGTATCACACTTTTTCATCTTCATAAACATTGCGATGCTCTTTTTCCACATGCTATAATTTTCTCCATCAAACACTGGGATATTTATCTCTTTTCTCTCCATATCGTATTCTTCAATATCGAACTTTCCTTCGTGTTCAGATATACTTTCTTCTTTCTTTACCTCTTCTTCAACAATTTTGTCTTTATCCATAAACGTCTGGAATGTTCCTTCGGATTCGGACTTTTCACTTTACTCAGACACGTGGCTTCCTTTCTTCTTTCTTCTTAAATATTTCCTTATTTTCCCAAAGGTTGATAAGAAAATAATTAAAAATACTAACCACGCTCTACTACCATGTTGAGGTGTGGATATAAAATGGAGAGAATTTTATTTAATAATGATGTGGATTTATTTAGCTACTACATCTTATATACATCGACGTGTTTATTTGGCGAAGGCTCAAGCCAGAGAGCTCGAGTAGCAGTGAGTGCGTCGTATTGTCCGACGTCTCTCGCAGTATAGTCGTACTCACATATATACTGGAGAGCGGAGACTTACAAGTGTGTCTCCACTCACACTCATTAGCATGCTCACTTATTTCGGCGTGCTTCACACTATACATGATTAGCGAACAATATTGAAGTTGGTTTGAACTTGGGTATATAACAATATAAATGTACATATTATATTTCAACATATATATAGATATATATATAGAAGTAAATTATACAATAACTTATTATGTACTCTACAATAAATGCAGAAATCAGTTTATTGGTATTATAATTTTATTGATTTAAATTCAATTTATAATAAATTTCTTGCAGTAAATAATTAAATTCAGAAATTAACAATTTGACTCACCCATTTATTATTCGAGAATAGTGTAAAATTGCACAGGCTGTAATGACTTTTGATACCTTTTCTGGCTTATAATACAATTTACGGGCTCTTTTGATAGCCATCCAGACATTCGTCATGATCCCGAATATTTGCTCAGCTTTACATCGGGTTGATAAGTGTTCTGCTGTATATAATCTTTCTGGTGTGTTTGGTGCTACATCAACAATCGGTAATAATAAAATCAGCGAAATTATATAGCCGCTATCACCTATTATTATAATGTTAACTTATCATGTATAAATTCAAAATTAACCCTCCTGCGTACGCATAGTATACAGATCACGTTAATTTTTTTATTATTAATCACATTCATAATAAAAAAACTTGTTGTAAATAATAAGGTTCCTCTTCATTTACTTTGCGGGTCATTTCTTATAAATACGAAATAATTCTTTGTGTCACTGAAATTCCATATATGACGATCATTATTACTGCCAGGACATATGCAAATATTTCTTATGATGAAATTGAAATCGGCGATCTAAATATTTATTATGTAAATGTATGATAAAAAATAACTTACATTATTGTTTTAAATCGAAAATAAATAATTAAAGTAAATATCACTTGCACATTCAATGATGGTCCTGCTTCGTAATTATGAAAAGCTTCTTCATTGTCAAACGGTCTTACGCAAGCAACTAGAAAGCAATCAATAAGCCCTATAATTCCGGGAATTTGATTATATCTGCAAAACCTGAAGTTTAAAAATTTGTTCATTGAACGTTATGCATAAATAAATTAATTGAATTTTATGAAAGTCAATTTAATTTTAGTAATACTTCTCACTCATTAGATGTAGTTTGCCTCTCTTCTTTTGTCCTTGGAAATCGAATATAATCAGCCTCTAAATCAAGAATTTTGAAAAGCACCTTCTACAAGAAATTTTAAAACAGCTAAAATTATTTACAACAGAGCAGGTATAGCTATCGTGCGTTGTGGTGCAGGCAAGCGATTAATTAATAAATTAATTAATCTCTGAGCTAATGCCAGTGTTAACCTATGAATAATCATTATGAAAATAAAAGCCATTATTGAATTAATAATAGTACAATGAGATTAATTTTAAAATGAATTTTCTCAATGGCACTTGTAAGAACAGATTTAAAATAGGTCATGTTTTAAGCTTCAAATAATGATTGTAAATACAAAAAGGGCATGCTATTTTAATGTTAATAGTATACATTAATAGGGTAAAAAGTCTTTTTTATCAAAAGTCAATTTTATCATAAATTTTTAATTTCATATTTACCTATGAATACCTATGAATGCTTCCGAAAATATTCTGGGTAAAGCGTAAAAGGGTTTGAATGATCTCTGAAAGTCCGTTTATGTATTCGAAGCATTCGATGTCGGCGGTTGTTTCTCTCTATTTCTGCTGCAATAAGGGCAATAGCAGTAGGAAACATCACTTTTTCTTGCTGTACACATGCTCAGAAATATGTAGCCTGATTAAAGGGAACAATCCTGCTAATAAGACTGTCAAGAGTAAACTAAATTTATTTATTGACAAAAGAGTTGAACTATTTGTATTTACACTGTAGTAGTAGTAGTTGATTTAATACTGTACCGAAACATTGTGCTTAGCTCGCTTCACTATGGTGTAAGTATAATCATTTGTTGTTATTAAAAATATAATAATTTTCTGTAATTTATTATAATTAGTTATTTTTATGTAATTTTAAATGCATTTTGAAATTCATAACTAAGTTGTTTAAAAGGGCTTTTATTAAAATAACAAAGGAGGATGCCCGCGAAATGCACTGATACTATGTCTGTATATATCGAAAGCTCCTATATATATATATATATATATATATATATATATATATATAGATATACTTTCAACGGTAAATTTGAAACTTTTACGGTTAATTCTGGTTGATCCCTGCATTTCCCCAAATTTTCTTTAACAAAAAAAGAAATGTGATGTTTCCAAGTTAACGATAAACTATGATTCATACATTTCCCAATATTTATACACTTATGGGCATCCTCCTTTATTTTTAGCTCCATAAGAAATCGTTCAACAAAATAACAAATGGATTTACTTGTTTCTTTCATGGAAGATTATTCATTATTTACTCGTGAGCAAATTACACAGCTTGGCCGGAATGGAAAATACATATTTTTACAAATGTGGAATGAGTTAACCAAACAATTAAATGAACGCGGCGAAAGTAAGAAAAATCCTGAAAAATGGGTGAAAGTAAGTGACTTCAAAAAACTTATTTTAAAAATATTAAGCTTTATTAAAACCTCAAGTTAACCCATTAATGCCTAAACGGCTTCCCTATTTTCATAGTCATCGAAACATTAAATAACAAAAAATGTTATGATTTTTTTAATTCAAAAAAAGCTAAGTTTGTTAATTTTTCTCATATCCTGCATATACGAGGAATCTATGTTTTTACAACCATTGAATCAATTTCTGATTTCAGACTTGGACGAATTTAAGACGGAAGAGTAAAAAAAATTACGCAAGGTTTTTGAAAGCATTTTTCAAAACAGGAAATCAGAGCCCAACTTTAGAACTTGATCAATTTGATAAAGGGATTGCAAAAATATGGAAGTGGGCTAATTCTTGACGAATTAAGCGTGCTAAATATCCCGAGTATTAATGAAACGTACGACAATAATTAGAGATTTGACTTTACAATTTAAAATTCTAAGAAATGTTTCAATATAAATTTGATCACTTTTATCTCATTATCTTCTAATTCGGTAATTTTAGTATTTACACTGAAAAAAAGATTAAGCAGAATTTGTTTGAGAGCCAAGCAATATCTACCGTGGTGACTCCAGTAAATTAGACAAAGTTGTTACTCCTTTAGAAGCCAAGCAGTTTCTGCTTGGGCCTATCAAGCATAATACATACTCGGCATTAAGAAAGAGATAGACCTAGCATATATATGTATTTTAAAATTGTTAAAAAAGAAAAAGAGGGTAAACATTTTAAGATAGTTGAAAGTAAAGGCAATTATTTTATGTTTAATTATTGAAATTAACTTTTTCAAGTATATAGTCAATAATATATACGAAAAACGTACAGTTAAAAAGTAAGGTTATGCCTTACTCGGAAGCAAAATGCGAATATACCGGAGACCCAAGCAGAAACTGCTTTGTAGCCTAGCACAAATTACTTTTGTTATCGAAAGTAAAAGTCTCTTCGCTGTTTACGGCGGATCCTGCTTTATTTTTTTTGTTCAGTGTAACGTTTTGGTAGGCATACGCACCAATTAAATTACCCACAAGATTTAGCAAGATGTCCGAAATGTAATATATATATTTATATGGGATATTCCACGTGAAGTGGTCCGATCAAAATTTTAAAATTCACCAAATTTTGAGTACACATTGCAAATGTTTTTCAGAATACAGAAAAAAATTTTTAGGTACTGGAATTTATTAGCTCAAAAGTTATTCTAACCTCAAAAAGTGAACTTTTTCCCGTTTTTTTCAACACCAGCTGGGTTCATTGCTATTTAACTCAAAATCTATCAACTTTTACTATAGAACATTATATGTAACATTCGTTGCTAAATATGTCTAGAATTTATTCTTCTGGGTTAGAATTTCTAATCTCAAGGTCAATGTTACATAATACTACATGTCAATATTCAACTTGAAAAAAGTGTAAGTGCGCCACAATTGAATTTTTTTCCAAAAGTCTAAAAGAAAGCTTGGAGCAATACCTTTCAAACGGTCTTCAGCATTTTTATGGCCTTCAATTCTGTAAAATATTATGATAATTTAAAAAACTCGAAATTTTTTTAAAAATTTAAATGGGGATTCCCATGTTAATTTTTGTGAATTTTTTGTCTTTCTTTAAATTATCATAACTTTTTACAGAATTGAAGGCCATAAAAATGCTAAAGACCATTTGAAAGGTATTGCTCCAAGCTTTCTTTTAGACTTTTGGATAAAAAAATCAATTATGGCGCACTTACACTTTTTTTAAGTTGAATATTGACATGTAGGTTATGTAACATTGACCTTGAGATTAGAAATTCTAACCCAGAAGAATAAATTCTAGACATAATTAGCAACGAATGTTACATATAATGTTGTATAGTAAAAGTTGATAGATTTTAAGTTAAATAGCAATAAACCTAGCTGGTGTTAAAAAAAACTGGAAAAAGTTCACTTTTTGAGGTTAGAATTACTTTTGAGCTAATAAATTCCAGTACCTAAAAATTTTTTTCTGTATTCTGAAAAACATTTGTAATGTGTACCCAAAATTTGGTGCATTTTAAAATTTTCATCGGACCACTTCACGTGGAATACCCCATATACATATATACACACACAGATTTTATTTAATATTTCACTTTTTTCTAATTTATTTATATTGGATATTCTATAGATCAGGCGTAAAAAAACGAGGGAACTAACAACAAATGGAAGTTTTGTACAAATTCATGGAGAAGAACTTATGGTTTGCTCGGATTGAATTAAATCATAGAAGCATGAACATGATGTGGGACACACTTAAACAAAAGTTAGATGAAATTGATAAAGGTGAAAAAGGAGTATAGAGGCGTGGAGAAAAGTAAGTTCATTCATTCACTTACTGTTTGTTAGTGTATTTATTATTTTAATTTTTTTAATTTTGAGGAGACTAGTTAGATTTGAAATTAATTTTTAAATTTCTATTAAAAGATACAAAATTAGCGAAAAATGTTAAAAATGTCATTAAGTACGCAATAATTATGTATATTAATTATTATCGTATATAAATGTAAAGATGTAAATAATTGAGTACGATCAAAAGGAAATAATATAATCCTATTAATGACTATAAAGCTTCTACTTTACGCGACATTTCATTAATACTTACCGTCATGTATACCATATATCATCTATCTAATTTGACTGTTTAACGTCGGCATATCAACCGGATCGATTCAATTATTAATTATTAAACATATATATATATATATAAACGTACTCTTTTATATTCACATCAATCTCGAATTAGTCTTAAATATTTCTTATGTTTTTCGCTTCTGCGGTGATCTTTCGAAAAATGGCAATTAAAAGTCAATATAATCCTATTAATGCGTATACATTAAATATGTAGTATAGACTTGACGAGAGTGTAATTGAGAGTTTTTAAACGAATGAGAATTGCTAAAATTATTGATTCATTAAAATTTGACGAACAAGCTGAATCAACTACTGCAAAGAGCATTCAAGTACGAAAGGACGAAGCATTAAAAAAAATTACCATTCCATTTTCTGACTTACTGTCCAGTTCAACAAGTCGCCTTTCTATTGCCGAGATGGGACTATTACTTGGCGTTGTAGATGAAGAAAAAAAAATAAAAATAATTATTTACTTGCGTCAATTTAACAAGTGACGAGGATTGGGAAACATTTAAGTATCTTGAGATCAAGTCGCCAAAAAAATCTTTAAAAAGAAGTACGTTTTATTATATTATTTTCATCATTTAAAAGCTTTTATTATTTATTATTTAGTTAATTTTTATATATAGGTTTTAATATAACATAAAAGGTAAAGAATAAAGTGACCTTACTTCCAATGCAAATCCTGCGAAAAAACCACAAAAAACGGTAAATTTATATTTTTTATTTACATTTATTTATGCTATAAAGAGTTAGTATTATATTTTAATTATCAATATAATTTTTGCATTTTTTATAGAATCACCCTACATCGAAAAGATTATTTCGGAACAATCGTATTCAAACGACCTTGTAACGACGATTGCAGACAATTTAAAAGAAATATCTGAGGCATTGGGTAGTATTAGTGAAGTTCTTAATAAAAATAATATCTGTTCAGTTTGCAAGTGCACAAAATCACCTTTGGTATCAGCTTCACCATCCGACGAAATAAATGCAGACCTTAAAGCACTTGAATCCAACGCCTACATTTTGCGACAACTCTAATTTTACATATTGTTTTGTATATTTTTGTACATAATTGATTTTGTTACATACCTATATATTTAAAAATATTTCAATGACTTGTTAAATGAAATATTTAATTCATATTTTTGTACGATTACTATATATATCAACCGGACCTCCAACACTCCTTGTCGCCAACACGTCGATCACCCGATAATCACCGTGTAGTACCGCGGGCTCGTCTGCAATCAGTTTACCTGGGAAATTATTAAGGTATTCCGGGACTTTTTGGATACCCTGTCTACCTTATATTATGTACCTTTGTATTAACATATAGGTATTACAGTTTATACTTACGTGTAATAGCTTTCATTTTAGGCGGAGAAACTTCTTTTCGTGGGTTGTTGGCTACTTGTATAAGGAGTTTTTCTTTGTAAATACCTCTCCACAATTTTATTTTTTCACAATGATTCTTTATATTTCTCCAGGATTCTCTTGAACCAGTATTATGGAAGCATCGCCTTTAATTAAACTTGACTGTTTTGATTTAATTGAAGGCTTTGTACCAGATTTTATGCATGCTGTATTTTTAGCCACTTACAGGCAATTTGCATATTACTGGTTTGAATAATTAGGCAACATGTTCACTTAAAAAAACAGATTACTACATTATATAAATTTTTAGAAACAACGACAGGTTCAATTCAAATTGGCCGTTTACCTCGTTGTTTAAAAGAAGGAAAGTATTGGAAATCTAGAGAGTGGGAAAATTGGCTACTGTACTATAGTTTGCCAATTTTACGAACCATGCCTGACTTTCAATTGTACGCACAACAATGGAAACTATTACAGTCTAGACGCCAGGTATGGTTTCGTCGCCTTTTCATATGCCACGGCTCTACCCAAGTATTTTTAAAGTATTTTTGCCTCCTTAATTCGCATTTTTGGGGTATAAGTCTGAAATAGTTGTAGATAAATTGTTATTAACAAATTAATTGTTTAAACCGCGTTACAAGCCACTCTAACAATAATTTAAACCTTTTAACTATAGAAAAACAAAGATATTCTTATTACAAATTTTCTCGATTTTGGTTTGATTAAATATCTTGATTAGGTCAAAAGTTATTACAAATTTAATGCAAAAATGTCCCGTTTTCGTTATGCGCGCTCACTTTTTCGGTTGTAACTTCGGTTTAAATACAAATTTTTGAATTTTATACGTTGCGTTCGATAAAATAGTTATTATTCTAATATGCAGAAGAAAAAAAGTTATTAAATGCATGTATTAAATGTTATTATAACTTGCAAAAAGCAATAAGTTAAGCTAAAGATATGGAAACTAATTGGTTTATAACGGTATAAAATAGATTCTAATAATGATTACAACATTTAGCCTAGATGAGAAGAAAGCTTATGTCAAGGCAAATATGCTCAATTTTGGTTTGTTGAAATATATTTATTTGTTACAAAGTTATTGCAAATTTAGCGTGGCGCATATTTGACGCTTACTGAAATGACAACTCCAAGCTCGATGTACGCACTCACGCTCGCACATGATTACGTTTTCACACTTTTTGTGTATACCAAACTTACGAATATGATATTTTAATGATTTTTACAATAAAATATAGATACTTACACTTACTTATATTAATTATTAATAATTTTAAGTAGGTATATTTTATTATATTAATTAAAAATGTATATGTCGCAGAGTATTAAAATTATATTGAAAAATATTTTTCTATGTTGAAGTAATCTACGCTACTTATCAAATCTAATATATTTATAGTAATAAATTGTTTTGACCATTATAAAGGGCACATCGTGCAAGACATTCGATGAATTGCGATTATGTTATTACCATCATTCAAAATGTACTTTAATAGAAGAATTGTCTCCTACATACAAACACGTCTATAAGATTGCATATATTGAGATACTTTTACGTAATTTATAATTAGCTTAGTGTATTATCAAAAAATGTTAGAGTACTTAATCCTAATTTATTTGGTTGGAAAGAAGACGGTGATTTATTGCTCCCACAAAAGTTCAAATTTTGTTACCATCAGTTGACGAGTTGGCATATAACTGTACATGCACAAAATGCTCGACAAAATCGTGCAGTTGTGTCTCGACCGGAGTTAAATGTATTTCGTTTTATTCGTCTCAACGAGAAAACACGTGTAAAAATGTATATTACAATGAAGTAATTAATAATATAAAAAAGAAAACTAAGATTTGTGTTATTTCAATTAATCACAGCATGCTTATTATAAAGTAATATGCGACAGAAATTTAACAAGCTAGTTGTTGCATATTTTTTTATAATTAAAAAAACAATTTATTACTATAAATATATTAGATTTGATAAGCAGCGTAGATTACTTGGACATAGAAAAATATTTTTCAATATAATTTTAATACTCTGCGACATATAAATTTTTAATTAATATAATACAATTTATTGTAAAAATCATTAAAATATCATATTCGTAAGTTTGGTATACACAAAAAGTGTGAAAACGTAATCATGTGCGAGCGTGAGTGCGTACATCGAGCTTGGAGTTGTCATTTCAGTAAGCGTCAAATATGCGCCACGCTAAATTTGCAATAACTTTGTAACAAATAAATATATTTCAACAAACCAAAATTGAGCATATTTGCCTTGACATAAGCTTTCTTCTCATCTAGGCTAAATGTTGTAATCATTATTAGAATCTATTTTATACCGTTATAAACCAATTAGTTTCCATATCTTTAGCTTAACTTATTGCTTTTTGCAAGTTATAATAACATTTAATACATGCATTTAATAACTTTTTTTCTTCTGCATATTAGAATAATAACTATTTTATCGAACGCAACGTATAAAATTCAAAAATTTGTATTTAAACCGAAGTTACAACCGAAAAAGTGAGCGCGCATAACGAAAACGGGACATTTTTGCATTAAATTTGCAATAACTTTTGACCTAATCAAGATATTTAATCAAACCAAAATCGAGAAAATTTGTAATAAAAATATCTTTGTTTTTCTATAGCTAATAGGTTTAAATTATAGTTAGAGTGGCTTGTAACGTGGTTTAAACAATTAATTTGTTAATAACAATTTATCTACAACTTTTTCAGACTTCTACCCAAAAAATTCGGATTAAGCAGGCAAAAATGCTTTAAAAATACTTGGGTAGAGCCGTGGTATATTTAAAGGCGACGAAACCATACCTGGCGCCTAGACTATTAGTACAATCAATGTATATTTTAATCAAAATGAAATTGACAAGAATTTTTATAAATATGTATTACTATAAAACTTTACGTTTAATGTTGTAAAACACCTTCAAGAAGGTGTACATTTTGGCAAGTATGGGTTCGGTCCGATCACAATTTTCCAATATTTTTATTTTAACTAAACCTATATTACATAATAACTTATTTATCAATAGAATAATACTAATGAAGTTATTACATTAGAAAGTACTGAAATCAAAATGCAATTGTCAAGTATGGTGTATATTTTAATCACACTTTTAAAATTGTTGTACATAATTCGTAGAAAGATTCCGCAATAGAAAGTACTGAAATCAAAATGGGATCGGCAAGTATTGCTTTTCAAAAATAAATATATTTTTCGAACTGAATGTACTAATATTTTCTGAAAAATTCTATCTTACTCATTTATTTTTTTTTTTAGTTACAGCAGAAAATACACAATTTTATAATAATATTCATTTGTGCAAAATTAATTTATGGAAAAGTTTAAAACAGAAATTTTTCTCATTTTTATTCTTTTTAAATGAAATAATACTTGCACCACGCGTTGGTTTGCCTTATTACTTTTAATAAGTTATAATTAGCAATGCATAATATATTATATATGCACATATCAAGTTATTATAAATATTTTAAGGTAAGTTAATAGGTACAACATATCTAAATGATTTTTAGTGACTCTCATAAGCCCTATATATATCATTACTGCAGATAATATTAATTTGTCAAACCGAGTACAAGCACTTCATAATTATTATATAGTAAAAAAAATGAATAGATACGATCCATTCCAAATAGAAAATTCGTTTTATAGTTTAAAACATTAGAAATCTTTATTTTAACATTTTTTTAATCGTTAATCTACTTTCTTAAGTTAGTAAGAGAATATTCAAAATTACCTCGTGATACACCCAACGGTGGTGCAAGTATTATTTCATTTAAAAAGAATAAAAATGAGAAAAATTTCTGTTTTATTACTTTTCCATAAATTAATTTTGCACAAATGAATATTATTATAAAATTGTGTATTTTCTGCTGTAACTAAAAAAAATAAATGAGTAAGATAGAATTTTTCAGAAAATATTAGTACATTCAGTTCGAAAAATATATTTATTTTTGAAAAGCAATACTTGCCGATCCCATTTTGATTTCAGTACTTTCTATTGCGGAAACTTTCTACGAATTATGTACAACAATTTTAAAAGTGTGATTAAAATATACACCATACTTGACAATTGCATTTTGATTTCAGTACTTTCTAATGTAATAACTTCATTAGTATTATTCTATTGATAAATAAGTTATTATGTAATATAGGTTTAGTTAAAATAAAAATATTGGAAAATTGTGATCGGACCGAACCCATACTTGCCAAAATGTACACCTTCTTGAAGGTGTTTTACAACATTAAACGTAAAGTTTTATAGTAATAAATATTTATAAAAATACTTGTCAATTTCATTTTGATTTCAGTACTTTCTATTGCAGAAACTATTTAGGAATTATGTACGTAGTTAATTTCTTAATAAAAAAATTTTGTTTTTATTGTGGTGCAACAAAATTTGCTTAAAAATTAGAAATGTTTAACTATTATATTTACATAGCAATTTTAAAAGTGTGATTAAAATATACACCATACTTGACAATTATTGCATTTTGATTTTTTAAACTGTAGAAACCATACTTGCGAATGTTGACACCTTCGTGGAAGGTGTTTTATAAATTACTATTTAAAGACACAAATTGAACATTAAACATGTAATAATAACAAATAAATAATTTATTGAAAGTGAAACCCTAATATTAAGGACACCAAAAAGTAGTTTCTGCTCTTGCCTTCAGAGATGAAGTGCTTCCGACAAGTTAAAAACAAAATAGACTGTGCATTATTAGTTCATTGAAGAATGTTGATGAACAATTTTAGTATAATATATTTGTTAAGAAAGTGTAAAGACATTAAAAAATATAATTTATTATTTCTAATAAGAAACATTTTGTAAATAAATATCCTTATTTCCTTTCTTAGAAGTTAATAAATAATTGTTTATTCAATTATTTTGGATGAAAAATATTACAATGTTATTATGAATAAAATTATTGTTTATTCAATTATTTTGGATGAAAAATATTAGAATGTTATTGTATATTGTACAAAAATAATGTGCGTGTTTAATTATTGGATGCACATTCCATCATATACTTAATATATTGGTGTTTTGCAACCATAATTAAATAATATTAACAATTTTAAATTTATACAATTTTTTTAATTACGAGAAAGTCTTAGGTTTCTGGTACTACTACTACTGCTATTATGATTATTGGTATTTACAGATTCTCTTCTACTTATTTCACTGATGTCCAAATTATCATTTGTAGTTGGTTGAAATAATTTATTAGTTTGCACATGAAGTGGTGTACTTGTTATGATAGGTTGCTTGATTCGTTTGTTAATTATACTATGTGGTCTTCTAAAGGTATTTATTTTTGTTATTGATTTCCTTTTCATGTCAATAGTCTTATTTAAATTAACTAGCTTGCTAGCAAATTGCTGTTTTTGTGGTTTACCTTTTGAATTAACTTTATTAATTTTATCTGTTTTATCCATTTCACTATTTGATTCTCCTTTGGATGTGTTGACTTGCTTTAATTGTTCTACCCTTTTTTTATTCACAATATGAATAGCAGCGCTTATTGCACTATTATCACCAGTAACATTTTTTTCATTTGCATTCTTCTCTAATGTAAAGTTTAGTTTTGTTTGTCTTATTGTATCTTGAAGTTTTTTTTTCTTTTTCTTGTTAGTTTTCTGTGTTTGTTTAACATTCAATTTGTTTGAGAATTTCCTTGACTATACTGTTCAGTCGAGCCATCATTTTTACCTTGTGACTTTTTGTTAGTTTGTAATTTATTAACAGTTGTTTTTTTAATTTTAGTATATGAAAGCTTCTTCACCGCTTGTTTTGTTTGTTTCTTTTTTGGAGTGCTCATCTGGCTAATATCATCATCTGAGCTTTCAAAATCTGATAAATCCTAAAAGAGAAGTAAATGAATAATGTTTTTTCAGTTTTAAAGTCTTTAGTTTAAAAATACTTACACTTAAATTTAATATTGTATCATATTTTTCCAACTTCCATTCCATAGGTGCATTATCTTGTTCAATTATTTGAATAAATGCTTCTTTTAATGTTAAAGTTTTAAAACATTCGAAAAAGATTCTAAATGCTGCTTCATATTAGTATTGTCAATATCATCAAAGCTATTTAAGTCAAATTTTACTTTAATAGGATTTTCTTTTGTTAAGTCATAAAATACATAAACAATTATGTTAAAGTAGATATTAGTTTCAAAATCTTTGCATTTCAGAAACGTTATAAAACAAAAGTATAAGAATAATGCACATCCACAGAACAATTACAAACATCTTCCAAATAAGATTTCAAATCATAATATTGTTTTTTTCGTTTGTGATACGTGTCTAAGTGCAACTTAAGATTTCTTACAAATATTGGAGTATTTACAATATTATCCAAAAAGGTGTTTCTTTAATTACTTGATGCAAATCTATGGCCAATGGAATATCCAAAACTCCAAATGTTCCCTTATTATTTTCATTAAAAAATTTGAACAGTATATGTTTTTATATGTTCGTCATCATCATATATTGCAAACTGAAAAATACATTCATCCTTATTAAACTTAATGCAATGAATTCCATTATTACGTTTCTTAACATCTGAGTTTTGTTCGCTAGTTTTTATTTGTTTCATTTGTTCATTGTAATTAAGTTCCATTTCATTAAATATTCTATCTCTCTTCGGACTTTTTCCTTTTTATCGTTTATTTACTCATCTTATTAGTGAGATGCTATTTTTCTTTACACAGAAATACTTGTTTTATCTGTAACACTTTTTGCACGCTGTAATGTACACGCAGGTTGACGTTTGACTTGATTATCTCTCACTTCACTCTATCTCTCTTTCTCTCCCGTGTAAGTAAATCTGATCCCCTGCATCTATGTGTTAGGTTAGGTGACATTTTTGATGAAGATACGGGAATGTCATAATATTATATATATATCCAAAGGCCCCCCGATTAATTTTAGATTTGAAAATTTAAAATAACAGTTAAATTTAAGAGTTAAATTAGCTGTCTATATAAAATATAAATATATAGTGTTGGAGAACACGAAGAAACAGAAAAATTTTCCTCTTATTCCGAAAGTAAAGAATTTCGACCGGTAGGCGGCGCTGCTTCAACATCTCTATATAGTCTCTAGTCTCTCATCGCCTATTATTTATTATGAGTATATCTATATATATAATGTTGGAGAACACGAAGAAAAAGAAAAATTTTTCTCTCATTCCGAAAGTAAAGAATTCGACATCCGAAATCTTGATATCGTTTTATTGTAAAAATGCGATAATGAATGAATCCAACATTTTGTCGAAACTATAAAATATGACTAAGAATTATTGGGGGTTAATGTTGATACGTATAAAAAAAGATGTACATTAAAAAATTAAGAAAGTAAAAATTAAAGGTTTGTTTTAGCTGTATATAGGGCTAGTGCCGCGTACCCATACTTGCCTCGGGTGCGCGACACGCGCCCCTTGATGAGTGAAACAATATCTAAACCAGAATTACAACATGTTGATGATTAATTAATCAATTAATTGAAAGATTTTGTTTGCAAAAGCAATGACGTACAATGTTCATCAATTGCTACATCTTTCTGAAAGTGTTGTTTACATTTACATTTTACACACATAAAATCAACGATAGTATTACTTCACAAAATCTATAAATCTATAAATAAATCAAAAAAAGCCATTTTAAATAAACATTCCTTTTTACCAAAGTTTTGCACTACCAAACAAATTTTTAAAACATATATTTCCACTTTCATTGTTTACTAAATATAACTATTAAAATGTGGTTTTAAAATAAAAATGTGGTTTAAATCGTATCTATTTAGTCTGAGTTTTTTACAAATAAATTCTAATAGCTATATTCAATGGCTGATTAGTTATAACCAATCAAGGTAGGAGAGGTACTTTTCGAAAATTTGGTTTGGTAGTGCATAATTTTGGTAAAGAGGAGAGTTCTGATCTAAAATTCTAGTTTTCTTAATATTTTTACATTAGAAAACATATCCTACAATTAGAATAAGATCCGTGTTCCGAAGGTCTTGGCCTCTCCAAGTTAAATTGTGTGATGAAATGAAACTAACAAGGAGGGGTTCCACCTTCCGGAAAACAGATTTTGTTGTAATTTTGAGAGCGGTTTTCTGATACCTAAAAATGAAAAAATATGAAATTCAAACTCATAGGCTGTTTGACGTAAGTTATATGCAGTTGATGGAAAATTGTGAAAAAATATGCTTGAGTTTAATTGCCAATAACTCGGAAAGAAATAGACGTAAATACTCAAACTCAAATCCATTAAATAATTGAGATCAAGTAGACATAGTTTAAAAAAAGGAATTCAAATATCTCAGTTTGAACAAAAGTTATGGAAAAAATAAAAATTAGACGGAATAATTGCCTAAAAAGTCTATCAAATTTCAATACTAAACTAGCTAAAATCCTCACTCGCTCACTCTCGCTCGATGAAAAATCATTATATAATAGATAATATTAAATTAAACTAAAAAATATTTTATTATTTAACTACATTCAATTATTATTTATTAAATTGTACCCATGTAGATTTATTATCATATGTATAATAATTAATGAATTTATTATTATTATACGATGAATTAAAATGATAATATTAAAAAAATAGAAATTATCTATAAAAATAATTATTTTTGTATGAAATAGAGTTTAATTATTATTGCAATAGCACTTTTCATAAAGGAATTATTATTGATTTTTTATTGTCATGTGATATGTATAAATCCTTTGTAAATAATTGATTTATTTATTTAGCAGTACTTATTAATTTGTGTGTTATTGGTAATTTAGTAATAGCACTTTTTATGCACTGAGAAAAATATTATAATAAATATTAAAATAATCTATATTAAAAATTACTATATTGTATAGGAAAAGTGTGACATCTCAGCAATATAATAATTTTTGCTATGTTATATAGTAAAATTTAGATATAATATCTTTTAATATCCAATATCGTAATTTTTGATATTCAATACAGTAATTTTTATTATATAAGTCAGCAAATTTTATTATTCAACTGGTATTTTTTAAATGCGAATTTAAGGAAGTAAAAATGAATTATGTTTTGTTTTTAATTAATTCGAAATAGAATGTATATATTGGGGGAATTCCTTTTGTCAATTAAGTACTACAGAAACATTTAATATTTGGCGATTTAATTATATACTATTCTTACGCAGTTGAACACAATTTTTATTCACTCGCATATATTTATTCATTACACTTATTAGTCACAAACTTAAATATTATTTCAATCGCTATCATTGCAATACGCTGAACGGAAGATACATTTTCGCATAATAACTAAATATCTTGTTGTTTCTTATATACTAATTGACACATTTTTGAGCATTTGCGAGAACCGGAAAAATAGAAGATTTTATACACGCCACCTATTGGACGAACGGAGTAGTTAGAATAGCCTTAAATTAAAAAGTCGTCTCAAAACAATTGAGTACTGAAAAAGAAATGAACGTATACGCGTATATAAAATATTTCTAAAATACTAATAAATACAAATTTTAATATATGTAGTATATACATTTCACTATATAGGATGTAAGAACTTTTGTTATTTTGATATTAAAATTTGCTATTTACGTAACATTGATGTAGATGATGTGCAGGTCACTAATGTTACCTCCAGGTCTTCGGGGCAACATCTACTGGAAGGCATATTACGAAATAAAAAAAAAAATTTTCTTCCTGTAGAAGATGTCCAGGTCGGTAGATGTCCAGTCCTTAATGTTACCTTCAGATATAAATGATCGAGATAAACAAATAAATAATCGTTTTAAATAATCGAGGTTAAACCATTTAAAAAAGTAATTAAACACCTATAAAAAAGTTAAACACTATTTCTAATTAATCCGTGTGGTTCCGCGATCACTTTCATTAAAAAAAATTCATTTTTTCGAAAATCCAAGAGAGATATAAGAAGAGTTAAAAAATAAAAAGTCTGCCTGTACGGACGTACGGACGTACGCTCAGATTTACACTTTACAACCATTAAAAAATTAATTTAATACCTATAAAAAAAGTCAAACACTATGTCTAATTATTCCTTTGGGTGCCGCGATCATATTGAATTAAAAAAAAATTAATTTTTACAAACTATTTAAAAAAATATAACATAATTTATACTTAAATCGTCATTTTGACAGTATAAAATTTTAATATAATGTGGATGGATGGACTTTCTTTAAAATTTTATCTAATTCTTATTTTTTCCATAACTTTTGTCTAATTTGAGATATTTGAGTTCCTTTTTTAAACTATGTCTACTTGATCTCAATTATTTAATGTATTTGAGTTTGAGTATTTACGTCTATTTCTTTCCGAGTTATTAAACTCAAGCATATTTTTTTCACAATTTTTCATTAACTGCGTATAATTTTCGTCAAACAGCCTATAAGATTAAATTTCATTACTTTCATTTTTAAGTACAGAAGGTGGAATCCCTTCTTATAAATTTTATTTTTCTATAGTAATTGATTTATAAGAGCAATCGAAAGTTCTGTTCGATCTTGCGAGGTTTTCTCTAATAGAATTTTCCCTAATCTTAGAGCAAAACAATTTTTTTAAATGCAAAAATAAGGCTTTCCCCAATATAAAGTAATTTAAAACTTAACCCGTTAAGTCCCAAAATGACATTTTTTAATCACGGTTTTCAACGGCTGTACTATCTGATAAAAAAAGCTGTAAAAAATTTGAAAGATAGTGTTTCCGACGTAAAATTAACTGATCTTTCAGAATATGATATTCATTTTTTCAAAAAATGCACCTTTGACGAGCTATTTAGGTTTTTTTGCAAAAATAACGCGAATTTTCGAACCTCTTTTTTTTTTATCGAACGTTTTCGTATTGAAATCTCATAAGGATTCTTGTTATAACTATGAAAACCACGTCAAATGATCCTAAACTTGAAGTTAAGTCATTGACAATTGTCAAATTTCATGTGGAAATACACAAAATGGCGGCCTAAAGATAGAAAAAATGTCAAAATCTTGAGGAATTTTTTACTCAAAAACGATGGGCTTTAGGAAAAAATTTTATGGAATAAAAAGTTCTTAGAATTCATCAAAGAATACGCTGAAATTTTTTCAGAATTTTTCGACGAATTTATTAAATTTTCAAAAAATTTGCACTTTTGAAAAATCCAAAAAGTCGTCAAAAAATTCTGAAAAAATTCCAGCGTATTCTTTGATGAATTCTAAGAACTTTTTATCCTATAATATTTTTTTCTAAAGTCCATCGTTTTCTAATAAACGTTCACTGAAGTCTATTTTTGTCTATTATTTACGTTTTGCTGATGACAACATTTTTATATTACTTTGAATAAGTAATATCAGTTCTATTATAATATAAGTATAATTATAAGTAATATAATTACTTATAGTGATAATTTATATTATTAGTTTACCAAACTACAGCATTCTTTTATATATATTTCCTTCACAATTCATAACTGAGATATAATACTATTATTTTGAGCAGAAATTATTCTATCAATGTCTTGTTTTATGAAGATACGTCATTTGAAAGAAATTGCAATTTTATGGCAAATCTCCAAAAAACCTATTTTTTTCAATGTTCTGTATTATCGACCATGAAATTTATCAGTAATATTAAAAAACAGATAAAAATAATAAAAAAATATATACTGTGAAGAAATATTTTTTAATAAAATAATGTGAAAAAATATTGTTACATCCCATATGAAATCAGAAATAAACAGTAATACAATAACGAACCATAACGCAAAATTCGTAAATAATAGACAAAAATAGACTTCAGTGAACGTTTATTAGAAAACGATGGACTTTAGAAAAAAATTTTATAGGATAAAAAGTTCTTAGAATTCATCAAAGAATACGCTGGAATTTTTTCAGAATTTTTTGACGACTTTTTGGATTTTTCAAAAGTGCAAATTTTTTGAAAATTTAATAAAGTCGTCGAAAAATTCTGAAAAAATTCCAGCGTATTCTTTGATGAATTCTAAGAACTTTTTATTCTATAAAATTTTTTCCTAAAGTCCATCGTTTTCGAGTAAAAAATTCCTCAAGATTTTGACATTTTTTCTATCTTTAGGCCGCCATTTTGTGTATTTCCACATGAAATTTGACAATTGTCAATGACTTAACTTCAAGTTTAGGATCATTTGACGTGGTTTTCATAGTTATAACAAGAATCCTTATGAGATTTCAGTACGAAAACGTTCGATAAAAAAAAAAGAGGTTCGAAAATTCGCGTTATTTTTGCAAAAAAACCTAAATAGCTCGTCAAAGGTGCATTTTTTGAAAAAATGAATATCATATTCTAAAAGATCAGTTAATTTTACGTCGGAAACACTATCTTTCAAATTTTTTACAGCTTTTTTTATCAGATAGTACAGCCGTTGAAAACCGTGATTAAAAAATGTCATTTTGGGACTTAATGGGTTAAGGGGATGTCGTACCCGACAAAAAATTGTTGTGCAGGTTCGCGCTTTCTGTTTTATCGATACCCTATATAAAACTAACTTAACAGAAATCATATGTGGCGCCCTCTGTATTATATACTAATACATATTTAGTTGCATGCCCACAGATGGCGCTAACAAGCGTTAACGTAATATAAGATATAGTGGCAATATGTACTAGCATACAACGCCAATAAACTACATTCTATCTATCTACAAGATATAGAACACAACGCTAGTAAAAGTAATTACAAAATTGATTGTAAAAAAATAAAAATTACTGTAAAAGTAAAGGAATAGTATACTGCAAAACTTATAAACGTATCTAATTGGTTTATCCGATTGGAATGGACTGGAGAAATGGCAAATTATATTTACAAATTATTTTTATATTATACATGTGTAATATTAATTCTAAAAATTAAAGTAATAGCATGTATGTAATAACTCTGCACTTTGCGTACACTTTATTTGTACTGCATTACTGTATTTGTACTTTATGGTAACGTGTACTGTACGTACACTTTATGAATTGTGTACTGTACGTACACTTTATATGGTATACCGTGTACTGTACGTACACTTTATGGTAACGTATACTGTACGACCACTTTATGTTAACGTGTACTGTACGTACACTTTATGGTAACGTGTACTGCACGTACACCTTATGGTAACCAAATGTCAGTCGGTATTGTACTTTTCAATTTTCACTTTGATTTGTATTGCAATTTAATTGTAAATTTTGATTTATAATTAATTATAACAAAAGTTACGCATATTCATCTACTAAAATTACAATTTTCTTATCAGTGTTACGTACATTATAATTTTTAATAAACTTAAAAAATGATCTATTATTGTATATAATTAAATTTTTAATCCAGTTCAATTTTCATTACCGCCGTTTAACTTATATACTCTGTAGAGTATTAGTACCCTTCATTCCTGATAAAAAAAATATGTACCATTACTTTAACTTAATAAGATTTTCATAATAATAAACTTTTTGAATGGTACTAGCGTCTGCTTTTTAAAATTAAGTTTAAATTGTTAAAGTTTTCTACAACTTATAATATTAATAAAGTAAGTATTTCTGAATAATCTCCATAATTTTATCAACTAATTGGTATGTTTAAATGAATTTTTTAATCACTACTAAATTAAGCAATGAGCAAAATGGTTATTGGTAAACAACAAGTAAACCTACTTCTATGGAGACCGTTGATGGAGGGACACATGTGATTTTATCTTTATATACAATTTTGATTGTTTCATTAAGTTTATTTATGTTAACTTTTATGCACTATAATTAATGCAAATGTAGATTATAAAATGGATATTTACTATGATACTGTTGAAAAACTGATAATATATAATACATGGTTAATACATAACCTAATGGAATTAGTAGGAGGTGCGTGTAATCGTCGAGTCGAACTGTGCACGCACCTTCTAGAGGAAACCGTCGTCTGCTAGTTCCTAATAAGCTCAATCGAGATATGGTTAATAATACAAAATAGTTTTCTATATACATTTTGTGACGATCACGCAGGGTATTAGGGCATGGCGACAAGGGCGAAATAAACCATTGATAAAAATAGTAATAATTTATTATAATAATAGATAAAGGGTTTTGGGCGCCAGCCGCGTATAATTTTGGCGAAATTATAAAACGAGATGGGAAGCATACTTACAAAAGAAGGAATAAATGCACTGCACTTATAACGAAGGCGTGCATCCACCTTGTCAGTATAGAGGAGCATATCCTGGGTTGACGCTTGAAATGTTGCTTTCCTGACACACACACACACACAAGGTAGTACGCCACGGGAAAATGAAGGACGATAGCAATCGTATTGCCAACGCGACGCCAAAGTTGCCCCGACGGCGTACTTCGACAGGCTCGTTCATTGCTTTGCAGGACGGGCCCGGCGTGCGCGCGCAACTTGCGTCGAATGGTTCGTCGACCGTCGTCGTCCCGCGCGTACCGTACGGTGAGTCTTCGCGGTCGTGCGGATATAGCCTCTTTTATTGTACAAGGTTTTAAATTTATTTTATAACAATGTTTTTGTAGTTGATCAGAAAACTATGGGTTTTAAAAAAATGAACGGCTTAATCTCGGCAGGCTTCGGCCGTTAAATCTACTCTCAAAGAACCTGCGAGACGAGACACACTCGGCGCGTCGTTCAGATTGTCTCGCCTCGCACATTTCCATCGAGAACTAAAAAACAAACACATAATTTATTGTTACAAATTTTATATTCTTATTATAGCAGTGTTTGTGAAGGTAAACCGAAAATTATTTTTAGTGATATATACACAAATATACTTTTTCTCGGATGGCTGCTTTTTAGTTCTCGATGGATATCTACGAGGCGAGACAATCTGAACGACGCGCCAAGAGTATCTGGCCTCGTAGATATCCACCGATATGTTATAATTTATTTATTTATTATTAACCAGAGTTACATAGAAAACATATATGGCACAAAAGTATTGTATACATACACAATTCCTACAAAACATTTCACTCGCAGTTACAGTGATACGCAATTATTTTACAATAACCCCACTACAATGCCGTGAAACCTGCAGAGGAAAATAAGATTTCCTGTTCGCAGGTCTGGTTTAAAACTATTAAAACTTAACAAAAACGCTGGTTAGTTATGCAGTACTTAGTACAGCAAACCACCATGCCATCCATCATTAACACACATACTATACATGCACACAATCGACATCGATAGTACTTCCCAGTCGGACTTCCTGACACGAGTTGCCCATCTCTGCCTACTCATTCATACATCTGGGTATAAGGGTTTTTTTCTTACTTATACACCAAAACTGATAAATTTCTAAAGTTTGTATGGTGTAACATTTATTATACATTTATATATTTTTAAAATAAGTTTTATTATTAGATAAGAATATATTTTATTATATTCTATCATATCAGATTCAATTATTTGTATTTATTGGTTGTCTTTTATATAAATAATTTATTTATGTTCTCTTTATTTATTACTTTATTGTTTTTATTATTATTATTTTAGCTACTAGCTTACCAATATCTTACTAGCATGGCTCTAGCAGTCGTAAAAGTTTCTGTTGACGCGTTTCTGCTTCTTGCATATGCTATTTTTTCATAACTATTGAGTCTGGCAGGGCACGTTAGTCCTACTGCACAGGTGACTCTATAATGCGGAAACATTTCTTTGTGTTGGAGTGCAGAATCACATTTGCACGATGATGTGAATACTATATCATCTACTATTATTGTATCTTTGTATGATGGTTGGCTTTTTAGTGAATACATAGAATTAGTGAAAGTCTGAGTTCCTCTTATGCCTCTATAAAAATAAAGTAGTGCTTTATTTCCTCCTAGATAATTAATGTCTCCATACGTCATTCTGTGCGCGTTTATTTGTTCTATCTTGTTTCCAGGTGCAGCAGGTGCATTATTATTCATTATATTGTTACTATTTATTTTAGCCATATTATCTATCATATCAAAAACGGTTTCAATGGGCTTATATCTTTGAATAGTAGTGTCTCTCTTATATTCTATATTTGTTTCACATTCTTTATAAATTTTTTAGTCATTATATTATTTTTTTCATTTTCTGTTTCTTTCATCCATATATACAGTAGTTCTTCAGTGATATTATTCAGTTTTATATTTGTTTTGAAAAAAAGTCACTCATTTATTGTAGTTATAATTTGAAATTCGACGATGTTTGCGATCTACATTATGATTGCATTTACCATTCGCACAAATATAAGTTCTTATATCTAGAATTATACTGTGAGATGACGACAGACTTTGTTTAATTTCAGTTCTAAGATTTGTATATTTGTTTATATCTAGTTAACAGCATGTAATAATTCTTGTACTTTCATATATCACTAGTAAGTTGCAAGATCTCTTGTGCATGTATTGTTAAAAGCCAAATCTTGAACTGCTGACAATTTCTGTTGACGCGTTTCTGCTTCTTGCATATGCTATTTTTTCATAACTATTGAGTCTGGCAGGGCACGTTAGTCCTACTGCACAGGTGACTCTATAATGCGGAAACATTTCTTTGTGTTGGAGTGCAGAATCACATTTGCACGATGATGTGAATACTATATCATCTACTATTATTGTATCTTTGTATGATGGTTGGCTTTTTAGTGAATACATAGAATTAGTGAAAGTCTGAGTTCCTCTTATGCCTCTATAAAAATAAAGTAGTGCTTTATTTCCTCCTAGATAATTAATGTCTCCATACGTCATTCTGTGCGCGTTTATTTGTTCTATCTTGTTTCCAGGTGCAGCAGGTGCATTATTATTCATTATATTGTTACTATTTATTTTAGCCATATTATCTATCATATCAAAAACGGTTTCAATGGGCTTATATCTTTGAATAGTAGTGTCTCTCTTATATTCTATATTTGTTTCACATTCTTTATAAATTTTTTAGTCATTATATTATTTTTTTCATTTTCTGTTTCTTTCATCCATATATACAGTATTTCTTCAGTGATATTATTCAGTTTTATATTTGTTTTTGAAAAAAAGTCACTCATTTTATTGTAGTTATAATTTGAAATTCGACGATGTTTGCGATCTACATTATGATTGCATTTACCATTCGCACAAATATAAGTTCTTATATCTAGAATTATACTGTGAGATGACGACAGACTTTGTTTAATTTCAGTTCTAAGATTTGTATATTTGTTTATATCTAGTTTAACAGCATGTAATAATTCTTGTACTTTCATAGTATCACTAGTAAGTTGCAAGATCTCTTGTGCATGTATTTTTAAAAGCCAAATCTTGAACTGCTGACAATCAATATTTGATGCTTTCATTTTATTATTCATTGATTCTTATCCAGTCTTTTATTTTTTTTTTGTTACTTTTCTTGTTAATATCTAATACCTTTAAATCTCTTGTCAGGTTATTAAACGTGTCTATTGCTTTTATATAACTATTTTTTGTGCTCACTGTTTTAACGAAGTTATAAGGAAACACTGTTATAAGGAAACACATAATATATTGTAACAAATTTTATATTTTTTTTATAGCAGTGTTTGTGTAGGTAAACCTAAAATTATTTTTAGTCATATTTACACAAAAATACTATTTCTTGGAAGACTTCAGCAATTGATTATTGTCGCGGATAACCTGCGTGACGAGATACGCTCGCTGAGATTGTCTCGCCTTGCAAGTATCCGTCGAACATCTATTAAATTATTACTAATTGCTGCACAATGTTATGGAGTGGAATCGATTTTTATTTTCTTACAATCATTTTGTCCTTATTGATATTAATTTTGATATTTGCAGTTACTATATAGCCAACGTTAAACTATCTGATTTGACATAAAAGAACCAACAAACTACGGTATTTCAAAGAAACGTGATAAAAGTGGCAGCACATTCTTTTTTAGACACATAACGGAGAAACGTTTATTTCCATCCCAAGTATATGATACAAGTTTTCTACCGTCTTAGTATCTATCGTGTTTTTCTTTTAATTTTTTGTCGTGCACTTTTGTCTGCTTTTTTAGTATTCCAACTTTTACCAATATCGTGAACTTATGTATCTGCACCGCATATCTTAGGACACAGTCTAGTTTTTACAAATTTAAATTAAATCGTTGTTGTCTGTTGACAAAGAGAGGTTATGTTTCAACTCGTATTTTTCAAGTTTTAACGATATTTTATCATAAATTTACTTTTTGTACTTGCTATACACTCAAAATGTATAGTAAAAATATGCCTCTAACCTGTTTTCTAGCTGCCATTATGCTAAATATTTGGAATTAAACAAATAGTGCACCCAACATTCAGTTTCGACATAGTACAATGTATTTGAAAGTACGAAGTGTGTGCGGCAGACGGCCCAAATCGGTGCATGCACCTCCTATAGAATCCGTCGCTGTAGACTGTGAGAGGTTATGTTTCAATTCGTATTTTTCAAATTTTAACGATATATAACTATAAATTAAAAATTTTTACTTGTAATATACTTTAAATCTGTATTAAAAATGTAGCTCTATCCCGTTATGTAGCTGTCATTATGTTAAGTAATTGGAATTAAACAAATAATGCACCCAACATTCAGTGTCGGTACAGTACAATGTATTTGAAAGTACGATGTGCGAGCGGCAAACGGCCCGATCGTGCACGCACCTCCTATAGAATCCGTCGCCTATTCAACCACGAATGAAATAAAACATATTTTAATAAACTGGAAACGCTTAGCATCGGCACCTAGTGGTGGATTTTCAAACTACGTAGTTAAACTTTTTCTTACTATTCGGTCTGCTAAATTACCCATTTTTAGAAGGAATGAATATCTTTTTTATTTTTCATTTAATTTTTCAATCGATTATGTATTCCTCTAGTTATTACTGAAAAATGATTCTAAGATAATGTAAAATGTTGCCTCTATTTTGTTTCTTGATGTTTTTAATTGCAATCTATATTTATTTCCATCGCAAATATCTAGTACCAGCTTCCCAACGTCTTTATATCAATCGTATTTTTTTAGTATTCCAACATTTACCAATATCGTGAAATTGTGCGTCTGCACTGTATTTGTTAGAAATCTATCCAGTTTTTACAATATTCAATTGAATCGTTGTTGCCTGTTAACTAAGAGAGGTTATGTTTGAGATTGTATTTTTTATTTTTTAGCACAATACAAACTTTTGTACTTATAATTTATTTAATATATGTATTACAAATATGCCTCCACTGCGTTTATAGGTTGTCATTGTATTGAATAATAGTAATAGGAGAAATAGTGCGTGTAATATACAGGTGTCGGCATAGTAGGATTTAATTCAGGTATGGCATTCCCTTAAGGAGGAATGCTCTCTCAACTACTGCATCCCTGGCCGCAGTTGACGATAGTCGAAAAACTATTCCTCTAGATCGCGGAGTAGCGAAAGCACTTCCCTCGGTGGCAGCCTTGGACGGTGGAGACCATGACCGAACATCAATGACCTGCTTGGACAGCAGAGGCAAATTTGAGAGAGAGAGAGAGAGAGAGAGAGAGAGAGTGAGAGAGTTTCCGTCCAATAGAAAGGTAGTTGATCCAGTGTGTTTCGAAGATAAAATATAATGAAGTCGTTAAGTAGTCTATGACTATTATAAGGGAAAAGCCCTTTTAAAATTTAATAATGAGGCCTGCGATGGCTCGATCGGGCTCGTAACCTGGAGGTCCCAGGTTCGATTCTTGGCCCTGGCATTGATACAAGTACCACTGGGGAATGTATTTTCAACAAGTGCTTTCTTAAAAAAGATATCGTATGACCTGCGAAGCTGATTAGCACCGATTTGGTAGCATAAAAAAAGCAACGTTAAAATAATAAAAAAAAATTTTTAAATATTTAGATACACTGTAGAAAAAATCATTTTCAGCTTATTGTTGTACATCTGAATAAAGCAATACTTGATTCAAATAAACTTTCTTATATTTGTCCAAGCCATAAATAATATAATGGGTTATATTTATAATTTTTCTCTGTATCACGCCAATTTTTGCTTAATCTACACACATAATACTTGGATTCAAGTAATCGGTAACAGATAGACTGATTGCAATTTTTGTTAAATTAGCATTCTGTTGACATATTACAATTCATAAATTTGTGTTTTTCGTTATAGAGTACTTTAATGGAACATAGTGGTCTTGTTGTTGATGGATTATCTAATATTCCCTCTGGTGGTCAAGTATCGATGCGTTGTAAACTTTTTCCATATCCTGAAGACAAAGGCATCTATTTGGATTGGAAACGAGGTGGCGATAAACCTATGCCAAGCGGAAGCACTGTAAGTGAGGGTACTCTATTCCTTATCAATCTACAGGAAGAAGATTCAGGCGAATATGTATGCTTTGGTATTGATAAATACGGCGAACAATTATTTTCTGCAAAAACTCAACTTAATGTTATTGGTAATGTATTCTTAAATTTTATATTTATATCTAGGATTAGAACTGTATAGAATTGTGAACTGTTATTTAATCGGAAAAAATATATTTAATTATTTTGCTATTAGGTTGAAGTACAGTAAAGGTTCTCGTCTAGGATATCAGCTTTTGTTTTGTGCTAAAGAATTTTAAATTTACCTCAGGAGGACGGGACTGCTCCGTAAAGATACTACCAAGGGAAACAATACTTTTTGATGTATAATAATATCGGTCTCTCCGAACCAAATGCTTTACTTTTAGAATAAAGCAGGCCTATCGTACTCTTTGTCCACTATGGTTGGTGGAATTTCCCAGAGCACGGCCTTTTAAAACAATTAAAGGCGTTTCGTCCTCGATCTCCAGCATGGACTCCTCAGTAAGGAACTGGAGATCTTACCTTAGACACCTGTCGCAAGATGATATGCGACGCCAGCAAGATGTTCTGCGGCTATATATATAGAAATTAGACGACGATCTCTCCAACGAGTGTAGAGAGATAGTCGTCTCCCTCTGGTGGTGGGAAAAGCCACCAGCCAGAGCGCGAATTTTTAGACCGTATCGCGAGTTATTTGTTACAAAATTTTAACGTTCGGTAATATGTATATGTATAATAATATCGGTCTCTCCGAACCAAATGTTTTACTTTTAGAATAAAGCAGGCCTATCGTACTCTTTGTCCACTATGGTTGGTGCACGACGATCTCTCTACACTCGTTGGAGAGATCGTCGTCTAATTTCTATATATATAGCCGCAGAACATCTTGCTGGCGTCGCATATCATCTTGCGACAGGCGTCTAAGGTGAGATCTCCAGTTCCTTACTGAGGAGTCCAAGCTGGAGATCGAGGACGAAACGCCTTTAATTATTTTAAAAGGCCGTGCTCTGGGAAATTCCACCAACCATAGTGGACAAAGAGTACGATAGGCCTGCTTTATTCTAAAAGTAAAGCATTTGGTTCGGAGAGACCGATATTATTATACATATACATATTACCGAACGTTAAAATTTTGTAATAAATACTTTTTGATGTTATATTTAGCTATTTTTCCTCATATGCACATTTATTATTACTACCAAAATAATATTTTTCTCTATCGATTGATACAAACACTACTTGTGAATGTATTTTTAACAAGCGCTTTCTTCTTAAAGATATCGCATAACTTCCACTGCCGATTAGTACCGAGTTGTGAGCATAAAAGGAGTAAAATCACATGTCAATCTCCCGTGCGAAGATTGCACTTAAAAATAAAAATTTATAAGTAAAGACCAGACACAGCTCGCGTTTTGCGGTTACACTATCAATGGTCTTCTTTGATGCAATTTTCAATTAATATTTTTTTCCAAAAAGTCGATCTTTTATATGTATTTTAGTTTATCTAAGTAACAATTAAAATTCTATTGCATTGAAGATAAATTTTAAATCAATATATATATATGGGTGGTTCTCTGTGACATCGAAGATGAAAAAAATAAATATTGCTATAACTGTGGGAATATGTTTTAGAGGTATCCAGTAGTTCTCCTGAATTTTTTCAGATTTTTTCTGGGCCATTATTTTAAGTTACAGAGAGTCAAAATTGACATTTTAGCACTTTTTTGCATTATATGCCCATTTTCATGAATTTTTAGCTCCCAGGGGATACATTTTTTACTAAAAACATAAGTATGACTTTTTTTGTCAAATTTTCCGAACTTTTCATTAAAAATACTTTTAAAGACATAAATGTATGCTGTCACACTCTTGTAAGCCATTTAAACCTTAAATAGTGAAAATCAGCAATTCTGCTCCGGACTCTGGTAACCTAATACTGTCTAAAAAATGTCTTTTTATAGTCAGAAACTGCCTAAAAATTTCCAGAGTGGGTCTAAATCATTAAGATCACTTATGGTCAAAATATCCGGGAAAAGTGCCCGAAATATTAATAGAAATGTATATTTGTTGCCTTATAACGATGAATCTAGTAGCATGATCATTGCACAAAAATTTATGCACTTACCTTCGAATGGTAGAAAAGTATCTCCACTTGTTTCAGTATCCATCTAATCCCCTGTAAGCTGCTAAAAATACAAATATTATTATAAAATTATAAAAAATTATTTTTTAAACATTTATAATGCTGGATTTTTAGTTTTACATCCCTTACAAGAATTATACTACTAATCTGAAGGATTACAATAAAAGTATCAACATTATTATTATTAGTATTCAGCAATACATTGTTTAGATTTCACAAATTTGTCACTGTCACGTTATCATATTATTCATTATAATTATATATCCGATTTATTTATATATATTTTGTATTAAATACGTATATTCAGTTATTGTAATAATGATGTTTATATATTTATAGTAATCCTTCAGATTAGTATTATAATTCTTGTAAGGGATGTAAAACTAAAAATTCAGCATTATAAATGTTTAAAAATTAATTTTTTACATTTGTATAATAATATTTGTATTTTTAGCAGCTTACATAGGATTAGATGGATACTGAAACAAGTGAAGATACTTTTCTACCACTCCAAGGTAAGTGCACAAATTTTTTTGCAATGATCATGCTAATAGATTCATCGTTATAAGGCAACAAATATACATTTCTATTAATATTTCGGGCACTTTTCCCGGATATTTTGACCATAAGTGATCTTAATGATTTAGACCCACTCTGGAAATTTATAGGCAGTTTCAGACTATAACAAGACATCTTTTAGACAGTATTAGGTTACCAGAGTCCGGAGCAGAATTGCTGATTTTCACTATTTAAGGTTTAAATGGCTTACAAGAGTGTGACAGCATACATTTATGTCTTTAAAAGTATTTTTAGTGAAAAGTTCGGAAAATTTTACAAAAAAAGTCATACTTATGTTTTTAGTGAAAGATGCATCCCCTGGGAGCTAAAAATTCATGAAAATGGGCATATAATGCAAAAAAGTGCTAAAATGTCAACTTTGACTCTCTGTAACTTACAATAATGGCCCAGAAAAAATCTGAAAAAATTCAGGAGAACTACTGGATACCTCTAAAACATATTCCCACAGTTATAGCAATATTTATTTTTTTCATCTTCGATGTCACAGAGAACCACCCATATATATATATATATATATATATATATATGGGCTATTTTACGTCAAGTGGTACGATGAAAATTTTAATTCGCTCCAAAATTTGAGAACAAGCTGGAAATATCTTCCAGAAGATAGAAAAAAACATTTTAGGTATTAAAAATAATTTGCATAAGAGTTTCAACCATAAAAAATGGAAATTTTTCAATTTCTTAGAAAAATTGCTATTTTCAAAGCCATTTATCTCCAAATCTATTGATTTTTTCGAAAAAACCTTACAAACAACTGTGGTTCAAAATAATCTTTAGAACTTCTCTACCTGGATTACAATTCTTAATTTTAATGTCAAAAAGGCGACCACGCTACAATCGATTTCGATCTAACACCGTTTAAAAGATCACATTTTTCAAGGTCTTTCGAATGGCTTGGGTTAGATTATTGGCTAAGACCGCTGTTGTAAGTTATGCCTCATAAACCTCATAACATACTAATTTTCACGTATTTTAGGGCATAACACATACACACATACACACACACACGCGCGCGCGCACACACACATACACACACACACACACACACACACAACCGTGCCGGGTTTGCTGGTCCCGCATTGTGGCGCTTCCCCAGGTGGTGGATAGGGGAATGCTTTCCATATCGGGATGGTACCGAAAAAATCAAATATTCGGGGCGAACCAAAACCAGATAGGGGAAGGCACCCCGAAATTAAACCAAGTATGGATAGTGAGCTGAAACAACACTACCCCAAGCGGGCATGGCATACCTGTCAAATCCCGCCACTGATTCCGATCCGGTGAAAGCCCCGGGGGTCACTGCTGGTCCCACGGATTTTGGGGGGGACCAAACTCACACCGTTAAAATGGTAAGAGCTGCGGAGGTTGGTCACTCGGCCTCTGTAGCATCTAATGCTACGTGTGACCTGCCCTCGGCTGGGATGTCGAGTGACGCTGACAGAACTTTTCTCCGTCTGCGTGAGAAGTTAGATACCCTGGTGGAGCTTGTTCTTAATAAGAACAACATCCACAAAGAGCTGAAGAGTATGGCGAGAGCAACAAGCAGAGCTCTCAATGAATACGCGCGGGTGAACAGTGCTGTGTGTTCGACAGCGCCGAACACTAAAATGGCGGATGCGCGTAGGGATAGTACGTGCCAAACCTCGCCCATCTTCCGCGCTGAAGAGCGTCAAAGGAGGCCGGTGGAAAGGGAAAAGCCCTCACCACCTCAGCAACCCCCGGAGAAAAGGAAGAAGGGGTCAAAGCAGCCCACTAACAAAGGTGGGCCAGCAGATGCTTCGCTATCCGTTCCTGAGACCGGTGGGAACCAGTCAAAGGTCCCTGTCTGGGCCACGGTAGCGAAGAAGGGCAAAAAGAAGAAGAAGATGAAGGACAGCCAGCCGAAGCAGCAAGAACAGCAGAAACGTGCCAGCAAACCGGTCAAAGGCACGGCAGAGCCTAAGGCCGGAGTAAGACCCCCACGCCCAGATGCCATCAAGATCAAGACATCTAGCGGGGGCTCTTCCTACGCTGACATTCTCCGGAAGGTCAAGGCTGCACCGGAATTAAAGACCCTAGGAGAACGGATCACGCGTATCAGGCGCACCAGGGCTGGGCAGCTTCTCCTCGAACTGGGGCCACCCGGAACGGAAACGGCGGAGCTAAGGACAGTGGTCTCGTCCACCCTGAGTGGGTCAGCAGAGGTCCAGCTGCTGACTAACAAAGTGTCTATCACCATCAGGGACATGGACGAGTCCACGACAAAAACGGAGGTGGCCACAGCGATTGCAGCAAAGATCGGGCCAAACGTGGTATCCCCGGATAGTATTAAAACCAGGGGGTCCTACAGTGGCACCCTAGCTGCTACCATCCAGCTTCCGGCAGTAACTGCCAAAAAACTGCTGCAAGACGGGAAGCTCCGGATCGGATGGGTCAATTGCAGAGTTTGACTGCGAGAGGTATCCTCGCGCTGCTACCGATGCCACGAATCCGGACACATCGCGAGGGAGTGTAAGAGCGCAGTCGACTGGTCAGCGCAATGCTATCGATCATTGCCGCCGTACCTCGCCTCTGGCATACCGGCGGTCGTCCTTGTCACGTCTCTTTTGCTATCTGCTTGTCTTCCTTATCTTAGACTGTGACGGTTTTTGGACTACGGAACTTTCCAGAGTTCGCATTTGTCTTTTCCTTTTCTTGCGATTCAACTCTTTCTATGTTCTCTCTTGTGCTTCGGTTTTGTTTTTTATTTTTATTCCTTTTTTACTTTATTTATTCTTTTAGCTTTTGGGGAACTAGGGACTAGGACTTTCTATTTTTGCTACGTCTTTCTTCTCTCTTCCTTCTCTTCCTACTCTATTCTTCTTTCTTCCTAATATCTTCTCTCTTCCTCTTCTCTCTTCTTTCTTCCCTACTTTCATTTCTCATCTACTTTTATAAAAGAAGGAGTTCCTACCTAGCGTCCGTTCATTCTTCCTAACTTTCATACTCTTTCATACTATCTTTCAGACTTAATCTTTCATCTTCATTCTTTCTACTTTCTCTCTATTGCCATTTTTCCTCTTTCATCGTCATTCATTCTCGTCAGTTATATTCTATCTAATAGAAAATGTTAGTTTACCTATTGTCTAGTATGATAAGCTATCTCGATTACCTCTGTATCTATTTCCTTTCCTATTCTTCCATTTGTTAGTTACAATGGAATTCTTTCTAACTTAGCCACTTTCATTCCCTTCTCACTTATGCTTTTCCTTTTTCTCTCTCCTTTTTCTCTTATCTATCTACTTTCTGGAATATTGTCTATCCCTAAGCTACTCACTCATTCTCTTCCCTTAACTCTTCTGCTTCCTCAGTTTCCACTATTTCTACGACTTAATCTCTTTCTAGAATTTCCGTAGCATCCTTTGCGAGCAAGATTTCTTTTGTCATCCTTGTCAGCCTCTCGGTCCCTTCCTTTGTTTCCAATAAGGCTTTTGTGTCTCTCATTCCTGCCTCTGTCTCCTGCATGTGCTTTAGTCTTATTTGTTCGTACTTCACGCATTTCCATATAACATGTTCCGGGGAGTCTGTCTCTCCGCAGCTACACAGGTCTGATTCTACAAAGTTAAAACGCAATCTGAAAGTTTGAAAACTTCCATGTCCACTGAGTATTTGCATTAGGTACTTGCTCGCTTTAAGCCACGTCTTTTTCCTTCTTTCTTCCACGTTTGGCATTATCTCATAAGTATGTCTGCCCTTTATAGAATTATCCCACCTCGACTGCCACACTTTCCTCAATACCTTGTCCAATTCACACTTTGCATTGTATTTTCTTTTCCATTCATTGCCTGGTAGAGGATTCTCCACCGTCTGGTATGTGAATTCCATGTATTTAAATGCCTTGTTCTTCCTTATGTAATACATTCCTATTCTTTTCTCACATTCCAGATCTATCGGCAAGTGACCCGTTATCATTGTGATGGACTCAGCCGAAGTGGTTCTATATGCTCCCGTTGTCTTCATTAGAGCAAATCTCTGTGACATTATGAGCTTTTTCTTTTGGACATTATTTGCGAGTTTAAACCATTCTGCTGCTGCGTACGTTATGATTGGTATGTATACCCCTTTGTATATTATTTCTAGAGAACGATAGCCTAAGCCCCACTCATCTCTAGCTAATCTTGCTAACCTTTGGAAGATTCCTCTGGTTTTCATTGAGATCTCCGTGACATGATGCTGCACACTTAAGCCTTTGCCAAAAGAAACTCCCAG
Source organism: Theocolax elegans (assembly GCA_026168455.1). Classification (NCBI taxonomy): domain Eukaryota; kingdom Metazoa; phylum Arthropoda; class Insecta; order Hymenoptera; family Cerocephalidae; genus Theocolax; species Theocolax elegans. Next base: position 28,888,995 of record CM047425.1, read on the forward strand.
ATATTTTACTGGTTCCTGTCTTTTAATTCTCTTGCCATTTATTTTAATTACTGGGTAACATTTTTCATGGAATGTTCCCTTGGCTAAGAGCATGCCGCATTTATCTGGTGCATGTTTCATTTTGACCTTTTTGCTCCATCTCTCTATCATGTCAATTGCAGCTTGTCCTCTTATTTCTAGTTCTCTCCTGGAGTCTCCTTCTACTATCACTGCCTGATCGTCAGCATAGGCTATCGTCTCATGTCCTTCTCTTTCTAATGCGTGAAGTATTTCGTCGAACACTACGTTCCATAATATTGGCCCCAGTAGTGAGCCCTGGGGACAACCTTTTGTCACATCTTTGCTCGCAGAGTTGCCACCTTCGGAAATAATTACTTTCCTATTACAGAGGTAATCCCTAATTATTTCATACAGTCTCCAGGGGCATCTCATGTGTCTTAGCTTTTCCAGTACTCCTGGCCACCATACGTTATCAAATGCTCCCTTAATGTCAAGAAACATTATGATTACGTACTTCTTGTTGGATTGCTTCACTTTATTAACTACATAGACAATCGCATCTTCTGTGGATCTATTCTTCCTGAAGCCGTATTGTTTATCTGAAAGACTGGGTTCCACTACTTTCTCCAGTTTTCTGATTATCAATCCTTCCAGTATTTTGCCTAGTATAGATAAAAGGCATATTGGTCTATACGAGCTTAGGAGACTTGGATCTTTATCGATTCCTTTTTTAATAGTTATGACCTTTCCAACATTCCACATGTTCGGAAAGATGCCATACTTTAAACAGCTATTGTACAACTTTAACAGATCTTCGCCGACTACCTCTAGAGCACTTTTAATTATTATCAGATCGAAACAGTCTGTTCCTGGAGCTTTACCTGGCTTCATTTTCTTTACCACTTGTACCATCTCTGTTATTGTAAACTCCTCCGTTTCTCTGTATTCGTCTGTATATCTGTTGTTCTGCAGCCTTATATTCGCTTGCTCTTGTGTCTCTGAGTATATTTCATCGTCGGGAAACAGTTGGTCTAGAATCTGTTTTGCTGTTTCTTCCCAAGTCATCGTGTATCCACTATCTGTTAGGATGTTACTTGCGATGTCTCTAATCCTTGCCTTTTTGGCGGCCAGTTTGTACGGTAAGCTCCATGGATTGTCATTGCCTTGTCTAGTTACGAACTCTTGCCATTTATGGGTCTTTGTCGAGTCAATTTGCCTTGTATACTGTCTCTTGGCCGTCTTATAAACCCTTTTCTTATACTCTCTCTGTTCTGGGTTTCTTTCCTTTTGAAATTGCCGTCTCAGTTTGTTCGTGTATTTTTTGGCCTGAGTCAGTTCTTCATTCCACCATGGGACTTTCCTGTTTGATTTGTTCTTTGTTGGTATGGCTTTGTCACATGCCATCCTTATGCCTTTGGTTATGTTTCTCAAGCCGGCGATCGTTGAGCCCGTATCGTGATAGTTCGGAATTGGTTTCCAGTTTTCTCTTAGAGTGTGTACAAATAAACCCCAATTTGCCTTGCTAGTCATGTAACGCCTCATATTTTCGCTGTTTCTGTATCTCCCGCTTACAGCCATTTCTCCTATTTCGAACGTTATAGTCCTATGATCGCTGGAAGTCCAGTTCTTTTGAACTTTCCAGTTATGTATTCTCTCGATCATGTTAGGTGAGGCTATTGTTACATCTACGTGTCCTTCTCCAACTTCACTTGCAACTGTTGCTATGCTATTAGGGTCATTTATTACACTCAAATTATTCTGGATAATGAACTCCTCTAGTTTTTCTCCTTTTGCGTCTGTGTCTACTGGACCCCATAAGGCTGATCGGGCATTAGAGTCGATACCAATGATAAAGTTCTTTCCTTCCAGTGCATTAATAATTGTTTGCAGCGTGTTAAGATGCACTTCGATATCATCCTTTAGTTGGAAGTATCCACTTATAAGATATACTTTATATGGTATCGAAACTTCTGCAACCGCAAAGTGTGTCGTGCAGAGATTTGATATTTGCAAAACTACTGCGTTCGGGTCTGTTATAGCTATAGCAGCCCATGGGTTTTCCTTTCCAGAGACAATTCTTATTCCCATTCCGTAATCCATCACTTTATTCGATCTTGTATACGGCTCTTGTAACATTAAAGCTTGTATGCCATTTTCATACGCTTTTTGCCTGATCTCGGGTACTACCCTTCTCGATCGCCTGGCATTAAGTTGAGCTACAAATAACCTACTGTTCTTATTCTCCGTAATCCGTGTTGTTGACAAGCCTCTCTAATGCCTTAACATAACAAGGGCATTTTGTATCTAGGACGTTGTGTTCAGCCTTTTTCTTGGCCTTTACACAATTAATACACTTTTTCTGATCATTTTTGTTCGGGCATTTATCAAAGGAATGACCCTTTTCGGCACAATGAGAGCAGTATACCTCATTATGGCATACCTTGCTGATGTGTCCGTAACCCTGGCACTTGTAGCACCTGGAGACGAGCACGAAATCCTGTACTTTACACGATTGATAATCTACGAATACTCTCCTCTTTTCTAACAACCTACTTCTCATTTCAGGTGTCACTTCTACTACCCAGTTCGTCCTAGTTCCCTCTTTCTTGCCTGTTTTAAATTTCGGAATTATCTGCCTTTTGGCCTCGTCCTGTGTGCATGGGTTCTGTTCGGTTATTATTTCGACTATCTCTTTCTCGTTTATGTTCTTCGGTAGATCATAGATGATCAACCTCGGTCTCTGTTTTGTTGGTTTTGTCATCTCGAAATTTGCCCTTAGTTCTTTCTTGTTTAGAATCTTCTGCAGAGATTCTTCGTTTTCGGTTTCTATCAGCAAGCCTTTATTAATTGTACGCAGGCTTCTGATCTGTACTTTCTCTATTCGCGGCCTGAAGTCCGCCTGAAACTTCTGCTTCATCTCTTCTTCTGACTTAAAGGTATCGGCAGCTTTTGGTCTTATCACCAGTTTGTGGTTTTTCGGGTTCTTAATGTTTACTTGCTTTGCCGTTTCTTTCGGCGCGACAAGTCTTTTAGCAACCCCTGCATACGACTCTTGTTTGCTTTTCTCTCTTTCGTTTATTGCTTTTATCTGCCCTTCCAGATATGCACTTTTCGCTATTAAGGTTGACATAATAGCGTGTATGTTGTGGAGAGCCGTATGCGCTCTCTCACTGTCTTTCTTGACGATGTAATTCTTTATTATCTCAATTTGCTGCATCACATACATTGGTGTTTCCAATATATGCCGTTCCTTCTTAGTTTCAGGTCGGACCTCAGTTTCTGTCTCGATTTCCGATTCCGAAGAGGAGCTCGAACTGTTCTCGGCCTTCTTGCTAGTTCCTGGCCTGTATCTCTTTTGGTCCTTCGACTCCCCCTCCGAGGAAGACGACAGGACACGCTTACCCGTTTTCTTGTGAGTATTTTTTTCTTTGTTTGTTGTTGAGGCTGCTGTGATTTCTGTGGGGTTGGGAACCCCTGTATTTTCTGGTCTGTGCACCATTGAGTGTTTATTATTTTTACTCATTTTTCATATTATATTAGTGTATACTTTGTGCATCCTCTAGATTACACGACGCAGTAAACTCTAGCAAGTTATTCGGTGATCACCCATTAGCAGTTGTCGTTTTGACGGGTTTGACCGTGAGCCTTAAACGTATCGTGGCCTCGTCAAATACAATTTAAACCTCCGAGTGCTGCTTCCCTTCCAGGTGCCACCTGGAGCAACCTCAGCAAGTTTAATTTTTACACACGCTGCTGCAGGACAGCCCGACTAACTGGCGAAGAAAGCCCGGGCCCTGGTACTATCGTGCGGTCCGGGCGTGCACGATCGGCGATCCGAGCGCCGACCTCCCGGTTTATATGATGTACCCTCTTTACATCCAGGTATTCATAGTACTTCCCGTCGAGCTATGGGTTTTCACTGCCTCCCTTGCTTGGCGCACTGCCTTCTCGTGTCGCAGATACGTTTACCCTGAGTTTGCGTCTTAGCACCAGCCGGCCACCTCTCCAACCGACCAATGCCCATTGCTGCGATTTAGCCTACGTTACACGGGTAGTGACCACCAAGCACTCGTGTACCAGCTTTAGCTGACCAGCGGGAGGACAAAGAGAGCAGGAAGAGGAGCAAGAGAGAGATGGGCACCAGCCACGTTTGATCGTGAGGCGTTCCTCTGCTCCCTTGAGGGGGCAAAAGTGGAGGGAACCGCCGAAGAAAAAGCACGAGGCCTCACGAATGCCTTAACAGCGGCTTGCGATGCCTCTATGGCCGTGAAGTTCAACCCTCGCGGCCGCCCACCAATAATCTGGTGGAATGAGGACATCGCAGAAAAGAGACGTGAGTGCCTGCGTGCAAGAAGGCTGCACCAAAGAGCGAGGGGAACACCGTGGTTCCAAGATCGTTCCGCAGAATACGAACCAAAAAGGAGGGATCTCAAGGTGGTCATCAAGACTGCCAAGAGAAGGTGTTGGCGGGAGCTATGTGAGGAGGTGGACCACGACCCCTGGGGCAGACCGTATAAAACGGTTATGAATAAGATCAACCCCGGTTGCGCTGTTGCACCCACCGTCCCAGTTTTTCTGGACGGAGTAGTCCGCCACCTGTTTCCAGAACATCGCAAAAGGGCAACAGAGACGGGCCTGATGGCCACCATTGGTGCAGCCGAGTCGCCAGACATTAGTGAAGCCGAACTAAGGATGGCCGCTGAAGGTATTTCCGTACGTAAAGTCCCAGGGCCGGACGGAATACCTGGCCTGGCCGTCAAGACAGCGGCGATGCGTGCTCCGGGCTTGTTCCTGGACGCATTCAACGCATGCCTGAGAGAAGGTTGCTTCCCGGCCCAGTGGAAGACGCAGAGGCTGGTACTCCTACCGAAGGGAAACAAACCTCCGGAGGAGCCATCATCTTACCGTCTGCTCTGTCTACTGGATATAGTTGGGAAGCTTCTGGAGCGGGTGATCTGCGCCAGGCTCGCAGCGGCCATCGGTCGGGCCGGAGACCTCTCCGACAACCAGTTCGGCTTCCGAAAGGGTCGATCGACCATGGACGCTGTAGGCAGAGTTGTTGGTATAGCCACAAACGCCATCAATGCTGGTCGGAGTGCAAGGCGGATGTGTGCCATCATCTCCTTGGACATCCGGAATGCCTTCAACTCTGCCAGATGGGACGACATCATGCTGTTCCTGCAGCACTTCCAAGTGCCACTCTAACTCAGGGAGGTCACCTCGAGTTACCTGACTGACCGTACTCTGCTCTACGACACCGACGACGGTGTGCACTCCTACAACATCACGGGAGGCGTGCCGCAGGGTTCGGTCATTGGGCCCCTACTCTGGAACGCTGTCTATGACGGCCTGCTTAGGCAGCAATTTCCGGAGGGTGTCTCGATGGTGGCTTTCGCGGACGACGTGGCGCTAGTGGTGGTCGCAAAGAGTGTCGAAGAGATCGAATATCTCGGAGACGTCTCTATAGAAATGGTCGCTACTTGGTTGAGAGACCACGGACTTAGTCTGGCGGCGGGAAAAACGGAGACGGTGCTAATCTCTCGCACAAAAAAGGAGAGGACCGCCACCTTCACGATAGGTGTAGAACGGATACGGTCGGTGAAAACGTTGAATTATTTAGGGGTCACACTAGACGCGCGGCTGTCGTTCAAACACCATCTCGCGAACGCAGGCTCAAAGGCGGCAAGGGTGGCCCGTGCGCTGGCGGGCATCATGCCCAACATCGGGGGACCCCAGCAACCGCGAAGGTCTCTCCTTGCCTCGGTGGTGAGCTCCGTAATTTTATACGGAGCTCCTATCTGGGCTGATGCCCTGAACAGGCACAAGAGCTTTGGTGCTCCGTGTCAGAGAGCCTGCAGGATAGCTGCGCTAAGAGTGGCCCGGGCGTACCGAACCGTATCTGACATTGCGCTCTCGGTGATCGCGGGGACCGCCCCCTTCGACCTCCTGGCAGCCGAGAGAGCTGAAAGACACCGTGAGGGTGGGCGACGCGTAGAAGAGAATCGCTGCCATAACCGATGGTCATTGCGGACCGTAGAGGAGTGGCAGCGGAGATGGGACTCAGCCAGGGACTGCCGCTGGATCTACCGTATCATCCCGCGGATCCGGGAGTGGGCGAGCAGGAAACACGGCTTCGTCAGTTTCCAGCTTACCCAGGTGTTGACCGGACACGGATGCTTCCGTAGCGTCCTATTTCGTATAGGAGTCTACGGCAGCGCAGAGTGTCCGGCTTGTCCAGGGGTGGACGAAGACGTGAAACACGTCCTCCTACGGTGTCCTCGTTTCAGGGAGGAACGGGACCAGTTTCAAATCACATGGAGCGGTCCCCTCACCCCTGAGGGCATCGGGGCGTGCCTGCTTGGCTCCCAGGAGGGATGGAACGCGGTAGTGACCCTCTGTACGTCCGTAGTGGACAGGCTGGTTCTCATCAGAAGAGAAGAGGAGAGAAGAGTTGCGATAGCAACATTAGTGGGCTAACCTAGCCGTTGCCTCCCCCCGCGAAGTAATGCCTTGCGGCGGTTTCCGCGGGGGCATAAAGGTAAGAAAAGAGGTGGAGTTTTAGTGGGTATGCCTATCGACATCCTTCGGTAGGAGAGTCCCACACACGGGGAGTCTCGCATGGCTCCAGTCATGGTGCATTAAGCATTTTTCCACCTCTTCGAAAAAAAAAACAAAAAAAAACACACACACACGCTCGCGCAAACACACACACACTTTTATATATATATATATATATAACACATATATATATATATATATATATGTATATATATATATATAAATTTTGAATCCTGAATTCTTAGACACGGCGGCGGCGAAATATTTATATATTATAGATAGATATATATAGTATAGAAAAGTATTGCTTTAAGCTATTTTTTAGACTTTTGGATAAAAAATTCGATTGTGGCATGGTCATCTTACTTTAAACATCAATGTTGACTTATAGTTATACATTGACCTTGAGATTAAGAATTCTATTTAGAAAGGATAAATTCTATAGAAAACCGGTAACCAATGTTACATATAATGTCATATAGTAAAAGTTGATAGATTTTGAATTGAATAGCTGTCAAGTCAGATATTGTTGAAATTAACGCGCAATAACTCACTATTTGAGGTTACAATAACTTTTAAACAAACTATTCTTAGCAATTAAAATCTTTTCTATTTTGTGCATAACATTTCCAGTCTGTACTCAGAATTCGGTCATTTTAAAATTTTTATCCACCCACTTGATGTAAAATTACCCATATATACATTATCACGATGCACTGGGGATTAGGGTGCAGATGAGGTGAATAATAAATAGTACAATATATATAATAAGATTAATTATTCATTCCGTTTAATAAGTCAAATGCGGGTGCCAGTCGCGTCGCTTTACGTGGGTCCCAACACGGCTGCGAATATAGGCTCGGAGGGGTAGAGTAAAAGGCAAGAAAGCAGGCTCGCGGCCAATTGCATTACTCGCACACACACACACGGTAAGGAAGCACGGGAAGAGAAAAACATAAAGGAGGCACGTAAAGGAATACACCAACCTTTACTTTGCCGCTGTATTCTCGCTGTCAACTCAGAATTCTTTCAAAACTGCTCACTCGCTGCTACCGATAATTCGCACGGGAAATCTCACGGACTGCGACGTGTGTATCTCGGCGATCAGAAGAAGTCTGCTTCTTTGGAGTTGTCGACGCCAATACTCTGTGCGGCTAGAGTAAGATGACCAAGACAACAACACGATGGAGTTGATGATTATGACGTAGGCTTCCTGCCAGTTAAGTTTGCTTCGTTCCATGTCATAGCTGTCGACTAATAAGTTCGACGTTTCAGGGACGCGTTATATGCTGTATACGCGGCATGTTGACTCGGGTTCTTCGTGGATAGACACATCCGTTATCTCTCTCTTTCTCTCTCTCTCTGTCTCTCTCTCTCTCTCTCTCTCTCTCTCTCGCTCTTCTGACTGCAGAATTGGCTCGGTCGGCACAACGGCGGGCTCGAGCTGCTCGAGACGTACGCACGGCGATAATTACCAGGTAATCACGTATTCGAGAGACGGCTCGTAATTTATTTAGTATGTTGTGTGTGCGCAATAATATTGCTTGCTTAACCTCTTTCAATGCCCTGTTCTGTACACACTTACTTAAGTAAATGTGTGCTCCTATCTGCTCCCTTGTAATAAACCATTATTACATTAACTGGTACTTACAGGTTTATTGGCTTGCTATTGGACCTGTTGGCTTACTGGCTTTAGTGACTCATTAATCTGGCTCTGTTACTTCTTGGCTTCCTCTTGGTACGCTGTTTTGCTGGACTTGACAACTCGTTACCATTAGACACCTTAGCATCCTGCTTGACTGGCTCTTCTCTGCAGTTAATGCTTGACTTATTTCAAACATACGTTGGGCATCAAGCATACGTTAGCTCTACCTCGACTTCTGATATGCTCTGCTCGGCTGCTCCTCTGTGCACTTTCGCTTGTGGGATTCGATGGGTGGTTTGTGGTGTATTAGCGAGCTCAGTTGCAGGAAGGAGTATTATTATAAGAGTCTTAAGTGTAATGTGACCGAGGTAGGGTAATGTAGGAATGTATATAGGATTGATTAGGCTTGTGTCTGTGCTCGAGTAAGGGGAAGTACGTTAGCTATGTTCTATTACCGCTTCTCATGACATGCACTACTTGGATTGTCACAACATATATTATCTATATTATATAAAAATCATTCCATTTTTAGGCTGACTTATTTTTTGGTCAGTTTTCTCCGCCGACGTTAGTGACGTCATGTCCTATGTGATCGTGATTTTATTTTATATATAGTTATAATAATTATAGGTAAGTTGGCTAAAAGTGGAATTATTAGAAGAAAACAGCATAATTTATCTAAAATGGAGTACTTTCATAAGATAAATACAAAAATGATGCAGGATGCAACCCGTATGGTCAGGTGTATTGAATCTGACTCAGGGAGTCCGGCAGTGAGTGCCGAAAATGATTCTCGACGCAGCTTATATGTACAAAAGCAGTGTTCCCTATCTTATACTTTAATAATTAAAACACTTTCTTATTATTGTTATTTTTTTTTTTAGAGTTTGTGGTCATGATATTTTACGCACAACCGATACTCCATATACTCCCTCGTAAGAGTAGACAATCCACCGAGTGCGGGAATCGGTAGGAGCAAACAATCAATATCCACTAAACCCACGCACGCGATCGTTAATACGCCCGTCCACTGTAGGCTCGTCATTGACTTCGCCCGTTTCTTCACGTGCACCGCGTCAGCCTAAATTTCCGCACCGTAAAACATGATCGAGTGGGTAACGCTCATCAGTAATCTTCGTATGCTCGGTCTCGGTCCGTTCATATAGGCCATCAGTCTGCTCAAAGCTTTTGTCTTTTCCGCTGCTTGTTGGGTCACTGTACGTATGTGGGGGCCAGAAATATACCCGTATCTATTCTACGTTTCGTCAGTAGCAGAAGTTCGACCTTTTGCAGCGCGAGCTGAAGTCCGTGCTCTTTCATCCACTCATTAACCCGTCGTATAACCAGGTTCATTTTGAGCTGAATCTAGTGAGTGTCATGGGTCACTATGATAGTGGCAACGTCATCTGTGTAGGCAACTAGGGATGTGTCCGTCAGCATGTCCAGTCGAAGTAGACTGTCGTAAAGAATATTCCAGGAGTAAGGCTCCAAGACAGTACCCTGGGCGGTGCCGCAGTTATTCGTCTCTTTCTTTGTCCGTCCGTAGTCTCACAAATAAGGTGTCGGTTCTAAAGGTAGTCCTGCACAACCCGGAGAAGGTAGTCGGGCACTCGGAAAGCTTTTTCCAGCGCGTTCAGTATATCAACCTACTTCGCCAAATTGAAGGCGTTGCAGACGTTGAGCGTCACCAATAAGACCATTGGTCTGGTCGCATGGCAACCCTGGTTCCGTGTGTCAAAGATGTTCTTCACTACGTCTATTGCTTCGATCCTCGACCAACCCTTTCAGAATCCGTATTGACGGTCAGCTTAATCGCCCGCGTCTTTTACGGCCTGTAATAGTTTTGGTCTTAGCATGAGTTCATAGATCTTCTCAGCCGTGCTAAGCAAGCTGGAGGGCCTGTAGGAAGACAGCTTCACGGAATCTCCCTTACATTTACTAATAAGAACCAATTGAACAGTCTTTCAGAGCTTGCTAGAGCGCACTCGTTGAATGTGTCGAGGAGCACCAACAGTCGCCGCGTAGTAACGAACCGCAAGATTTCATCCGGTACACTGTTAGGGCCTGGTGCCCTGTTTGGCTTCAACGAACTCGAAGCTTTGATGAGCTCCTCGCTTGTGAAAGACGGCGTGAGATAATAAGAGGCGCCGTTGACGATCCTTTCCATCGTTTCGCTGTCCCTCGTTATCGGTGACAGTCGAAACCGCAGTTGACGAATAACGATTTTGTAACCCGCACCCCAGGGGTTCGAGTCCCAGGGTTACCATTTAGGGATTTTCTGTCCTCTATTATCTAATGTAAATGAAGTCATACTGTATGAGTGCAACAAAGAAAAAACACCTCTATCTGGCAACACTGTCGAGTCCACCTTGTCTGTCAGTCTCAACTTCGCATACCCGCTGAAGAATCTGGGTTGTTGCCCCTGCGAACGCTTTGGTCATGTCGCGGTGAGTCAGCTCTCGAGGCACCACTTGTGAGGGCGGCTCCGCGTTGTGCAGATGCTTCTCGAGTTTGTCGTAGTGTAGCCGTTTCACGACCCACTGAGGAGGTCGCTTCGTCTGACTTCTGCACGTATGTGTCTCATCCTGGAGATAGAAGACAATGTACTGATGATCGCTGGATGTGAGCACGTCGGCGTCGAACTCCGCCGTGACCTGAGGGAGAAGCGCATGAGCCACGCTGCTCCGATTCATGTTGCATTGGAGAATCGGTAGCGTCATTTTAGTACGTTTATCTTTATTACTGTTGACACGGCTATAAAGATACCGCATGCGCCTGAATCAACAACATACGCGGGAACTTTGTGGCTTGTGTTCGGACAGAGGAAGCACTCAGATGTGCATCCCCTGAGCGGTGTGTCCCTCTTGACCGCAACGCCAATAGCACTTTCGTCTGTCTTGTCCTGTGCAGTCTTTTGTAATGCCCATACCCGACGCATTTATGACACATGGAAACGCGGATCCTAGGCCTTACATGGGTCCATTTTGTCCCGCATCGTCCGTAAGACGTCCGCGTACGTGTATCCGTCTGCCGGTTTGATCAGGATCGCTCCTGTCCTTTGTTTCGGAAGCGAGCGCTCCCGATTTCGGCTTTGCGGAGCGGCAGAGGTTCCCGGTTAACTACGGTTCTGTCTCTGTCCTGAGTTGGTTGCAGTCGTCCTTTTCTTTTTCTTTTTTTGGACAACCTTTGACCAACTACCCGAAGGTGTAGCCGCTTCATATTGAGAAGCAACCACTTGTTCGGGTGTAGGAGTCAAATTGTCCCGATTCCGCTTTTATTGAGAGGTCGCCTCAGCCATGCGTTCGTCTGCGTTTGTTGTCTGTTTACGGAGTACAGCTATTCGTTGCAGAACATACATCGCGATATCCACCGATTCATTAATGTCATTCATTCCGTTAGTTATAACGCGACTGACGTTCTTCTGGACATAAGTTCTTTCAGTCATTTTAGTTAGGCTACTGCGTATATTGAGTAACTGTTGCAACAGTTTACTCTCCGCAGCCTCCCAACTTGTTGGCGATCCTCCGATGATTTGCGCGAGATTTCCTGTTGTGGTTTCTGCCACGCCAGCCAGGTTACCCACCGGCGTGATGGGGGAGCTGAGAAGCCCTCTTCATTGTGATTTTGACTTCCCCCCCCCCTTAATCAAATTGTGTGTGAAAATGTTTGTAGTGGTCAGAAAAATTACTAAGCAGTAGCGTCGATGTTCTCTCGCTTCGGTTCTCCCAGTAACCGAGCTTCCCTACAGTCCGATGATATCGACCATTCTACTCCCACGAGCCGCAGCAAGTTCCTACCCGATCGCCAGTCAACATTACTAACAGAAGCGAGAGTTCACTATTTCCAGCGTTACCACTGTAAAGGTCAGCCTCCCATGCTGGCTACTGCGTAACTGGTGTTAACGGCAACACCCTCCAGAGTGAGGAAGCACACAGTAACAAAAGAACCCTTTCTTGAACCCTCTGCCACCCAACTGGCACCGTCTGTTTTGTGCCCGCTTTCCCCAAGAAATACAAGACGATTTCTTTAATAGAGACGCCTTTCACTCATAACCCGCTTAGAAAAAGGACCCGTTTATAAGGTTTCCGGCCACACAGGGACTCCATCAGGTTAGTCGAAAGTGCATGTGTTGCGTATGAGTGGTTTTAAGAAACATAGCCTACCACTATCGGCTACACTTCGATTATTCCGTTGTTTGCGGCCGCATATTCGGTGTATTAGCGACTAACCAGAGAGATTGGATATAATCTCCTATCTCCACTAATCTGTCTGTTCGTTCCATGATCTGCAATCTGTGGACGCGCCCGTTAGCATGGAAAAGTGCTCCAACGTCCTAAGGAAGGTTCCTGCGAGTATTGTTACTATTATTAGAACTGTTATTAGAAATATTATTTTTCTTTACACTATTGTTAACTGTAATATCATGCATATCTTAGATAATAGTGTATAATATGTTAAATGTGAATATATAAATTAATTCTTGATATTTGTGTATATTTATTACATTAATTTATTCTTCTAGTGCTCCGATTTTTACTTATGAAAAGAAAGGTAAGAAGTTCTGTCGAATAAACCAAAGTTGTGTATAATTTTATTTTAATTAACATCAGCATCAAGAAAAAATTTAGGGAAACAAAATAATCCCGATTATTATATTAGGATACTTCCGGTGTCAAAATTTCATATATATCCGTATGTAATTAGATTCCGGCAGCAGTTACTTGTACCATATCGACGAGTAAGAAGTTGAAGGTGCAATCTCACACCCGGTTGAAGAAGGTGCTATTTCGAAGGCATTTACAAGGAACAAATATATTTAAATGTATTTTAATAATATAATTATTTTTGCTCAAACTCTGGTAGAATATATCGACGACTGAGAGATAGAAGGTGCATTCTCCCAGCCCGGTTGAAGAACATCCTATCTGGGAGACATTCCATTTTCTTAAATTTTGTAGAGGTAGCCCTGCAATATATTAATATGCTTTATATTCAATTTGAAAATATCTTTCGAAACCGGGAAAAATTACAAATATCAGGAAATCGACGAGATTCTGCATTTCCCGCTTATGAGGTGGGATGAGTCTTTGAAGGAATCGCATTTGAAGCTTAGGGGGCTATATCAAAATTTAATTTTATGGATATCTAGGTTTTCGTTTATTCATGCACACTTTAATACATAAAAGTTTCAGATACTAGTTGCAGAGTTTGTAAACAGCAATCCGATAATGACCATGGCCATGACCTTGTCGGTTGTCTTTAACTTATTGAATGGTCAGTTTAAAAATTTGAAATGAAATCGTATATTTTTGTTCCCGGAAATCATACGAACGAGAAATAAAATAAAAAGTACACTTATTAGTAAATTGGTGAAATGGAATTTAATTAATGAACAAAAAAAAACAATTATATTAATGTGCAAAGATATTGTGGTTGTGACGATTTCATCGACATAACCAGAATGTCCGATAAATTTTAATTAAGACGGCAGATGTCCAATCGAATTATTACATACCCGCAAGAAAAGCAAATATTTCAGTATTACAAATTTTTAATGACCCCCAAATCTTCCTCTGGGCAATTCTAATCGAAAAGTACTTACTGAGAAAACGGTAAATTCTCCTTATTTTCAGAGATATTTAACATCGAGGAAGGACGTTGCTCATTTTTACTTATCCGCGGCAGGTGCAAATATTTCAGTATTTCGAATTTTTAATGCCCCCCAAAAGCTTCCTCTGGTCAATTCTGATGGAGAAGCACCTATTGACAAGGAGAGTCCACACACTTTGGGAAACGGAACGTTACCAAACTCTAGGATATGATTTCTACTAAAAAAATATGAAGAAAGCCAGGGTTTTAGATTCCAATGCGCTTTTTTATGATAGATATAAGCAAAGAACGAAAAATCTCGTTGAAAAAACCATTGATTTTGATTGCTTATAACTCGGAAACAAGGAAAGATATGCATTTCAACCAAATTTTTAAAAAAGAAAACTGAGATTGAGCAGATATTAAAAAAAAAGAGATAGAGATTTTGAAAAAAAAGAAGCTCAAATAACTTAATGTAGTCAAAAGTTATGGAAGAAATAAAAATTAGACGAAATTTTGGTCGAAAGAAATCATTAAATTTTAATGCTAAATTTTCGATAAAAGCAAAAACAAAAAAATGTAAAAATAACACCATCCTTCTTCGATGTTAAATATGTTTGTAAGTAACGAACATTTTCGGTTTTCTCAGCAGGTACTTTTCCATCAAAATTGTGCAGACAAAGCTTTTGGGGGACATTAAAACAAGAAATACTGAAATATTTGCATTTATCGCGGATAAATTCCTCCTTCAACGTTAAATATCTCTGTAAATATCGAGAATTTTCCGGTTTCTTAGTAGGTGCTTTTCCATCAGAATTGCCCAGGGGAAGTTTTAAGAGAAACTAAAAATTCGAAATGTAGAAATATTTGCACTTGTGACTGATAAGAAAAAATTAGCACCGTCGTTCCTCTATGTTAAATATGTTTGTAAATAACGAAGATTTTCTGCTTTCTCAGTAGATGCTTTTTATTAGGATTGCCTATAGGAAGCATTGTAAGGCATAAAAGATGTGTAATTCTGAAATATTTGCTCTTGTCGCGGATATTTAATAATTACAAAATCTGTCATAATGTACAGGAAAAGGTCTGGCTAATTTCTGCCAGCCTTTAAAAAATAATTATTAAGTGTAGCATAGACCCCCGCTAAATAAATATTTACGCTATTTGGCAAATTCGCGAATACCTCATAATCTGGAATTTGGCATATACTTCGATTTTGAGCATTGTTTTTTTATTTGATAACTATACACAATTAAATAGCAATAACTTCTCATGAAAAAATCGTGGAAAAATTTTTGATAAAAAAAAGTTACTGCAGTGGCAGTGCCGATTTAAGTTTTAAGGTAGTAAATCGTTTTCTTCTCGGAAATGGCTGATGCAATGAAATCGGTTTTGACGCAATGAAGTGGCTGTGCGAACTTAATAGACATGTTACAGAGAAAATTTTCTAAAAAAGCTAACTCATTTTTATTTAAAAAATAAATAAAGGTTCCAAGTTTTTGCTTTTACATCTCCTTAAGAACATCGAAAACCCACATCCCACATAATCATTAATAATTATGAGAAAAATGACAAAAAATTAACAAAAAAAGCAAGTAAACAAACATTACTAACAACGTATTAAACCCCCGTATTTTTAATAAACTATCTTTGTAAGAACAATTTTTGGTTATCGCAAAAAGTTACCCATGCTTTTAAATAATTTATAACAATAACTATGACATTAAACAACCAATAAAAAGATCTTTTTCTTGTACCTGATAGCTCGTACCATCGCTTAAATTACGCAATGCAGTTTATTTATTCCAAAAGTTAACTAGAAATGAAAAAAATTTATTGTAATTGTGAGTAGCATTATAAAAATAATGTACATGTGCTTTTCTTTAATACTTTTTAATTGGGACGTAGAAAAACGTAGTATTAGTACTTTGTAACAAGGATGCATTAGAATACTTTTAAAATAGTACAGTTTGAGAAGCGTAGCTACTTACTATTAAACGTATCGATTCAAAATAGAATATTAAAGAAAATTATTTTACGTTGTATTCGTCATTAACCATGCATTGTCTGAAGGACTTTCTGAATTGTCTCTTCACACTAGCAATACTGTACCAACGGTCCTCGGTTGATTTTAGTTAGGTATTAGTTTTTATAATTAGTGATTATTATGTGTAATTTTCGGTCCTCACTTGACAATCACCAATTGTGAATTGAATTTTCTTTTGCCATTACTGTTTATAACAGAATTATCTTAACAATGCAATAATTAATGTATTTAATCTTTAACCCATTGTATATATCATATGGATATTTGGGAAAGTGTATGATGTACTTGATTAATATTTATTTTATCTTCAAATAATTTTGCATCTGTATTTAAAGCATTAAATTTTAGATCCGTTATTATTATTGAGTACCATTTAAAAATTTTATGAGTTTTATCAGGAATGAGTAAACTAATACACACTCTTTCAACTTACATTCACAACTTTTTTTTGCGCACGGAAAAAATACATAAATTATCTATTCTTGAAAAAACAATTTTAAAATATATATTTATATACACTCCAAGGTAAGTGCATCAATTTTTTTGCAATGATCATGCTAATAGATTCATCGTTATAAGGCAACAAATATACATTTATATTAATATTTCGGGCACTTTTCCCGTTTATTTTGACCACACACACACACACACACACCCGTGCCGGGTTTGCTGGTCTCGCATCGTGGCGCCTCCCCAGGTGGTGGATAGGGGAATGCTTTCCAGATATGGATGGTACCGAAAAAATCAAATATTCGGGGCGAACCAAAACCAGATAGGGGAAGGCACCCCGAAATTAAACCAAGTATGGATAGTGAGCTGAAAACGACACTACCCCAAGCGGGCATGGCAATTCTGTCAAATCCCGCCACTGATTCCGATCGGGTAAAAGCTTCGGTGGTCAGTGCTGGTCCCACGGATTTTGGGGGGGACCAAACTCACACCGTTAAAATGGTAAGAGCTGCGGAGGTTGGTCACTCGGCCTCTGAAACATCTAATGCTACGTGTAACCTGCCCTCGACTGGGATGTCGAGTGACGCTGACAGAGCTTTTCTCCGTCTGCGTGAGAAGGTAGACACCCTGGTGGAGTTTGTTCTTAATAAGAACAACATCCACAAAGAGCTGAAGAGTATGGCGAGAGCAACCAGCAGAGCTCTCAATGAATACGCGCAGGTGAACAGTGCTGTGTGTTCGACAGCGCTGAAAACTAAAATGGCGGATGCGCGTAGGGATGGAACGTGCCAAACCTCGCCCATCTTCCGCGCTGAAGAGCGTCAAAGGAGGCCGGTGGAAAGGGAAAAGCCCTCACCACCTCAGCAACCCCCGGAGAAAAGGAAGAAGGGGTCAAAGCAGCCCACTAACAAAGGTGGGCCAGCAGATGCTTTGCCATCTGTTCCTGAGACCGGTGGGAACCAGTCAAAGGTCCCTGACTGGGCCACGTTAGCGAAGAAGGACAAAAAGAAGAAGAAGATGAAGGGCAGCCAGCCGAAGCAGCAAGAACAGCAGAAACGTGCCAGCAAACCGGCCAAAGGCACGGCAGAGCCTAAGGCCGGAGTAAGACCCCCACGCCCAGATGCCATCAAGATCAAGACATCTAGCGGGGGCTCTTCCTACGCTGACATTCTCCAGAAGGTGAAGGCTGCACCGGAATTAAAGACACTAGGAGAACGGGTCACGCGTATCAGGCGCACCAGGGCTGGGGAGCTCCTCCTCGAACTGGGGCGACCCGGAACGGAAACGGCGGAGCTAAGGACAGTGGTCTCGTCCACCCTGAGTGGATCAGCAGAGGTCTAGCTGCTGATTCACAAAGTGTCTATCACCATCAGGGACATGGGCGAGTCCACGACAGCAACGGAGGTGGCCGCAGCGATTGCAGGAAAGATCGGGCCAAACGTGGTATCCCCGGAAAATTTTAAAACCAGGGGGTCCTACAGTGGCACTCTAGCTGCGACCATCCAGCTTCCGGCAGTAGCTGCCAAAAAACTGCTGCAAGACGGGAAGCTCCGGATCGGATGGGTCAATTGCAGAGTTCGACTGCAAGAGGTATCCTCGCGCTGCTACCGATGCCACGAATCGGGACACATCGCGAGGGAGTGCAAGAGCGCAGTCGACCGGTCAGCGCAATGCTATCGGTGCGGCCAAGAGGGCCACAAAGCAGTGGACTGCGAGGCCAAAGCAAAGACCTCGCATGAGGAAGGAGCACACATCAAAAATGATTGAGGTGCTCCAAATAAACCTCAACCACTGCGCTGTGGCTCAGGACCTGCTGTCCCAGCTGGTCAGAGAGAAGAGAGCGGACGTAGCGATCATCAGCGAGGAGTTCCGGGATCTCGAGAAGTCGAACTGGCTAAGGGATGCCACGGACAAGGCGGCCATCTGGGTATGTGGAAATATACACATCTCCAGAAAGATGGTCGCCCCCCTTCCCAGCTTCACCTGGGTGGAGGTGGCAGGGGTACGCATGTACAGCTGCTACTTCCCGCCCAGCGATTCCACCGAGGACTTTGCAAGATCTCTGGATGGAGTCGTCACCAGTGCTCGGTCCTCACGGCTGCCAGTCGCAATCGTTGGGGACTTCAATACTTGGGCGACGGACTGGGGCAGCGCCAAGAACAACGCGCGTGGTCGCGCACTTCTCGAGGCGTTCGCTCTACTGGGGCGTCAAAGCAGCCCACTAACAAAGGTGGGCCAGCAGATGCTTTGCCATCTGTTCCTGAGACCGGTGGGAACCAGTCAAAGGTCCCTGACTGGGCCACGTTAGCGAAGAAGGACAAAAAGAAGAAGAAGATGAAGGGCAGCCAGCCGAAGCAGCAAGAACAGCAGAAACGTGCCAGCAAACCGGCCAAAGGCACGGCAGAGCCTAAGGCCGGAGTAAGACCCCCACGCCCAGATGCCATCAAGATCAAGACATCTAGCGGGGGCTCTTCCTACGCTGACATTCTCCAGAAGGTGAAGGCTGCACCGGAATTAAAGACACTAGGAGAACGGGTCACGCGTATCAGGCGCACCAGGGCTGGGGAGCTCCTCCTCGAACTGGGGCGACCCGGAACGGAAACGGCGGAGCTAAGGACAGTGGTCTCGTCCACCCTGAGTGGATCAGCAGAGGTCTAGCTGCTGATTCACAAAGTGTCTATCACCATCAGGGACATGGGCGAGTCCACGACAGCAACGGAGGTGGCCGCAGCGATTGCAGGAAAGATCGGGCCAAACGTGGTATCCCCGGAAAATTTTAAAACCAGGGGGTCCTACAGTGGCACTCTAGCTGCGACCATCCAGCTTCCGGCAGTAGCTGCCAAAAAACTGCTGCAAGACGGGAAGCTCCGGATCGGATGGGTCAATTGCAGAGTTCGACTGCAAGAGGTATCCTCGCGCTGCTACCGATGCCACGAATCGGGACACATCGCGAGGGAGTGCAAGAGCGCAGTCGACCGGTCAGCGCAATGCTATCGGTGCGGCCAAGAGGGCCACAAAGCAGTGGACTGCGAGGCCAAAGCAAAGACCTCGCATGAGGAAGGAGCACACATCAAAAATGATTGAGGTGCTCCAAATAAACCTCAACCACTGCGCTGTGGCTCAGGACCTGCTGTCCCAGCTGGTCAGAGAGAAGAGAGCGGACGTAGCGATCATCAGCGAGGAGTTCCGGGATCTCGAGAAGTCGAACTGGCTAAGGGATGCCACGGACAAGGCGGCCATCTGGGTATGTGGAAATATACACATCTCCAGAAAGATGGTCGCCCCCCTTCCCAGCTTCACCTGGGTGGAGGTGGCAGGGGTACGCATGTACAGCTGCTACTTCCCGCCCAGCGATTCCACCGAGGACTTTGCAAGATCTCTGGATGGAGTCGTCACCAGTGCTCGGTCCTCACGGCTGCCAGTCGCAATCGTTGGGGACTTCAATACTTGGGCGACGGACTGGGGCAGCGCCAAGAACAACGCGCGTGGTCGCGCACTTCTCGAGGCGTTCGCTCTACTGGGGCTGGAGATCGCTAACACAGGGACAACCCCCACTTTCACCAAAGCCGGCAAGTCGTCCATAGTCGACCTCACTTTCGTCGATCCTAGATTGATGGGGGGAGGGGGACTCGCCTGGAAAGTTAGCGATCGTTACACGGGTAGTGACCACCAAGCACTCGTGTACCAGCTTCAGCTGACCAGCGGGAGGACAAAGAGAGCAGGAAGAGGAGCAAGAGAGAGATGGGCACCAGCCACGTTTGATCGTGAGGCGTTCCTCTGCTCCCTTGAGGGGGCAAAAGTGGAGGGAACCGCCGAAGAAAAAGCACGAGGCCTCACGAATGCCTTAACAGCGGCTTGCGATGCCTCTATGGCCGTGAAGTTCAACCCTCGCGGCCGCCCACCAATAATCTGGTGGAATGAGGACATCGCAGAAAAGAGACGTGAGTGCCTGCGTGCAAGAAGGCTGCACCAAAGAGCGAGGGGAACACCGTGGTTCCAAGATCGTTCCGCAGAATACGAACCAAAAAGGAGGGATCTCAAGGTGGTCATCAAGACTGCCAAGAGAAGGTGTTGGCGGGAGCTATGTGAGGAGGTGGACCACGACCCCTGGGGCAGACCGTATAAAACGGTTATGAATAAGATCAACCCCGGTTGCGCTGTTGCACCCACCGTCCCAGTTTTTCTGGACGGAGTAGTCCGCCACCTGTTTCCAGAACATCGCAAAAGGGCAACAGAGACGGGCCTGATGGCCACCATTGGTGCAGCCGAGTCGCCAGACATTAGTGAAGCCGAACTGAGGATGGCCGCTAAAGGTATTTCCGTACGTAAAGCCCCAGGGCCGGACGGAATACCTGACCTGGTCGTCAAGACAGCGGCGATGAGTGCTCCGGGCTTGTTCCTGGACGCATTCAACGCATGCCTGAGAGAAGGTTGCTTCCCGGCCCAGTGGAAGACGCAGAGGCTGGTACTCCTACCGAAGGGAAACAAACCTCCGGAGGAGCCATCATCTTACCGTCTGCTCTGTCTACTGGATATAGTTGGGAAGCTTCTGGAGCGGGTGATCTGCGCCAGGCTCGCAGCGGCCATCGGTCGGGCCGGAGACCTCTCCGACAACCAGTTCGGCTTCCGAAAGGGTCGATCGACCATGGACGCTGTAGGCAGAGTTGTTTATTGCCACAAACGCCATCAATGCTGGTCGGAGTGCAAGGCGGATGTGTGCCATCATCTCCTTGGACATCCGGAATGCCTTCAACTCTGCCAGATGGGACGACATCATGCTGTTCCTGCAGCACTTCCAAGTGCCACTCTAACTCAGGGAGGTCACCTCGAGTTACCTGACTGACCGTACTCTGCTCTACGACACCGACGACGGTGTGCACTCCTACAACATCACGGGAGGCGTGCCGCAGGGTTCGGTCATTGGGCCCCTACTCTGGAAAGCTGTCTATGACGGCCTGCTTAGGCAGCAACTTCCGGAGGGTGTCTCGATGGTGGCTTTCGCGGACGACGTGGCGCTAGTGGTGGTCGCAAAGAGTGTCGAAGAGATCGAATATCTCGGAGACGTCTCTATAGAAGTGGTCGCCACTTGGTTGAGAGACCACGGACTTAGTCTGGCGGCGGAAAAAACGGAGGCGGTGCTCATCTCTCGCACAAAAAAGGAGAGGACCGCCACCTTCACGGTAGGTAAAGAACGGATACGGTCGGTGAAAACCTTGAAGTATTTAGGGGTCACACTAGACGCGCGGCTGTCGTTCAAACACCATCTCGCGAACGCGGGCTCAAAGGCGGCAAGGGTGGCCCGTGCGCTGGCGGGCATCATGCCCAACATCGGGGGACCCCAGCAACCGCGAAGGTCTCTCCTTGCCTCGGTGGTGAGCTCCGTAATTTTATACGGAGCTCCTATCTGGGCTGATGCCCTGAACAGGCACAAGAGCTTTGGTGCTCCGTGTCAGAGAGCCTGCAGGATAGCTGCGCTAAGAGTGGCCCGGGCGTACCGAACCGTATCTGACATTGCGCTCTCGGTGATCGCGGGGACCGCCCCCTTCGACCTCCTGGCAGCCGAGAGAGCTGAAAGACACCGTGAGGGTGGGCGACGCGTAGAAGAGAATTGCTGCCATAACCGATGGTCATTGCGGACCGTAGAGGAGTGGCAGCGGAGATGGGACTCAGTCAGGGACGGCCGCTGGACCTACCGCATAATCCCGCGGATCCAGGAGTGGGCGAGCAGGAAACACGGCTTTGTCAGTTTCCAGCTTACCCAGGTGCTGACCGGGCACGGATGCTTCCGTAGCTACCTATTTCGTATAGGGGTCTACGGCAGCGCAGAGTGCCCGGCTTGTCCAGGGGTGGACGAAGACGTGGAACACGTCCTCTTATGGTGTCCTCGTTTCAGGGAGGAACGGGACCAGTTTCAAGTCACTTGGAGCGGTCCCCTCACCCCTGAGGGCATCGGGGCGTGCCTGCTTGACTCCCAGGAGGGATGGAACGCGGTAGTGACCCTCTGTACGTCCGTAGTGGACAGGCTGGGTCTCATCAGAAGAGAAGAGGAGACAGGAGTTGCGATAGCAACAGTAGTGGGCTAATCTAGCCGTGCCTCCCCCCGCGAAGTAATGCCTTGCGGCGGTTTCCGCGGGGGAATAAAGGTAAGAAAAGAGGTGGAGTTTTAGTGGGTATGTCTATCGACATCCTTGATGGAGTCTCGCATGGCTCCAGTCATGGTGCATTAAGCATTTCTCCACCTCTTCGAAAAAAAAAAAAAAAAAAAAAAAAAAAAAAAAACACACACATACACACACACATATATATATATATACATATAAACTTCGCAATAGGGGTTTATGACGCCCGACATAATAAATTTATGTACAATATAAACTATTTATTCTTTATTAAATAAAACACCACTTAATTCTTCGAGTTCGTTGCTGGAATCGAATCAGCTGCACTGTCGCTCTTTCTATCGCGGTATAGAACGGGCTGACCGGTCGCCTGTGCGCCGAGATTGTGTGGCTTAAGGTCGGTTTCCTACCGGGAAACTCACAACGCGAATGCAGGATCGGCCTGCACTTAAAATGCACGCACAAACACCACGGTAAAATAATCACGACGAAGTTAAGACACAGTACGCGGGGGAACAACATCTGTCACGTGTCAAGTCATTTTAGTTCATTTTAAAATTTTAAAATGCACCAAATTTTGGGTACACATTGCAAATGTTTTTCAGAATACAGAAAAAAATTTTTAGATACTGGAATTTATTAGCTCTAACTTTTACTATAGAACATTATATGTAACATTCGTTGCTAATTATGTTTGGAATTTATCCTTCTGTGTTAGAATTTCTAATCTCAAGGTCATTGTTACATAAACTACATGTCAATATTCCATTTGAAAAAAGTAAAAGTTCGCCACAATTGATTTTTTTATCCAAATTTCTAAAAGAAAGCTTGGAGCAATACCTTTCAAATGGTCCATAGCAATTTACGACCTTCAATTCTGCAAAAAGTTATGATAATTATTTTTTAATAATTTAAATGGGAATGACCGTATTAACTTTTGTGAATTTTTTGTCTTTCTTTAAATTATCATAATTTTTTACAGAATTGGAAGCCATAAAAATGCTATAGACCATTTAAAAGGTATTGCTTCAAGTTTTTTTTAGATTTTTGGATAAAATAATCAATTGTGGCGTACTTACACTTTTCTCAAGTTGAATATTGAAATGTGTTTTATGTGACATTGACCTTGAGATTAAAAATTCTAAGCCAGAAGGATAAATTCTAGACATAATTAGCAACGAATGTTACTTATAATTTTATCCAGTAAAATTTGATAGATTTTTAGTTAAATAGTTGTAAAACAGCTGGTGTTGAAAGAATTTCAAAAAAATTTACTTTTTGAGGTTAGAATAACTTTTGGAGAAATAGATTACAGTGTCTAAAATTAATTACTATTTTCAGAAAAACATTTTCAGTATGTACCTAAAAATTTGTGCATATTAAAATTTTGATTGGATCACTTCATGTGGAATACACATATATATATATATATATATATATATATGCGTATTTATTTTAGAATGTACACCCTTCATGGTCATGATAAAATAAAAAATAATGATTTTAAAGGGTTAAACCCAGGTTGTAATGAAATTAACAACCAATTTTGATGTTAAAAGTTGTACAACGTTTCGTTTGTCAGGTTTTGCAGACCTCTTCATGTACTATTTAATGAACAAAAAACATAAATAAATATACAAAAAACTTATCAAATAACAACAATTCACAAAAAACACTATATATAACATAACAATCTTTGCCAAATAATTGTCAAACAGTTAGCACTGATCTTCCATTACACGTAGTAGGGTAGAGTCAAGTGAAATTTCAAAAATTGTTATTGTTATATATAACGTGTACAAAAGATTGACATATGTACAAGATTCGCAAAATTACAAGGATGTGCTTGGTCTGAAGATTTTACAAGTTCTACGAATAATTTTCCACGGTTACAAGATGTTGTGGTAAATTCTACACAACATAACAGTATCTTCTATCTTATTAATAGCATTTTTAGTACTTTTGATATGAAGAATTCCAGAAATCAAACGTTTTTTATAGCAATTTCAATATCCAAAACTTTAACATTTTCAAAATCGAATTCATGATTTTTATTCTTCTTGTGTAAACTCACAACAGATTCCGGATGACGTGACTTACTATATTCAGAAATGCGTTTTCTAAGTGCTCTCTTTGTTTCGCCGACATATGATACAGAACAACTTTTACAATTAAATTTATAAACAGCAGCACATATGCCGATTTTTTTTAATTTATCCTTTCCTAACTGTATAATGTTACTGAGTTTGTTGCTTATAACTTTAAATGTAGATACATTGAATTTTTTTAACATGCACGAGCATTTTTTAAATAAATTTGGATAAAAGGGTAGAGATAAAACTAAAAATGGTGCTTTTTTATTGTCTTTACATTTAACAGAAATTTTTATTTTTCAAAGTCTCTCATTAATTGCCTCGTCATAAAATTTATTTGAATAGTTATTCAGATTTAAAATATGTTTTATTAAATTTATAGTATCCTTGTGGAAGTCAGTGTGAGACAGTAAAATTGGTCTATCAATTAAATTATAAACTATATTTTTCTTCTGTCGGTCAGAGTGATTTGAATAAAAATTAAGTATTCTATCAGAATTTGAAGGGTTTCTATACCAATTAGTTAAAATTCTGTAATTTGATCTAATTAATGAGATATGTAAAAAGTTTATAATGCTATTTTTGCCAACTCATAAGTAAATTGAAAATTTTCACTAAAACTATTGAAAACGCTTATAACCACATCAACATGTTCTTAGCGAGCCGTGCTCCTGGTCCATTATATGGAACGAGTTGCTTATTAAGGGGATGTCGGAGCCATAGCCTCCATCAAAAGCCGCTCGATCTCTCGGTTTCGAATGGCGCTGTAGTCAGGTGTCGATTTCTACGATAAACGTACTTAAAACATAAATTATAAATTTTACAGCTACATAGAGCTGTTGAAAGATACTTTCCCCCCTAGCTATAACTAAAATTAAGGTAATTGTAATATTATTCTTGGCAGTAAATGTTTATTTTTTTAAAGAAATGTGAAATACGTTTCGTGTAGCATTACGGCAGATATAGATTCATTGAATATGAGACGTATTTCACATTTCTTTAAAAAAATAAACATTTGCTTCCAAGAGTAATATTATAATTACCTTAAGTTTAGTCATAGCTAGGAGGGAAAGTATCTTTGAACAGCTCTATGTAGCTGTAAAATTTATAATTTATGTTTTAAGTACGTTTATCGTAGAAATCGACACCTGACTACAGCGCCATTCGAAACCGAGAGATCGAGCGGCTTTTGATGGAGGCTATAGCTCCGACATCCCCTTAATGGCCGCAGCAACCTGTAAGCCAAGCAACTCATGACTGTGCGAGCCGCCCCTGAATCATCAACGCATGTACGCGAGTAGTAAGGTTACCTTATAGCGCGCCGACATGGGCGTGGCCTAACAACAATGGTGTCTGGCGCGAACAATGGGATTGTCTAGCGCGAACAATGGTATTGTCTAGCGTGGACAATGGGGTTGTCTAGCACGGACAATGAGGTTGTCTAGCGCGGACAACGGGATGTCTACCCCGGCGGTGACTCTCTGCCAGAGAGGGAAAGAGAGGGAAAGAGGGAGAGATAGATAGATAAAAACTTTATTAGGTTTTTGGGGTAGAAACCCCGTAAACACAAAAATATACATCGTTGAAAAGTTACATAGTATAAAATAATATAACAAATATAATTTAACAATAAAAATAACAATACAAACGCAAATAAAAACATTAGAATATATAAAACATGAGTAAATGTGCGATGTATAACGAAGGATGAATAAATAAAAATATAAAATACAAAATAGTAAAATAAAATAAAATAAAATAAAATAAAATAAAATAGTAAAATGGTGAAATACAAAAGAATAAAACAATAAATAATAAAATAATAAAATATCACAGCGTATGGTATAAGCTTTAAGCTTCGGCATTCACAACATTTAATACTGATAAATCACTTACATTACTAATGTTACTTAAATTACTAATATCGTTTAAGTCGCTTAAGTGGGGACGAATTAAATTTTCGCGAGTTGCTCTTTCCTCCCAAGCTATGGAGTCGAGACGAAGAAAATGAGCGAAAGCAGATGATTTGAAAGTGATAAAGTGGGATGGGTAAAATGACGCGATGGAAAGCGAATTTAACTGCTTAGTGGCCGTGATGACAAATGATTTGTGAAGCAATTCAGTGCGAGGTGGAAGGTAGGTCAATGGTTTAGGAGGATGGCGAGATGAAATGCGTTGATCGGTTCAGCTATTAAGTCTAATGAAATGATCTGATAGGTAATGAGGAGAATTATGCGACAAAATGTTAAATGATAAAGAGGTGATGAAGAATAGTCGTCTCGACTCCACAGGTAGCCAGCCCAACTTTAACCTATAGGGCGTCACATGATCATATCTACTTAAATTTCCCCAAACAAATCTCACACAGGCATTGAGGAGCCTCTGGAGTTTTAAGTTTCTGGTCTGGTCCAAGTTGTTGTAAACCGCACAGGCGTAGTCAAAGTGAGGTAATATTAAGGCTTCAACGAGAAATTTACGGGTATTCCTGGAGAAAGCACGTCTATGAAAACGTAGTGAACGTAAAATCCCGTGCACCTTCTGAGATATAGCTAATAAGTGCTTGGACTAGTCCAGAGTGGGCAGCAGCCAGACGCCTAGTGATTTCACTTGATTTTCGTAGTGGAGACAATTATTCAAAAGCTTAACTCGCGGGGCAGTGGTTAGATCTATACGCGAAACATATGACTTACTGCCCAGGACCATTACTTTGGTTTTATTAACGTTTAGGTCTAAACCATTTAGGGAAGCCCAGGATGCAACCGCATTAGCATCATGTGTGATTCGTTGGACACCCAATTCGAATTCCCCCGGAGGAAAGGAGTAGTAAACCTGGGCATCATCGGCATAGATCATATGATTACTGAATTCGAGAACATCCGGGAGATCGTTAATAAAAACTGAGAAAAGCAAAGGACCCAATACACTGCCCTGCGGTACGCCTGAATTGACTCGTCCACCACCGCTTGTAAATCACCGACCAAGTAGTAAAAAAACCACCTCAGTACCGTGTTCGAGCAACCTACATTATGTAGTTTAAGCAACAAAGGGCCGTGTGGTGTCGAATCAAACGCCTTGGGGAAATCGAACAGGACCAAAATAGTGATCATGCGCGAGTCAATGGCCCTTCTGATGTCGTTAAGAACACCCAAAAGAGCAGTCTGCGTGCTGTAGCCTCTGCGAAACCCTGCCAGTTTATGATTTGATTCTAAATAATAAGATAACTGTGAGTGTACCAACCGTTCTAGTATTTTAGAGACCTCACAGAGTTTAGCAATGGGCCTGGTGTCCGAGCAAGATTCGATCCTGTTCGACTTCGCCAATGGAAAGAGCAAAGATTGCTTCCAGCAATCGGGAAAAAAACCGAGTGACAGCATGTGGTTAAATAAATAAGTAAGCTGCGGAGTTAATTGTGGTTCGAGCACTTTGAGCATCGCTACAGATAACCCGTTCGTCCCCACTGCCCTTGATTTTGCATTAAAAAGAGTACGCCAAACTCCCAAGGAACTAACTGCATTAAATTCAAAGTTAGGCGAACTAGGAGGGTCGGAAACAGAGGAACAAATTGTGTTTAAAAAGGAAAGTGAAAGCGAAGAAACCCGATTGAATATTGAGATATAATGATTGTCATGTTGCTGGGTGGAGAATGTATCCAATGGAAATATATTGGTTTTGGTGCACAGGCCAAGGTTTTTTAGTTCCCTCCATTTAGCTTTCGGGTTTGCAGTGTTTTTTAATTTGTTTGAAAGAAAGTTATATTTATTGCTATCGAGGAGGTTTGAAACTCTGTTTCTTAATGCTTTGAATTTCTCGTAGTCTTCTAAGCGGTTAGATGCTTTGAAATTCTTAAATGCTAAATTCCTGGATTTAATGAGCTTTCTAACTTCCGCTGTCACCCAGGGCTTGTATTTGTTGCTAACAGTTGTCAGTTTCGCCGGTGCAATGGAATCAAAAGCAGAGACAGCTGAAACCAAAAGATGAGATACGGAAGCTCGGAGGTGAGAGGCTGAATCGCCATGAGAGTAATCATGAATAAAAGAAAAAGAATTGCGATCGAAAGGATAGGGTAATGAACTTTGTGGTACCGAGCTTAATGAATGATGGTTATGAGAAATGCGTAATAAGTTAGGTGAAGACATGCTAAGTGAGTGAGAGTTATGAGAAGTGAGTAATAAATTAGGTGAAGACATGCTAGATGAGTGAGTGTGAGAAATGGAAAATAAATTAGATGATGACATGTTAAGAGAAGTAGAGCGGTGAAATAAATGGATCAGGTGAATGAGAGTGAGGTGAATTATTGATGGGAGAGCAAGAGAGCGAAGTCGAATTCCCATTCATATTCAAATTCGAGTTCAAATTCGAATACAAGTGCAAATTCAAATTCAAATTCTGGTCAGGCGACTCTAATGGATTTGAAATATGAGGTTCAGGTAAAAAATGAGGTAAGAGGGTTATGTTGGAATTATAAATAGTATTGAATGTGTTGGCCAGTTCTTGGAGGTTGATCGCTTCCAAATCACGTGACCAATACCTTTTTAATTTGGGCGGATCTCTGTTAATAAGTAATTGAAGTGCTATGAAGTCATGGCCCGCAGCAAAAGGAGTTGTTTATTTATAGTAATTAAAGTCAGGTGAAGGGTCACTAATAAGGAAGAGATCAAGCCATGTGTGTGAAAAACCCAGAAAAAATCAGAAACAACGAGAGATAAATTGAGGGCTGTTATATTAGCTCTTATCATGCCTGCCGCAGCACTTGAAGACTTCATATCAATATTGAAGTCCCCAGTAATAACAGCAAGACTGTGTGAAGGAAGGATATGCAGTATAATAAACTCAGGAGAATTCGAGAATAGTTTATCAGAATGGGCCAACATATTAACTTTGTACTCATCTCTAACATAAATAGCCACTCCTCCTCCTTCCTTACCCACTCGGTCAAGTCTGTAGAGAGTGTACCCAGGCAATTTTACTATATCAGAGGAATCTGCTTCAGTAAGAAAGGTCTCTGTAAGTGCAATCACATCGTAGGCTTGTGGGTAAATTAATGATTCAATTGATGCGAAGTGTGTTTTGAGTCTGTTGATGTTAATATGAATGATAGTATGATTGTGAGTATGATTGTGAGTGAAAAAGAGACGTCTGACCAGCTGCCCTTCATAAAGAAGGAAGAGTAGGGTTGACCGGTGGAGAATTTGGTGGTAGGGAGAGGAGTTCAGCTTCGGAATAAATGCGGATTAAAGCACCATTCGAGTTTAAAACAATTAAATTTATTTTGACAAAAATTATAATAATTTTCTCAGTAAATTTAAAGGCGTGTTTATAATTTGTTCACGTTTAACGCAGATTAATTTTTTTTTATATTAAGAATAGAAGATCGGGCGTACATTCAATCGAAATCGAGGAGGCAGCGCGAAAAAAAGTAAAGGACATTCTGTAACAAAAGAGTTATCTTATTTATATTCACAAGATAATGTGAAACAAATGGAACATAATGAATTTTAAGTAAAAATAGAATCATGATGAGGCCTATTCATAGGCCTTTCACTCTTATCAACAGCGGTCTATTAGAAAAAATAGAAGCACTATAAACGAGTTTAATGAAACAATCCGATCAGCTCACGACATTTGAGAATATAATCACGACACTTGAATCGAAAAATGATCATTTAAACGAGAACATTGCGACATTAAATTCAAAACTTGATGAAACGCAAAATGCGATAAGCGGATTGTCGAATTCTCAAGAAATTAAAAGTAGTTTGATCAGGATTTTAAATAAAAAAGAACGTGACAGTCAAATTAAATTAAATAATATCAAGAACGATTTAAAATCATAAATAGAACGAATTTGAAATGTAAACGCAATCTCTATAAACTCAACGGTTAGCAATTTAAGACATAAAATTGAACTACAATTACTGAAATTCGCAGGTGATGCACAGACTAAACGTCCTATGCGTTTTTTAAACGAGCTTGAAATTTACATTAGGTGCACCGCAAGTTTATATGACATCATTCAATTTCAACGACTTAACGGTAAATATTATATATGTGGGAATCCGAAAACTAGTAAAAGATTATATTATCGGGTATAATACTGAAAAAATTACTGTCCAAGTAAAGTTAAAACAGAATAATTCTAAGTAAATGCAGTGATAAGAAACTTAATTTATAGAGCCAAGGGACAGAGTAATTTACGAACATTTTGAATAAAAAAGAGACCGATATATAGAGTTTAAAATATTATTCAAAGCCAATACGCACATAAACGGGATTGCCGATAGTGAGATCAAAACAAAGGTGTTGCACAAGAGTTTTTACATATTGCACTATCATATCAATGCTCGGAGAAGAGCCGGTGATGAGCGGCATGGACTAGAAATGCAAACATTAGAAGAAAGCAATAAATTAATTAGCCAAGATAAGGAAGCAGCTTCTTGGGTGATGTCGCAGTTATAAAAAAAAATACCAAAATCTCCATATTAACTACGGCGCGATACAGAAAATGCATGGGATTTGATCATTTTATGATCACGCATATCCAATCGGATGCAAGCATAGAAAAATCGAGAAATTAAATTACGCAATTTCCATCTACAGTAAAACATAAGACAAGGACAGGTGCATAGAATTTTAGGATATATAAAGAGCATCCAGGATGGACACAGCCACTCCTATTTTTTTGTCTAAACCTTACGTAAGACGAAGCTCTGCAAGTTAATTCTTTGATTGTATATCCGAGGGCGGAGCTCTGCTACCGGACTTTAAATCTAAATATATATTCAAGTCGCGAGAAATCTTGTCTTCGGGAACCGAGACACATCGCTTGTATTTACAAAGTCGGCGCCTGTAAGTCTAGAGGGACATCACCCAGCCACACTTGACGCGGCTACCTATGTCAGAGGCAGCCCGTCGTTCGTCAATATATATATATATATATATATATATATATATATATATATGTAAGCTTTGTGCGCATGATCTTACACGACGTATAGTGTGCGTGACGATAACAGCCGATGGGGACACGAAGCGGATGAAGAGAGAGAGAAAAGACACGAGCTTCGACTCGAGATGTAATGTAGTCCACTACACTGATAATTAATAAAAGTTTGTTAAATAGACAATATAAAACTAGTTAATAATAATAACTATAATCAAGTAAGACTGTGAAATTGTGTAAGGTGTTAAAGAGATCCGTGAAGCAATATCTTTGATTGTTGATTCTCTTTATTCTAGGTTAGGACAACACGTGCTCACTTTGTAAATATTATCATTATGTAATTATACTAATAAAACTCTTTATTCTAGACGAATCTAATCGGATTGCTTTCACTGATTATAAAATCTCCTTATATATATATATATATATATATATATATATATATATATATATATATATATATTTATATCTATTTATGTTTGGGTATTTGAGGTATATTCTTCTCGACAATTTATCCGCTTTTCTAATATTCGTAAAGGCAAACCTGATAATTTGAATAAATAGTGATGGTTCTAATAATAATTATTTATGCACTTAAGGAGTAAAAAAGGCATTTATTTCGGGGATGAAAGTTACTGCCCGAGCTATAGCGGTATAATCGCCTTTTAGAGAAAGTTAATTAATGATTGCGAACCTCCTCAGGGTATTGAAGAAATATTTATGCAATATAAAAATAGAAAATTTATGTCAAACTTTGATTTATCAAATAATTATTGGCAGATCGTTCTTACTGAGAATAGTAAGAAATTCACCACATTTATACCAGACAATAAAGTCTGCGAATATAGCGTTGTTCTATGCGAAATAGAAGTAAGTAGGGCGGCACTATTTAGGGGTCCAGATAAAACTATTTCGGGATTAGATTTTTTACCTACGTTTATAAAGGATTTATTCATTATATTCCGACGGCTAACCACCTCGGAACCGGCGGCTTTCAGAGTAAAGGGGAATAATTTTAAAGAAACACTCACAAATTAAAGTTAACCACAACTGTAAATTTATTTCAACATCAAATTTAAAATATGTTATAAAACTCCGGCAGCGATACACAAATAATAACGCGATTCGCGACCATCACTTACACGTGCACACGTTCACACTCAAATTAAATCCGTCCGTCCGTCGGTTAGATAAATATATATAAAAAAATAATAATTTGACCGCCCGTCGTGCTAACCGTAACTATACTCACCTAACTTAGAACAACGCTGTTTTAACTGCGCTCACTCTACTCAACTCAATTCTCTCTCTACTACTTTACCTCCGGCGGAATCTTAACAACGGGTCTATGACCTTCTACTTCTCTCCTCAAGCTTTTCACTCGCTTAGGGTGTCTGTCGAAATTTAAGAAGATAGGTGACATCTTTGTGGATGGTTGCACGGCGGTATTTACGGTATGGTGAAATTCGTGCACATGCACGTCCTAATTCCGGTGATCTCCGCCGACAAACGCTGCTATTATCGACTTCAGTGTTCTATTACTTCTCTCGACCGGATCAGCCTGGGGAAAGTACGGAGGTGTCGTGACGTGTTTCACCCCATACCATGAATAACACTAATTCCTCCAACGCCCTTCCAACCGACTTTCCATCTGCTGATCTCAAAGATTTCACCTCAATCCACCTGGCAAAGAGATCCTGGAATACCACCAAGTATCAACACTGGCTCTTACTTGGTGGAAATTCCATGAGATCAGCAACTACTACTGCCCACGGTCTCTCTACGATCCGGCTTTCCATTAAACCGACGGGTCCTGTCTGCGA
The DNA here is from genome assembly GCA_026168455.1 of Theocolax elegans. Classification (NCBI taxonomy): domain Eukaryota; kingdom Metazoa; phylum Arthropoda; class Insecta; order Hymenoptera; family Cerocephalidae; genus Theocolax; species Theocolax elegans. The sequence continues at coordinate 28,922,259 of CM047425.1, forward strand.
TATCTTGTATTGCTGGCAGATCTGGAAGCTACGTACAAAGTCATGGGTATCGTACAACATGCCCTTCCAATAGTGCTCTCTGGCCAGTTTGTCGTACGTCTTCTCAATCCCTAAGTATCCAGCAGACTTGACACAGTGCGACTCTTGTAACACTTGCTGACGACAGTCCGCTGGCACAACTAACCTTCAACCTTCTTCCGGCGTAGAATATTGGATCAAGTAATGGGTCGTATCTTTGGCGATATAATAAACCGTTCTCTACCTTCCATCTATTGAATTTAGCTGGACGTTCTGGCACTTCTTTCAACATTATAAGATACCATTGCCCCGCTATATCTTCAAACGCCGCTACGTCTTCCTCTTCCGACGGGCACATCCTGGACAAGGCGTCTGCGACCTGGTTCATAGCTCACTTCCTATGTCCCACCTTGAAGTCCCACTGCTACATATCCAAGGCCCATCTGCAGTCATCGAAGGGCACTATGGTCGGTAATGACCGTGAAAGTCTAGTCTCGATGTACGGACGCAACTTCTTAATCGCTCACAACATGGCGAGACACTACTTCTCCGACGTCGTATAGTTTTTCTCAGCCGGCGTCAGCACTCGATTGATATAAACTATTGGATGTTTATCCTTCTCCTGCGTGAGGACGGCCCTCAAGGCGAAATTATTGGCGTCGCACTGGTTGTAAAAGGTTTATTAAAATCTGGTCTGGCGAGCACTGGCGCCTGGGTGACAGCTTTCTTCAGAGCGTCGAAAGCCTCTTATTGCTCATCTCCCCACGTCCTCTCTTGGCTTTAACTGAGAAGTTTTACCAATGGTACTTTCAGCTCAGAATCCTTGTCAATGAATCTGGCGTACCAACTGACCATTCCCAGGAACCGGCGTAATTCTCTGACATTCCGAGGCTCTGGGTATTCTAACCGGCGAAACTTTCTCTGGGTCAGGGTGCAATCCTTGACTGTCAAGTATAAAACCCAGATAAATTACACTGGCACAGCAGAACTCGCATTTGTCCCGGTGACCATCAAACCAACATCCACGAGCTTTCTCAACACAAGCTTCAACCACTTCAAGTGCCCGTCAAAATTTTCTGTTACAATGATTATGTCATCTACGTAACAGAAAATATACGGTTCGTACTCTGGCCTGAACAACGCATCCACTAAAAGCTGGAACGTTTTCAGCGTATTAGTAAGACCAAACGGCATCCTTTTAAACTGGTATTGCTCTGATCCTGACACGGCAAAGGCGGTATACTTTCGGCTGGTTGCTTCCATCATTATTTGAAAATATGCCTGCTTCAGGTCGATTTTCGTAATGCACTTTGTCCGACGCATTTTATGATAGATGGAATCCATCGTGGCCATAGGATATCCATCCTTTTTCGTAACCTTATTTAGATCACGGTAATCTATGCAGAACCGTATCGATCCATCAGGCTTCTTGACCATCATCGGCGCACTGCTCCAATATTTGATGGACCTCTGTATAATATCATTACGCAACATCTTATTGACTTCATCTCGCGCAATCTCCAACATCCTCGGTGGCAACCGGCGAACCTTGTGCATTATAAGCTATGCATCTCCAACATCAATGTGATGTTCGGTTAGATCTGTTTCGGCAAGAGACTTTCCACGAGGCACCCAACACGTTCTCGTTGGTCATCTCGTAACTCCTGGATGCCGGCGCATTCGGCATATATTGTCGCTTCTCCGGCTTCCGCTGTGGCGGCGAAAGTTCTTCATTTTCCTTCTCATGTACGCCACTCTCCTCGACCTAGACGGGTGCCTACGTCGAAAATCCAGCAGAAATCCATGCCTAGTATGACATCATGGTCTAAGGCGTTTATGGTTTTGAGCGGAATTATTTCGACGTATCCGTCTATCTCTTGACTGATGTTCAGCATTCCTATTACTCGGCAAACGTTTCTTGTGACGCTATTAATCGCTGTCTCACATGGTTCCAACGGGCTCCTGAATCTCTCCATTACCTTTGGTTCAACGAGCGAAATCATAGCTCCTGGATTAAATAAGACGCTACAACACTCTCTTCCAAGATTCAGTTCTATGAAATTCCTATTATCGGCTGAAGTAGCTGCTACATTCTCGTCATCTCAACGGACTTCATGCTTCTCCTCACCATTCGTCGGCGGAATACATAATTCCATCCGCGTTCTCTTCGGAATCGCCCCTGTACTACTTGGATTCGGCGTCGGATTACTCTTTATCTTCTTGTCTACTGGTAAGTCGAGGAATGGTGGTGCTGAGAGCATCTCTATGGCGCGTTGCACTATATGTAGCCTCGAGAATTCCCATTCTTCTTCGAGATCCTGAATTGGCTGTAGCTGCGTGGCGACTTCGCTCTCCTTTTACTTCACCCTTTCACGAAACGTTAGTAGACTTTTCCGCGAGTATTGCGCTTTGTCTATTGAATGATTCACGAACTCTGGCTGGAGAAAACATAGACCTCGTTTCTTCAACCGCTTCATGTTTACCTCCGGTATATCGTGATTCACGATATATTCGAACGAAAAATTTCATTTTCATACATGTATTTTCTATTTGAACCAAGAAAAATTCGAAGAAATTGTGAAATTTGAAATTTTTTCCGAATTTGAAGCAAAAAGTGCTTTTTACGAGAAAAAAAATCTCTTCTATGTGCTGAAAAAGTCTTTTAGAAATTTATTTCCAAAAACCTTTTCGACTCATATTGAAGAGTAGATAAAACTGAAGCTAAAAAACTTGTGATCGTTACAATAGCTTATTTATTTTTTTTGCAAACACGCCCGCCAGTTTAGAAAAAGTGGAAAAACGTAAACTCGAGAAAAAGCGCTTTAAAGTTTATGAACTGGAAAAAAGTTAATTTTCGACTACTTACGGCAATAATTCGCTAATCAGCTATTCCTGCGCCATACAATAAACCTTCAGCTTCCTCATGGAACTCATTTTGTTGAAGTTGTTCAAGTCTACAGGCCGTACGAGCTTCCTTACTGGAAAGAGACGAACGTCGTCTTTCTCGTTCAATCCGTTGTATGTCGACATTATCCGCAAACATTTTACATTGCTAGCCAATTTTCAAATTGAGTAATTGCATGGTATGCAGAACTGCTGAATATCCTTCATTGAACATTCCTGCAGCCATATACGCAGCAATTTCTACGATTTTTTGACCAGAATTGAGATGTTTCGGAGTTATGCGCCAGACAGTGGAGTTGAACGATTCGTTCGAATTTTGCTTGGCAATGCCAAGCTCGCTGATGGTAGTACTGTGGTCAAGTGATTCTACCATTTACCATAGGTAAAGAGACTCGAGAAATACGTGTTGCGATTATGCCGAACCTGGATGCTGAATGCTACATCGGAGTAAATTTTATCCGAGCGTTCCGAGCCGTCCTAGACCCAGATTCCGACTGTTTATTTCTAAAGGGAACGGATCAAGTCCTACAGCTGGAAGTGGCAAGTATGGAAAGTGGCATCGCTTCATTATCATCAGCAGGTGTCGCTGACGATACAAAAGTAGAGCGCACACAATTGCGCCAACTTCTAGACCAAGTGTTGTCTACAACCTTGCCAAAGATCGGCCGTTCTTACGATGTCGAACATATAATCGATGTCGGATGAGCTAGGCCGATCAAACAGAGGTACTACCTCGTCTCTGATAAGATTCGAGAGGAAATGCAACGTAGAATTCGCGAGACTGGCGTTATTGAACCCTCGAAAAGTGGTTGGTACAGCCCCTTGATGATTGTGAAGAAGGGTGAAAATGCAGGATATCATACGCCAACTCAAGAAACCCCGATATATCTCCTCGATCGACATAACTGTCCGCATCACCAGATATCTCTACAGGAACGACAATACAGGATTGGCAAATGCAGGCGCGACATTCCAGCGCATGATCGATCAGGTGATTAAACCAGAACTCGAACCGGTTGCTTATGCATATCTCGACGATATCATTATTGTCACTGAGACCTTTGAAGAGCATAAGCAACTGTTGATCGAGGTGTTAACTCGCTTAACAGAAGCCGGTTTATCTGTTAACCGGGAGAAGTGAGTTTTCTGCAAGCCCGAAGTAAGATACTTGGGTGTGCGAGTTAACCGAGACAGGATACGACATGACCCAGTTAAAGAATATCCGGCTCCCAAGAATTAGAAGTAGCTGAGACGTTTTCTCGGTATGGCATCTTGGTACAGACACTAACGCATCTGACCAAGAAAGACCAGAAGTATCTTTGGCTGGAAGAACAAGAGAGCGCCTTCCAGCAGCTTAGAGCGTCCATAAAAAACGGAAATACCTGGTCGTAGTATGGGCGATTAAGAAGTTCATACCATACATTGAAGGTTAGCAGTTTAAAGTTGTCACTGACTATATTAGTTTTTGTTGGTTATGCAATATACGGTTCGCAAGTTGGGCGTTATAACTCCAGTCTCATAATTTTACTATTGACCAGCGGTTGCTTGACTGGGGTGATCGGCTATCACAACTACCTGAGGTTCACAAGAAAGCTTCAGCTAGAGCTAATAAAGCTCAGGATAGGCAACCCGGTTACTGTGATGCCGGGAGACGAGCTGCTTCTTTTGAAGTCGGGAACTTGGTATAAACGGAGAACCGAGTCCTCTTATTCAGCGCAAGAGGCATTTAGGCCAAGTTAGCTCCAGACGCCGTCGCCAGACTGCGTGATCGGTGATGGTAATGCACAGATGACTGAAACACCCGTTCTATACTGCAACGTGAACGAGACAGAGATAGAGAGAGAGAGAGAGAGAGAGAGAGAGAGAGAGAGAGAGAGAGAGATTGATTGAAAAGTATTTATGTATGCCTAGGTTACAAATTAACCTTAAGGCAATGATTATAAGTTATACAACATTTATAAAATATACAGATATAACAGTATAAAATAAAATATAAAAGAAAAATATAATGTATATAAAGAAGAATATACAAGAGAAGAAAAATAGTAGGTGACAACGCATCATAAACAGGAAAAGTCATGTTTAACAATGGTAGTAGCAATACGGCATTCAATTTGCTAACGGCTTAAATCATACTAATAACTAATCACTAGTCGCTAATCACTGCTCTTATCAACTAAGTAATTATATAATCTATTCTTAAAAATATTGGCACTAGTAATTAAACGCAGTTCGACAGGAAGCGAATCCCATAGATCCATGGCCTGTATTGTATACGAATTTCGGTACGTACTTGTACTAGCTAGAGGGCGCTCAAAACTAGAACAATTAATACGAGCTGATCGTCGCGCTTCACTACTAGGTGATGGTAATAAATCAAGTAAATAAACAGGTTTTCTTATAGTAAGTACCTTATACGTTAACAGACCAAGGAAATACATACACCTAGTTCTTATAGACAACCAGTGCAATTACTTATAATAAGGCTGGAGTCTAGAGTCCTTTATTAACTTAAAAATATATCGCACACAGACATTTATAAATCGCTGAAGTTTTACATTTAAATACTCTGGTAAGTCATTATAAACTACGCAGACATAATCGAAGTGAGGAAGGATTAATGAAGTGACTAATTTTTTCCTCAATGCAAAAGACAAAAAATTCCCTTTATTTCAGAGTTTGTGTAAGACACCATGAACACGTGATATAATACCTGCTACGTGGGAGTTCCACTGCAAATTTTCGTTAATCGTTAGACCAAGATTGCGAACAGAACTCACCAATTTTATTTCATGACTGTCAATTATTATAGGGCGTAACATTTCTCTATTCACATACCTTAGCTGTTGGACAGAACCTATTAGTAATGCTTTGGTTTTACCAAAGTTTAACTTAAGACCGTGAGTTTGGGCCCATTTAGCAACCCGTTCACCGTCCTGAATCAATTTATCAATTGCTGAATTACAATCGGGAGGTTTAACATGAATATAAAGTTGAAAGTCGTCAGCAAATAACATACCATGGGTGAATTGAAGCACACCGATTAAGGTATTAATAAAAAATCAAAAATATAAGTGGCCCTGGGGTTGAACCTTGGGGTACGCCAGACGAAGTTTCAATAAAATCCGATGTAATATTATCAGGACCCACAACAGCTTGGGATCGGCCAGTAAGGTATGAGAAAAACCATTTAATTACATCATCGGCGAAATTAAGACGTTTTAGTATCTTAAAAAGTTCTACATGGTTGATGGTATCAAGCGCTTTACTAAAATCAAATACAACTAAAAATGTGATCTGACCCCTTTCAATGGCCAATCGTACATCTTCAACAACTTTCAAAAGAGCTGCTTGGGTACTAAAGGATCTGCGGAATCCAGATTGAAAGGGCGATAAAATATTATTGAATTCTAGGTGAGCAGTAATCTGACTAGTAACCAGCTGATCAAATACCTTCGCAAAATGAGGAAGATTAGCAATTGGACGGGTGTCAGAAAGCGTCAGAGGCTTAGATGTTTTACTATCCGGGACAATTGAAGCACATTTCCATATTTTAGGATACTGCCTGCTCGTAAGGGATAAATTAAACAAACTGGTTAGGTATGGAACAATTATAGGGAATACATCCTTAAAGTATATTAATGAGAGACCATCCAAGCTGTAACTTTTGGTCTTAGAGAGACAAGAAGATACAGCAGCCTCTACTTCCTGAGGTGTAACAAATGTAAATTCAAACAAAGGATAATTATGAGCAGGAGGCAAACTAATTATATCACATAATTGCTCAATGGTACAACTTGGATGTTGACAGCTAACTGAGGAATAATGTCGAATGAGTTCTTCAACAGAAAAAAATTTTAAAGGAGAATTATGCCTGTCTCCAACCATCCCTAATCTATTCAGAAGTCGCCAACAGTGAGACTGATCGGAGTTTTCGGACAAAGATTTCTCGTAGAAAAAGTCACGTGCCAATTTTATTTCACGTTTTATCTCTTTACGCAAAGACTTATAATGGGCTAAAATAACTGGATCACGGCGACGTTTAGCAGTCTTGTAGAGACGGTTGCGGATTTTGCACTTGAGTTTAAGTTTAGATGTTAGCAAGGGAGCAGGGCGCTGACGTACATGTCTCGTAACAATAGGAGCGTACCTATCTAAATTAATAATAAGGACGTTGCGTAGAGCACTAAAGTACAAATCAACAGTTTGAGGTAGATTAGAGGATTCAAATACGGCATTGAGGTCAGCAGAGATTGATGTAGCAAAGAGAGAGAGTGAGAAAAATTATTGAAATTTCGCGTCGTAACCAATTTATATTTAGGTACTACTGAGTTCAACTTATAATCTATGTAAATAAAATCATGGCTATTTATAAAAGATCTCTGCGATTGTTGTGTTGATAAGACTTTATCACTTGAATCAACAAGTATCACATCTAATCATGTACTAGTAGAATCCCTATGGTGAGTTGCTTTAAAGGGTACAAGATAATAAGAATTTTCAGAGATTAAGTCCCTTAAGTGCTTGCTATAATAATCATCAATAAGTAGGATTGCATTAAAATCACCTGCTATAATAACATTACTATATAAGTGGGAACGTTCTTGGAGTGCATTAAAAAATTTACTTAAAACATGGCCTTTAGGTCGCCTATAACATGAAGCAAGTAAGATTTTGTTAGTATTTAAAGCTAACTCTAATAATATATATTCAGTCTCGTTGAGATTATTTGTTTGCGGAGTATCAAGTACTTTGAATGAGATACCACTACGTATGTAACATGCAATACCGCCACCCTGCATATATTCGCGTCTTCCAGTAGTCGACAAAAGACCTCTGTCATTACGTACCAAAGAATAGTTAGAGATGTTGTAAGTTGAGTCTGGTCGACTAGGTGTTAACTAAGACTCAGAAATTGACAAAATGTTCATGTCTTCGGTACCAAGAAAAGCCTCAATTTCAGCTAAATGATCCAGTATCGAATTTGCATTAATTTGAGCTACTCTAATCTCAGAATCACAGTGGGTAGTAGATTGGTAACTAATATTGGAAGGCAGTCATAACAAATTGTCTAGATCAGAAGCAGTAATGATCTGCACACGATCAGCATTATCATCTTTCCGTACAAAAATTTTTCCATCACGCGACCAGATATATTTGTAATTAAGCGGCTCAAGTTTACTCTTAGTTAATAGGCGCAGTTCATGTATGGAAGCCGGTAACATTTCATAAAGATTCAAATGTTTATCTGACAGATCACCCGAGTTTTCAACCAGCTGACAGTATTTAATTACACCAAATTTTCGCTTGGTTTCCAACACAAAATTTCGCACATCATTAGACTTGAATCTAATAATAAAAGATTTCGTTGAGAGGATGTGTGAAGATGAAGTAGAGGCAGTTGCATGATTAACAGTTGACACTAAAAAAGGGCGAACTTCAAGTATGTCACAATACAAGTTCTCAAGATTAAGCAGTGACAAAATTCTCTTTGAAAGCTCACTAATAAGTACCTCACAAGTAGATGGAATGCCTGTAACTCTGTTGGGTGTTAGAAGAGGCATTTGCATACAGTTCTTTGAGCTGCTGAACTTCGGCACGCAGTGTAGCATTTTCATTTTCAAGCACAGACATACGGTTACTAAAAACTTCGAAGTTTTTATCTAACCTATCAAGCTTGTCTTTAATAAAATTAGAGTCCGCTCTAGAGCTATTGAATAAAAAGGCTGATTGCTGAGATTGGGACATAGATTCCCAGTTACTCGGTAAATCCATATTGTCCGAAAGAGTTTTCGTATAGGAGGTATTGAGTGAACTGTCGAGCGAAGAATTCAAAGAAGAATTTAATTCACGCACATCATCAAAGGTGGAATGGCGCGCGGAAATCGATACTGAAGAAGAGGTACTACCAATAATACTAAGTAAATACTGCGACTTCAGAATAGGCTTATTCAAGTTTAAATTACAACAGAGATCAGCAGGCTTATTTTTTAAGTATTGTTTCACACAGCCTGGATGGAAAAGTTTATCGCACGATTTACACGTTACAATATAGGCGGAAATGTGCCTAGTGTATCTAAAACATTTAATTACACTCGATTTTGAATATCCACTCATTTAAGGTCACCCGCAGTGACAAAGAAAAAGAAGAAATTTATAAATAAAACTTAGTAATTATAAAATTTAACAAACAAAAAAATTTAACAAATGATAAATGTATTGAGCAATCCCAACAACGAAGAATAAAATACTTAATAAATAAAAACGAATAAATAAATAAAAGAGAAAAACAAATAAAATAAATAAAAAGAAAAATGAAACGTGAGTAGCTATAATGGCACCATAGCGCGACCCAAACGAAGATGACTCATACGGTCAGCTACTGCGACCAGGTCGACCGCGAATTTTTTTTGCTGACTCTGCAGATGAGCAGACTTCGCACGACAATCATGAACGGCCTTGACCCCGACAGACGTGCGCATCGGCGAGTCCGTAGTGCTACCGATGTTACATGATATATTTATATAAACAAAGTCGATGCATCCGAGTGCATCGCTGAATCGTATTTTACAATATAAGGAACGTGTTTAAGATGATCTCACTTATTTTTTACTTTAATTTAACAACTTTCAAAGCGTATTTTATTCTTAATTTCTTAATTTTGTAATATAAGATGATTTTATAGAAATAAGAATTTAGTTATTATTAATTCGAAATTTAACAGAGATCCTGTACGATACAAATTTTATATATTTATTTTTAACATGTGGTAATGAGAAAGGAAAAAAAAGGATACGACCGGGGTTTACTAGGATAACACAATAATCACTTAAATTATGCACATTAAAAAATATATTTTATTCATTAATTACTTATAATAAGATATTAGAATGTATTATTACAATACTTATAAAATTCTAAGTAAATCGGTTATCTTTTATATAATCTGGCACGTACACTTTTAATTTCTCTGACATGTGGGACACACCCAACCTCGACACCTATAGCAATAAAACCACTGGGTCTGCCGTTTGGATTGTCTATAATACCGTCTATTACAGACCTCGCATGAATTTTTTCGGGTAATTTGTTTTTTTTTCGGCACAATTAAAACAGGCTTCTTAATCTCCTCTTGCAACAAACATGTATCGGTGATTCTGCTGGAATCTTTATGTACTATGATACTTGCTGGCTGTACAACTGAACGATATCTTCTCATTTCTTCATGTAAGTAATTTATAACCTCTACAAAACATGGTGGGGCTATTGATTCATCAGCCGAAAATCCTTTAAATCCCGAATCGAAATTTTCAGGATTATTTTCACTGTCTACATCTGTAAACAAATTAGCATTACTATCGGGCTCTACGATTACTTCAACAATTTTTATATCACTACTGTTAGATATTATTTCCACATCAATTTCCGACTCGTTCTCACTGTATACATCTGTAAACGAATTTGAGTTGCTATCCAACGTTATAATCACATCCACATTTTTTATATCACCACCGTTAGACACTGTTTCTACATCAATTTCCGACTCATCGCTGAATAAATAATTACTCCTCAAAATTTCTATTTTGGTTTCATGGACCGGTAATTTATCGTTATCGAAAAGATTCGGGAGAAACTTATCTGACATTTTGCTCTATTCGAAGCGAAATTTCTACTGACCACATTGAATGGAGCTGCATCGCTCTTGCTGGAATTACCAGCCTAAGCACATTTTTCTATGTTCCGTCATATTCTCGTGTAAAAGATATCCGACTAACGAAAATAATTTGTGCATCTTGATGTTTTTTAATAAAGAAATCGGGTTACATTGAGAGTATTAATACGTCTAAGTAAAGTATAACGTTTAAGTGAAATTGTATATTTCCACGTATTTTCATTTCATTTCTTTTCATGTATAAATGTCGATCGACGCAGATGGCTAATTTAATATTACTCATTTAATTTTAATCGGTGCCAAATATCTACGAATTTATGTTTCAAAATTTATCACTTCTCTAGCATGATTGTGTTTTCATTCATAACGATGATGCAAACCAAACGTGACTCTCATCGGTACGATTTCTGCTGTGAAGTATATTTTATAACGTTCCTTATACTTGAGGTTTAAAGAAGTTTTAGAATTTTACGAATTGTATTTTTTGAGTTATTGTACTCCCCCCACTATTCGCAACTGAGTAATCGTATAAGTGGAAAACAAAAGATGACTTATACGGTCAGCTACTGCGACCAAGTCGACCGCGAATGTTTTTGCTGACTCTGCAGATGAGCAGACTTCGCACGACCTTGTCTATTTTTTATAAATTTTGTCTTATCGAGGCCTTTTGTCAACATATCTGCTAGATTAAATTGAGAATCTATTTTTATAATATCGAAGCTACACATATTTGTAATTTTGGTATCTTGGAGACGCAAAAATTCAAAAAAGCTGTACAATTGTATCGAGGGATCAACGCAACTACACAACAAAAATTTTGTTTTTCCAAAAAAATGAACTTTTTTTTATGTTTGCATATGATATGGGTGAGTCAACGCGATAACGATGCTGGACCGACCAAGTATGTTCCTGGAATCTCGATTATTTTAATCCTTGATTCCGTCTCTTCCCTTATTCTTTCATTTCTGTAATTGAAAAAATGTTTAAATAATCAATAACTTTTAAATATTATCCTACCCATCGGCGTATATTCAAAAATAGTTTTTTTCGTAAGAGATCAAAATTTTTTTATTTTTTCGATATCTCCGATAGTTTTAGAGATATTGACGGTTTTAGTTTTTTAGGTAAAAACTACTTTCTTTAATCTTATTTTAGAAAAGAAAAAGTATCGTCATACATCAAGCTATTTCTTATTCTTAAACAATAAATTTCTATGTACCGTAACTTTATCCTGCAAAAGATATAAAGTTACACTGGTTGAGCGTTTTACAGTAAAGTTGTTTATATTTTGAAACTTTGCTGTTTTAATTTCTTAATCATTCGGTTACAATAAAATTGTACGACACGATGAGTCATCTGACTTGTCAAATTTCTTAAGATTGACATTTTTTTTCTTCAAACGTAAAAGATGTAAAGTCCATTATTCAGCACTGATCGAGTTTCTATTTTAAAGTATATAAATCATTATATCTTACGATACCACTCATTCAGTTCTTGTACAAAAGTCATGGAACGCGTATCGAAGCTTCACGCGATTAGCGTACTGTCTTGTGTTTTACGTATCGTGATAAATTGTGAACCTATGATTCGTACTTTATCACGAAATATGAAAAGAAGTGATTTAAAATCTTTACCGACAAACGTGATTTTAAATAAATTAAAAGCAATTTTGTTACACTGTCGTTTGAGTACTATAAGAAAATTATATAAATTAGGTTTGTTTGAAAACAGATATATTTTGGAAATAGTGGTAAATGTCATTAAGCGTTTGTATCCTCAAGGACACCCTGAAGCTAATGAGATTTTACAAAAATATAGTAAGTACCTACCGAGATTGTCTGAGATAACGGTTATTTTAAACGTACCAAAGTAAAGTAACGACGAATTAATTATATTTACAGTATTGCTTCAAATGCATGAGGATTCAGAAGGTGATAAATTAATATCAAACTGTGATTTAAGAAATGGTAACTTAAAAATTATTCATATTTGTTAAATATATTAAAACGTTTTAGTAAATCGTTTTTTTTTATAATTAATTACAGTATCAGATAATATGCCGTCGACAAGTAGTGCATGCACAGAGGTTATCCACTTATCATCATCGCATAGCGTTAGTAGCGGTAGTGAAAAGGATGACTGTGGAAGTGAGACTGAATCGTGTGAAGCAGATGATGACGATGACTATAACCGTATGTAATTGTGTTTCACCAACCACCAACTGTCAACGTGAGAAATTACATTAAACAAAATTTTCTAGAAGCTGAAATTCAGAATGGTCAAGGAGTAGAAGGAGGTACTACGAACCCACGATTTTTAATCGAAAGTGAAACATCCCGTTTTTATGAACATTTCGGGTTAGAAGGTGTAGAACTTCAAGGTCGTATAGCTAATGATCCAGATGGTTACAATATTTTAGATTGGTTGGAAAGGGCAATAAGAGAATTGCACGGAAAACTCATCGACGGTCATAATTCTAACGATTTTATTGGTATCACGATGGACTCGGATAGACTAGCACACGGACCTCTTTGGTTGTCTTATAGACCTATTAGGGATTTTAAGGCTTGTGAATTGTGGGATATGATATTTAATGTAGCACAGAGTGGGACAGAATTCAGTATGGACAATTTATTGACGTTTAAATGCAACATCGTGAATGATGTGAGAGATGCAGGACGTGTACCATTAAACGAAGAATCTGTGAGTAAAAAATCAATTTTAACTATCAAAAATGATGACAGTCTGTGCCTACCGCGTTCGATCGTCACAAGTTACGCATACCATGTCAGAGGTCAAATTCGTTCAGGAGAATTGCATAAATATTGGAACAGTATACGTCGAAGTAATAGCAGTGTACAAAAAAAAGCTGCTGTAGATCTAGTGCGCCAGGCAAACGTAAACATTCCATTAGCAGGATGTGGGATCGAAGAAATTCACAATTTTCAAAAGATTTTTGCACCACGCGGTGTAGCTGTAGTCGTACACTCTTTTAGACATTTTGGTCGGGGATATTTACCAATTTATGATGGAGCGAAATTTGTCATCGATATAAATAAACAGATTAATTATACTTTAAGGATCATGTACTATGAAACATCGAGACACTATCAACCTATTTTAAATTTACTAGCAGCAAGCGGTTCAAGAGGATACTGTATTCCTTGTAACAAAACGTACATAAATGTTGAGGATCACAGATGTTCAAATAAATGTTACAAATGTATGAAATTTCCTGCTTGCAGTGTAACTAGTGTTACAAAAAAATGTTTGATTTGTCTGAGAGATTTTTTTGATGATCATTGCCTCGAAAATCATTTAAGAAAAGGTTCCTTTAATAATTCGTCAAGTGTTTGTGAAATGATTAGAAGATGTGGAAAATGTTCACAAACTATACGTTTTAAAAACCGTAATAAGAAACACGAATGCGGAGTCTCTTTTTGCAAAGTTTGTAAAGAGTTTTTACCGGTAAATCACTTTTGTTACATAAAACCAGTTAAAAACAGCCAATCAATTAACCCCAAAAATTTATATTTCTTTTACGATTTTGAAACACAACAAACATTGACGTTAACAGGTGATGAAAATAAAAAAGTACATATCGTCAGTTTATGTGTAGTTCAACAAGCATGCAGTTTTTGTCTCCAAGATACCGAAATGACAAATATGTGTAGCTATTGTGGTATACGGGAATACGTATTCACTAGACCCTGTACGAGAATTCGTAGAGTTGGTTGTTGCCAGAAGATCCACATTCACAAAAACTGTCTGCATCGCTCACAACTCTCAAGGTTTCGATGCCCAATTCATTTTTAAGTATCTTGTAGAGAAGTATTGTGACAGGATTACACCTACAGTCATTTTGAACGGTACCAAAATTATTTCGATGAGTATTATGAACGTTAGATTCATCGATAGCCTAAATTTTTTTCATATGCCGTTAAGTAGTCTACCTAAAGCATTTGGGATATCAGGTATCGAAAAAATTTTTTGAAGGATAATCAAATAGGTGTCGTACCAAGTGGTGGTTATCGAAGAAAAGATAATCAATCTGTAAAAGCCATACAATGGTTATGTTGGATGGAGCAAAAAGTTTTAAAACGTAAAGTCATTCATGCAGGAAACGCACGTGAGAAAAGACTTGTGGAAGGTATTTTGGTAGACGGGTATTGCGAACCTATTCAGAACGATCAACACCGAGGTATGGTTCTTCAATTTCACGGTTGCTTTTGGCATGGCTGTGCTAGCTGTCATCGGATTAATAGAGATAAGGTTTTGTCAACCGGTGAAACAATGGATAATCGGTTCGAAAAAACTTGCTTTATTAGCGAAAAAATTAAAAGCCACAATTACGAATTAATTGAGATTTGGGAGTGTACTTTTCGAGAACAGATTACGAGCAACGAAGAAATGAAAATTTTTTTAAAAGATATTTCACCAACAATTGCACGCAAACCTCTGAACCCTCATGACGCCTTCTTCGGTGGCCGTACAGATAGTAATGTAAAAGTTTATGATTGTAAGCCAACGGAAAAAATTAAATACGTGGATGTTTGCTCGCTTTACCCATATATATGTAAAAGAGGTAAATACCCATTGGGTCATCCGAAGATATATGTGGGTGAAGAAGAATGCTACAAATTCATGGGTAGTAAAACAGACATTTCCAAAGTCGATGGTCTTGTAATGTGTGATATATTACCACCTCGTAATCTATATCACCCTGTCTTACCTGTAAGAATGCACGGTAAATTAATTTTCCCACTGTGTCGAATGTGTTGCGAACAGTCTGTGCAAGAAGGTTGCCAACATGTTGATACAAAAGATAGACTCTTTAGCGGTACATGGGTATCTGAAGAAGTAAAGAAAGCTATCGAAATGAGGTACGTGATACTCGATGTTTACGTAATTTGACAATATCAAATGACTCAGTACGACGCATCTACCAAAACTGGAGGAATTTTTACCCAATATATCAATGAATTTTTCAAACGAAAAACGGAAGCATCCGGATATCCTCCAGAATGTTTAACAGACGAGGACAAAGATACTTACATAAAAGATCTTGAATCGCATGAGGGTATTCTGATAGACAAAAGCAATGTGAAATTCAACCCTGCTTTAAGATATCTAGCCAAATTGTGTCTAAACTCTCTTTGGGGGAAGCTAGCGCAACGAGAAAACATGTCTAAGACAGAAGTTATAAAAGATCCAAAAGTTTTAGTTGATTTACTAGTTGCTCCAGAGATAAGTGTAAACAGTATCTTACCCGTCAACGATAAAACGATCTATACATCGTGGTGTTATAAAGATGATAGTTTTGATACTGTCAGTACAACGAACGTTGTGGTAGCTGCGTTTACGGCGGCTCAAGCACGTTTAAAATTATTTGGGTATTTGCACGAGATGGGCCGTTCCGTACTATACTATGTCACGGACTCTGTTTTTTACGTTAGTAAACCCGGTGCAAACGATTTACCAATTGGTACAATGCTCGGAGATCTAACGGATGAAATGGATGAATATGGTCCATGTACATACATTACATCTTTTATATCAGGTGGACCAAAATTCTACGCATACAAATATAGGTCGCCTGACGGTAACCAACATTGCACTTGCAAAGTAAAAGGTATCAGATTGAATTACGATACAGATCAATCAATAAATTACGAAACTATTCGACAAATGATAGAGGGCTACAAAGAGAGGGTAGTCGTAAACCCTCAATCGATACGTCGTACAAGATTTCACGACGTTATTTCACAGCTTGAAACAAAAATGTGCAGACCTGTGTACGGAAAAAGAAAATTTATCAGATTGGATAAAAGTTTACCTTACGGCTACACGGAAACGTGATTTACCTTCTCTACCAGTAATCCGCACAATCGGAATGGAAGAAGCCTGTATAAAGTTATTCATTCGTTTCCAAACGATAAATAATTTTGCTCGTACACGAACGCGCCGGAGCGCGAGTGGGTCGAGATGCTCGAGCAGTAGGTAATGTGCTAAACGCAAGTTTGCGAGCGGTCGCGCGGGGACTCCGGCCGCGGCGATCGAGCTCCTCGACAGGGGTACAAGCCTTTTCGAGATAAAATACAGAATTTTTCGGTACATTCAATCAGTTAGAAACATGGATACAAGGTGGAAACATCCTTTCACATCAATTTTAAGCGGACCCACAGGTTGCGGCAAGACGGTGTTTGTTAAAAAATTTATTAAAAACATCAACCATATGTGCGACACGAAAATTGAGAGAAAGATTTTTTATTATACTGAATGGCAGTCGGGCTACAGAGATTTAGGCAGCGATATAGAATTCCATGAAGGTCTACCACAGAGTACCGACTACGCTAACGATCCTCGACCGAAATTGTTAATTATCGATGACATGATGCGCGAATCGTCATCCGACGGTGGAGCGATCGTTAATTTGTTTACAAAGGGTAGTCATCATAACAATTTAAGCATTATATTTATAACACAAAATATTTTTCATCAAGGTAAGGGTCAACGCGATATATCGTTGAATGCTCATTACATCGTGCTATTCCGGAACTTGCGCGATCGCGCACAGATAATTCATCTGGCTCGTCAAATCTACCCGGAAGATACACGATTTCTCAGGGAAGCCTATGGAGATGCAACTTCGCAACCGTACGGTTACCTGTTACTTGATTTGAAACAAGATACACCCGACAACTGTCGATTTCGCACATCCATCTTTCCCGACGATCCTTACCATTACGTGTACGTGCAACGGAAAAAAATAAAATACGGGGACTTCGCGAATCAGCTGCCAGTCGTGTCTCTATGATGGCATCGGAAACTCGTCGTCGAAGACAACCATTCGACACTAAGACAGCGATCGTTTTGAGAGCGTTGTACCATTTGACCGACGAACAAAGAAAAGCGTTACTCGCGAAAGCCGACCCCAAACTAGTTAAACATATTTGTGAATGTGCTCTGAACGTTTTGATTGGTAATGTACCTCTCAGTAAAAATCATAAATCACGATTAAATAAACACGCACCGATTCTACGCAAATTAGCTGAACGTAACGTTAATTTGACAAGAAAGAAGAAACTAATCGTTCAACGAAGAGGGTTTTTACCAGCTCTTTTAGCACCTTTGATAGGTGCCGTTTTAGCCAATCTCATATCAAAGTGAAATATGGAGCACGCAAGGAAAATGATACTTGTGCCTCACGAAAGTGTGACTAGAATGAATCAGCAGGTGAATTTGGAAGGCAACTTTATGAAAACCGTTCAAACACCGGGTACGGTGACTAGCAGACTCGATGCAGAAATGAACGACATCTTAACTTCGACAATGGACGAGCGCCAAAAATGGCATCTTTATGAACAGGTATTGCAAAGATACCTACATTTCAAAAACAACGAATCGCGAATCGATAATTTCAACGATGTGGACATTAACGAAACTGTTAAAACAACTACAACCGAAGAAGCGAACAAAGATCTTGACAAATTTGTGGTTGATAGCGTTCCAGTCAAGTTTCAATCCCAAGCGAAACATTTGTTGCGTTACTTGAGAAGATACGGTAAAGCATCATGGAATGAAAATTGGAAACTAATGATAGATGGCGTGACTGAAAAAGGTATGAATATCATAGATTTGGTGAATGACGCTGTGAGAATTAGAAAAAGAGCCCCGCCTTCGGGACGTGCTCAGTTTGCCACGTTACTTCGTAGGGCATCGGTTCCTAGAGAGTACATTGGAAACGAACAAGTCTGGAAGGAAGTTATCGCTTGCACACCGAGTAAAAAAACGACGGGAGTTGACGCACCTATCGCGAAGAAGCGTAGGAAGAAAAATATTTCAGCCTCTTCCAGTAGTGGTAGTAGTACAGAGGTTGAAGAGGTTAATGAAGTATCACCTCGAAATCGAGCAAAAAGTTTATCTGCTATACAAAACCCAGGGTTTTTGGATAAATGGAAGAAACTGGAGCAATTGTTTTAGAAATGGATGAGGTTGATAAAAACCGAAAAGCTGATGATAAAAACGTACTGGACACACTAATAGATTTAATACCTTTCGAAATGCATGTACCTGGGTACAAATATTGAGGTCCCGGTACAAAACTTGCGGAACGTTCAGAACGCGCAGAAGTAGGTATAAACCCTTTGGACGAGGCGTGTCGCCACCACGATATCGCTTACGCCAACAAAACTACGAATCGTAGCAAAGCTGATCGTGTTCTGGCCGAGCATGCTTTTTCTCGCATGCTAGCTGGTGACACACCTGGTGACGAGCGAACTTTTGCCTTGATAACAGCCTGCTGTATGGTTAGTAAAATTACCTTTGAAAAATTGTTTAACCGAATTAAAAAAGCGATCAAGTGCAAGGATAAGAAAAATAAGAAGAAGACAAATTCGTTAAAATTAAAAAGTGTAAAAGCACAGACGAGAAAGTTAATAAACCCAAAGTTAAGAAAAATGAATAAAGAGTTATCACGGTTGTATTACAGACTCCCCGAGTCCACAGCATACGCGGGAGCTGACAAATTGTTACGTGCGACGCGTAATTCGTTTGATCATCAAAGAGTAATGAAATGACTCGAGAGTCAAGATGCGTACAATAAACACAAATTAGTTAGACGACGCTTTGAACGGAGGAGTTACAATGTTCGGAATATTGATGATGTTTGGGAAGCTGATTTAATGGATTTGAGACAATTGAGATGTTATAACGATGGTTACACGTACGTGTTAACCGTTATAGATGTGCTTAGCAAATACGTTTGGGTCGAACCGTTACAATCTAAAAGCGGTAGAAACGTTGCTAGAGGAATTGAGAGTATACTAAAGAATTCTGATGGACGTATACCTGTGAGTCTGCAAAGTGATAAAGGTAAAGAATTTACGAGTCGTGAATTTCAAGATGTCCTCCAGAAAGAAGGAATCATTTACAGAGTTGTACGCAGGCCCGATGTTAAAGCAGCAGTTGTCCAAAGAGTCATCAGAACGTTGAAAGAAAGATTGTGGAGGTTTTTCACGCATATGCACACGAGATGGTACATTGATTTGTTACAAAGTTTAGTCTCGGCGTACAATGGTACAAAACATTCAGCCACCAAGATGGCACCAGCCGTGGTAACACGTTTCAACGCTGCGAAAGCTCGTAAAAATTTGGATTACAGATACACTTATAATGTGAAACAGCAACAACGCAATAAATACAAGATCGGTGATTTGGTCCGTGTCAGTCGAGCGAGAAACATTTTCACAAAAGGTTACGAAGGTGGTTGGTCCGAGGAAGTTTTTAAAATCTATCGCATTTCCACATCTCGATACCCTGCTACATATTTTTTGAAAGATTTGGACGAGGAAGAGATTATTGGATATTTTTACGAGGAGGAGCTTAGTAGAGTGAATTTGGATTTTTCTAAAAAAGTATTTGAAGTTGATAAAATTTTAAAAACTAGAGGACAGGGACGGTCGAAGGAGTGTTTTATAAACTGAAGAGGATACCCTGAAAAATTTAATTCGTGGGTAAGAGCGAGCGAAATAGCATCATTAAAATGAAAGACCAATTTTACATTGTACTACCGAGTAACAGTAGTATGCAATATTTTCCGGATAATACTACAACGCACTATATCACACAATTACCGCAGCCTGTCCGTCTACAAGGTACATGGAGTGTGGCTCTTACGGAAATTCAAATACCTCTTACATTTCAACACCTGGTGACTGAAGAGGATAGAACTGTGCATATGTTAATCACACCTGAAATAATTGACATAGCACCGGGAAAATCTGATTTAGAAACAATGGGGTATACAGTGACCGACGCTTCGTTTTTACATCCTGGTGTTTATAAAAGCATAGAAAGTTTAATTGAAGAAATAAATAGTTTATACTGTGTTAAAGATCACTTGAAATTTCACATAGAACGAGGAGGATACACAGCTGTGCGTAGAATATGTGCGCATCAACCTTGTTCCGAAATGTTACATTCTTTTTTCATCTCTAGAATAGTCAGAAAAATTCTTGGATTCGACTACGTAGCGAATTAAAACCTTTGATTGTCGATAAAGATAAATTGTTAGTTTCTGATCGACCGAGTAATCTGTCAAATAGTTTACCCGATATGTTAATGGTGTATACAGATATTTGTGAACCGTATGTGACGGGTGATGTCCAAACACGTTTGCTACGAGCTGTCTCGTTAAGCGGTACAGATTACACGTTTGGAGGTGTGAGGATTAAAACTTTTTCTCCACCTACAAGGCAAGCCTATAGCATTCGATGCTGGTACTTTGACGTTGACACTGGACTTTCGACGTCAAGAATAAATAATGGATCGTTACGATGAATATTTTAGTCAGCAAATTGGTGGTGGAAGAGGCGGTGTTGGACGTATTTACATCGGGAGCCCTTATCAAAGAGGACACGGTGATATCGGTTCATTCCTCGCTGGAATTTTCCGAAGAGTGTTACCTCTCATTACACGCGGTGCAAAAGCTGTAGGTAAAGAAGCATTACGTACAGGTGTGAACATCGTTTCTGACGTGACGTCTAATAATGTACCTTTAAAAGAGTCGCTCAAGGCACGTGTTCGTGAATCGGGTGTAAATTTAAAAAGAAAAGCTAATGAAAAGCTGGACAGCTTGATGGAGGGGTCTGGTTATAAAAAACAACGCATCGACGGTGCACTGCAGTTGTTACCTGCAACTGTGTCAGGTCGTATCAAGAGATCTGTCAAGAGAAAAGTGAATAAAAATTGCAAATCGAGAAGTAATAAAACAGTCAAGAACAAGAAGAAAGTTAATAGGTAGAATAAAAAAAATAAGAAGAAGAACGTTCGAATAAATCGTGATATTTTTGGTTAAAATGGCTTTCTTACATACACAATCTTGCGAATGTCTCAAATCAGAATTATTGTTATTTGAGATTCCACCGACGCAGACAACTATTGAAGGATCGCAATGGGTTCAGTACAAACCTATCTCGTCATTGACAAGCGATTTACCTATCGAGTTTGTAATACCGGGAAACAGTGACGAATATCTGGACCTTGCTCACACTACGCTGAGTTTACGTGTTTCTTTAAAACATACCGGTGGCACGATTGACGAGCCTACACGGCAGAAATTGAAGAAATCAGGACCTATCAACAATTTTATGCATTCGATGTTTAATCAAGTAGACGTATTTTTCAATTCTAAACCTGTATCGCCACCTAATAATTCATACGCTTATCGAGCGTACATAGAAACTTTATTAAACTATGGCAGCGGCGCAAAATAGTCACATCTTATAACTGTGTTGTGATCCGACGATACACCTGGAAAAATGGATGATTCGGAAGGAGGTAATATGGGTCTCACAAATCGTTCCAAACTTTTAAATTATGAAAAGTCTGTTGATATGATTGGTCATTTGCATGGTGATGTTTTTAATCAAGATAATCTATTGATAAACGGTGTAGAAGTCCGAGTTAGGTTGGTTCGATCACGAGATAGTTGTTCCCTCATCGATCCATCAGGGCTACTATCTGTCTATATTGACGAGGCCAATTTGTTGATTAGACGTGTAAAGATTAATCCTGGAGTGTTATTGGCACATGCGAAAGCTCTATCCAATACTACAGCAAAATACCCTGTTACACGGGTTGAACTTAAGGCTTTCACAATGCACAATGGTGTTCACGGTGAAACATTAGACAACATAATTCTTGGACAATTGCCAAAAAGAATAATTATTGGTTTCGTAAAAAATAAAGCTTTTAATGGTCATAAAGATTTTAATCCTTTCAATTTCGAAAACCTTAACATTAATTTTTTGTGTTTATACGTGGACGGAGTACAGATTCCGTCAAAACCATTACAGCCTGATTTTAAAACGAATCAGTTGTACGTTGATGCATACCATACGTTATTTTCTGGAACAGGCATACACTTTCTAAACGAGGGTAACAAAATTACACGTGAATCGTATCCTAACGGATTCTGCCTATTCGCCTTTGACTTGACACCAGATTTGTCAGCGAATGATCACACACACTGGAATTTGATTAGACATGGTAGTATTCGATTAGATGTAAGATTCGATGATCCACTGTATACCACCGTGAATTGTATAATTTATGCTGAATTTGAAAACATATTAGAAATTGACGCATCAAGACAAGTAATGGTCGATTTTAGCGGATAAATGTTTCATAGATGGAGCTGTTTTATGGTTATTGTAAAATGCAGCATTCACGCGTGTCAGTACGTCTTAAACCTCCAAGCTATCACCATGGATATAATCATCGACATTCAATGTTTCAAAGAAAAAGAAGATACGGTAACACCTAAGGAGTTTGCGATCATTTCAGTGAACGAAGATTTTAGTGAGCATTGGTTCGTTACACCAACGGTAAGAATCGAACGTTTAACTGAAGATATAAGAAAACAAAATAACTGGTTAACAAAGCATCATCACGGTATAGATTATTTCGAAGGTGAAGTGTCAAAGAAGACGATGATAAGAAGTTTAAAAGAAATTCCAAAAAATGTTCGTACGATCTATACGCGTGGTAAAGAAAAATGTTTATTTATTCATAAATTGGCAGCGTGTGAGGTTATTAATTTGGAGTACGACAATGAATGTCCGTCATTTCAAAATCTACCATGGAGCGATAAATACTGCATCCATCACGGATTAAAGAGGTCATATTTACAATATAGCTGTGCATTAAATAATGTTTACCGCTTAAAAGAGTGGTTAAACTCAAAAAAAAGAAATACACCCGCAGAATTCGACTTTAGTACACCAATACAGTTTTGCGATGAACAGTTTGGAGATTTTGAAACATTTATCCGTCATCCGGTCTCACACAGTGGGTGTGTTCCCGGCAGATCAGATACCACGGGTGTGGATGAAACCGACGGCATTTGTTTTCAATACTGACGACCATACGAAACCTGGTATGCATTGGGTTGCTGTATACTTTGGTAAAAATGGGATCGGTTATTACTTTGATAGTTATGGAAACCCTCCGCTTGTACCAGCTCATATTAATAGAATAAATAAAAATTGTAAGCGATATCGTTGGAATTCGCAACAACTGCAAAACGACTCATCTGACGTGTGCGGTCAATATTGTATTTTGTTTCTTCGTTATATGAGTAGAGGTTCTGGGTTGCATAAATTTCTCAAGCTTTTTTCTGCTGACTATTCAAAGAACGATGACATTGTAAGAAGACGTGTAAAATATAAAAACACTGATAGAAGATTCGTGGGTAATGGTAAGGCCGGATGCATCGTCAGATATTTACAAAAATCAAATTGCAAGATGTCTTTGTTGTAAAATGTGTATGAATAACAGTCACGAGTTTCATGTGACTCACTGTATGAGGTCTTACCACCTACCTCAGTGATAATTTTCTCGTCAGTATAAATCGGAACGATACGTCGCGACGGGAGCTTCGTCAGTTCTCTTGAAGCTCAGTATTATTAAGCCTGCGTGCGACAATGATTAAAAATCAATCACACAATGAATATCCTAAGTCATCCTGTCAGCTTCCATCAACGGATCAGCTACTAAGTCGGTTATAGACTTTAAATAAATCGTACACCAAAAAAATCCTGATTGGTCTGGAGTACACAGATTTAAGGGATTATCAAGTTTTTCCTGTGGTACGTCTGCTAGCTACAGATTTCATCGGTATAGCATTTTCAAAGGAAGGTTGGTCCGAGTTTTGTTTAATTCTGGAAGAAATTGATGGGTATTTTCGAGGGAATAAGGATGAACTCTACGAACAAAAGGTTTACGGACGTGGTTGGATTTTGAGATACACATATGCACACAAAGACAGGGTGATTGAGATTGAAGAAGATCATAGGCCTGTGCATAGTGTTCCCGTAAAGCGTTTTCGTCGTAGTATGGTTATGAAAAAAGTTACGTTCGCTAAGCTACTAAATGTGAGTACGTGTATCAATGAAAGGCTAAAATATTTAAATAATATATCGTCGCTTGTATCTGTTTTGACTCGAAAAACTATTAGGTTTATACACGATAAGAATATTAGTCTATATAACGCTCAAATGACTCAATTTCTCGAAAAAAATGTTATAGATGTCACATCTGACATTAACGATGATATTCTCGACTCAATGTATTCAAAAATTAATGAGGATGAGTCTGTTATTGTGAAAAATGCGTTAAGTTTAGATGTAATTCGCTATATAATGTACGAAATAATGACTTTACATACTGAAAATATTGTAAAATTACTCAACGATAGAATATTTTATGATTAATCAAATATTGTAACCGTATCAATCATATTATAAAAGCAATGCAATAAACCAAATATTTCAAAATATAATTATGTTAACATCTTTATTTCTTAGCCCCCTCCATTAACCGCTCCCCTTTCCTTCTCACCTTGTCATTAGCCCTTTATTAAATTAATTAATTATTCAAAAAAATATTTCACTAATAGAGTAATTTAAATTGATTTTCGATAAAATTAATAGTTAAAGTTTTTTTGTTTTCTATATTCATTTATACAATTAAAAATTTAATTACTGTATTATACCACGTGATAAACAATCACGATTGGATAGAGACTATTAAATACTATTGATCTTCAACGAATTCATTCAGTCTGATCTGGTAAGTCAACGATCATGGGACAAAATAAGAGCGATCATCTTTATACTCCATTAGCAAGTAAAGAAAAAACTGTTAAGAAGATGGGTATCAAAACCAAGTATCAGTGGAAACAGTTTACTGAAAAAATCTCACCAAATACTTACATACCACTTAAAAAGTATACATATAAAAAAATATAACAATTGAAAAATAATGTACAAAATGTATTAAATTAACGAGAGAATAAAATGACATGTTTGATAGTTATATTTATACTATTTTATTTCAATATCCCCTGCAAACTCTTAAAAGATAATCTTTAATACGATGCTGTATCAGCAAATCGTTAAAAAAAGCCGTATCGGTGAGATGCGGACACTACCAGCATCAACAAGTCGTGCAAAGTCTGCTCATCTGCAGAGTCAGCAAAAACATTCGCGGTCGCCCTGGTCGCGGTAGCTGACCATATGAGTCATCTTTGTTTGGGGTCTTCGACGAAATACACTTTTAACTGCAAGATATAAGCCAGACAGACTCGGGTCATTAACGAAATTCACTTTTAACTGCAAGATATAAGCCAGACTTAAAGCCATACTTTCACAAACACTTTCAGATATACATGTAGCCATACAATTAGCCATACTAAAAGATCAAATTTTCATTCCTTGTAACTACCCTCTGTATTGGGACGGGCTTACTCCGCGAGTACAAAATATGATGAGCGCGAACGTCGGAGAGCGCCCGCGGCGGGCTTACTCCGCGAACACAAAATTGATGTGCGCGAACATCGGAGAGCGCTCGCGGTAGCATTATGTTTTTTAAACGGAGAATTGAGACTTGAGCTAAATTTCATTTTACACGGACTAGGAATTATTTACCTAGCAATATTATTGCCAATATACTTGCCAAATTAATTAATATATTTCCAATATGTAGCGATGTTGAGGTTATTATTTGGAGTACGACAATGAATGTCCGTCATTTCAAAATCTACCATGGAGCGATAAATACTGCATCCATCACGGATTAAAGAGGTCATATTTACAATATAGCTGTGCATTAAATAATGTTTACCGCTTAAAGAGTGGTTAAACTCAAAAAAAGAAATACACCCGCAGAATTCGACTTTAGTACACCAATACAGTTTTGCGATGAACAGTTTGGAGATTTTGAAACATTTATCCGTCATCCGGTCTCACACAGTGGGTGTGTTCCCGGCAGATCAGATACCACGGGTGTGGATGAAACCGACGGCATTTGTTTTCAATACTGACGACCATACGAAACCTGGTATGCATGGGTTGCTGTATACTTTGGTAAAAATGGGATCGGTTATTACTTTGATAGTTATGGAAACCCTCCGCTTGTACCAGCTCATATTAATAGAATAAATAAAAATTGTAAGCGATATCGTTGGAATTCGCAACAACTGCAAAACGACTCATCTGACGTGTGCGGTCAATATTGTATTTTGTTTCTTCGTTATATGAGTAGAGGTTCTGGGTTGCATAAATTTCTCAAGCTTTTTTCTGCTGACTATTCAAAGAACGATGACATTGTAAGAAGACGTGTAAAATATAAAAACACTGATAGAAGATTCGTGGGTAATGGTAAGGCCGGATGCATCGTCAGATATTTACAAAAATCAAATTGCAAGATGTCTTTGTTGTAAAATGTGTATGAATAACAGTCACGAGTTTCATGTGACTCACTGTATGAGGTCTTACCACCTACCTCAGTGATAATTTTCTCGTCAGTATAAATCGGAACGATACGTCGCGACGGGAGCTTCGTCAGTTCTCTTGAAGCTCAGTATTATTAAGCCTGCGTGCGACAATGATTAAAAATCAATCACACAATGAATATCCTAAGTCATCCTGTCAGCTTCCATCAACGGATCAGCTACTAAGTCGGTTATAGACTTTAAATAAATCGTACACCAAAAAAATCCTGATTGGTCTGGAGTACACAGATTTAAGGGATTATCAAGTTTTTCCTGTGGTACGTCTGCTAGCTACAGATTTCATCGGTATAGCATTTTCAAAGGAAGGTTGGTCCGAGTTTTGTTTAATTCTGGAAGAAATTGATGGGTATTTTCGAGGGAATAAGGATGAACTCTACGAACAAAAGGTTTACGGACGTGGTTGGATTTTGAGATACACATATGCACACAAAGACAGGGTGATTGAGATTGAAGAAGATCATAGGCCTGTGCATAGTGTTCCCGTAAAGCGTTTTCGTCGTAGTATGGTTATGAAAAAAGTTACGTTCGCTAAGCTACTAAATGTGAGTACGTGTATCAATGAAAGGCTAAAATATTTAAATAATATATCGTCGCTTGTATCTGTTTTGACTCGAAAAACTATTAGGTTTATACACGATAAGAATATTAGTCTATATAACGCTCAAATGACTCAATTTCTCGAAAAAAATGTTATAGATGTCACATCTGACATTAACGATGATATTCTCGACTCAATGTATTCAAAAATTAATGAGGATGAGTCTGTTATTGTGAAAAATGCGTTAAGTTTAGATGTAATTCGCTATATAATGTACGAAATAATGACTTTACATACTGAAAATATTGTAAAATTACTCAACGATAGAATATTTTATGATTAATCAAATATTGTAACCGTATCAATCATATTATAAAAGCAATGCAATAAACCAAATATTTCAAAATATAATTATGTTAACATCTTTATTTCTTAGCCCCCTCCATTAACCGCTCCCCTTTCCTTCTCACCTTGTCATTAGCCCTTTATTAAATTAATTAATTATTCAAAAAAATATTTCACTAATAGAGTAATTTAAATTGATTTTCGATAAAATTAATAGTTAAAGTTTTTTTGTTTTCTATATTCATTTATACAATTAAAAATTTAATTACTGTATTATACCACGTGATAAACAATCACGATTGGATAGAGACTATTAAATACTATTGATCTTCAACGAATTCATTCAGTCTGATCTGGTAAGTCAACGATCATGGGACAAAATAAGAGCGATCATCTTTATACTCCATTAGCAAGTAAAGAAAAAACTGTTAAGAAGATGGGTATCAAAACCAAGTATCAGTGGAAACAGTTTACTGAAAAAATCTCACCAAATACTTACATACCACTTAAAAAGTATACATATAAAAAAATATAACAATTGAAAAATAATGTACAAAATGTATTAAATTAACGAGAGAATAAAATGACATGTTTGATAGTTATATTTATACTATTTTATTTCAATATCCCCTGCAAACTCTTAAAAGATAATCTTTTAATACGATGCTGTATCAGCAAATCGTTAAAAAAAGCCGTATCGGTGAGATGCGGACACTACCAGCATCAACAAGTCGTGCAAAGTCTGCTCATCTGCAGAGTCAGCAAAAACATTCGCGGTCGCCCTGGTCGCGGTAGCTGACCATATGAGTCATCTTTGTTTGGGTCTTCGACGAAATACACTTTTAACTGCAAGATATAAGCCAGACAGACTCGGGTCATTAACGAAATTCACTTTTAACTGCAAGATATAAGCCAGACTTAAAGCCATACTTTCACAAACACTTTCAGATATACATGTAGCCATACAATTAGCCATACTAAAAGATCAAATTTTCATTCCTTGTAACTACCCTCTGTATTGGGACGGGCTTACTCCGCGAGTACAAAATATGATGAGCGCGAACGTCGGAGAGCGCCCGCGGCGGGCTTACTCCGCGAACACAAAATTTGATGTGCGCGAACATCGGAGAGCGCTCGCGGTAGCATTATGTTTTTTAAACGGAGAATTGAGACTTGAGCTAAATTTCATTTTACACGGACTAGGAATTATTTACCTAGCAATATTATTGCCAATATACTTGCCAAATTAATTAATATATTTCCAATATGTAGCGATGTATCTTTATGGTAAACGTATTTATTGGCTATATTGTACACAAAACTTAATTCAATTCAAAATTTTATTGTCTTAAAATTCGTCATAAAGGTTTCAATAAATTAATGTAAATACGATGAGATTAAAAACTGTAATAATCTCATATTTATAACGCACGCGTATCATAGATTTAGTAAGTAAATTAATAATAGTAGTAATGAATTTATTAGTCTGCGGTCTAATTCAAACTTAAATAAAAATCATTTCCTTGATTGTACATTTTATTCATACAATCAATCTCGTAAAATATATTTTGCGATTCATTCGCTTTCGCGATCTTCGCTTCTGCTATACGCATTAGCTATGTTCAGGCGCCTCGGCCGCTTCGCTCGTTGACCTGTGGCATTAGTCTCGCGCGGCAACGCCGCTCACCTTTCTTCCCTAATCCGGCCTCTGATTGTCCCATTTCAAAAATTAATTACGCCTCGCCTAATTAATATTTTTTAAAAATTCCGACGGGGTTATACTCTAATTAATTTTCTGAATCGGAATATTTATATATGTTACCTATGTTATGGATCACCCTGTATATTTTAAATATAAGTTTTTTCGTAAATACATGTAAAATTAACTTGAAAGAATGTGTATTAGTACACTGGTTACTGATAAAACATCTGAAACTTTTAAATTTGAAATAAATAATAATAACGGATGTAAAATTCTATGTAATGCTTTAAATGCAGATGCAAAATTGTTTGAAGATAAAATAAATATTAATCATGAATAATAACATACACTTTTCCAAATATCCATAAGATATACAATGAGTTAAAAATTAAATACATGATAACGGTAAGCGAGTTACCGATCAGGTGAATAACCGAAAAGAGTATAGAGAAAGATGCGTGCGCAGGATCGCGCGAGAGTCGTGCGCGCCCAGGGTAAAGGTATGAATTTCGCGCGCGCATGGGGAGACAAAGTAGCTTCAAAGCCGGCTCAACCTTTTTTTTAGTTAAGAAAAGAAGCTAAACTGTCGGTGTGTTTTGTGTGTGGGTGTGAGTATTTTCTCCCCACCAAATGAAGGAAGAAAGGAGTCGGCAGCCGATCGTTCCCGGATCGGTTGCTCATAACTCGACCGTTGATAGGTTTTAACGATTTGTTTTCGCGCTGACCTCGAGGGTAATCATCGGTGCGACTGCCCTTTAATTGTTAAAGTTAATTTATTATTACTTAATTGTTTATTCAATAAATTGACTCGGCGAGACGATCTTTCTCGCCGGTTAACATAATATCTCGATTGTTGATAACGTTTTACCGGTCATAGTCCTATCCCATGAATACCGCCCTCTCCGGCGTATATCCTAGTTGGCAATTTTGGGCATAGGGCCCAACACACGATATTAAAGCCAAACGAAGTGTTTGGCGTTGTTAACGGCATTGCACGGGAATCAAAGTGATTCCCGGTCTCATCGTGGGACTGTACACTTAGGTTGGCAAGTTGGGACAGATTGGGCCTAACCGGGGGCCTTACATTCCCCAGTAACCACCCCGTTACAACATTAATTATTGCATTTTTTAAGATAATTCTATTAGAAACAGTATTTTAACAGTGCTAATATAAAATACGAATGACATTTGAATAGTTTTTCAAAAAATATTAATTTAAGAGAATTTGATATCCGAAAAATATATCAAATTTAAATGTTATTGATTTTAATGAAATTTCAAAATGCGTGAATATGTAAGTAAGTAGAAAATGTATATTTATATAAAATAATATTTTAAATAACCCACTATGTATTTATTAGAAACGGAAGGTTATTGAAGCAATGAATGTGTTTACGATAATCAAAATAAATAGGTTGGCTCTGTAACTAACGGGAAAAATAAATTGGATATAATTATGAATCAAAACGTAAATTTGAAAGCGGATGTAAATTACAAATTACGAGAGAAATGGAAGAAACAGGTTACTATTTATATGCCGCTAATACGTTATAAATCCTTCGTTAACGTTAATACAAACAATTATTTATTTAAGAAGAAAATTTTATTACTCGAAAAGTACAAAATACTAATGACTTTTTGGGCGATGGTCCTTCGCTATTAATAAAATTAATTTTAGGAGATGAAGTTTTATTTAGATCCGTTTACAATAATCCAAAATTTTAATAAGGAGTTACTAAATACTACATTTTAGTAAGTATATGCACTTTACTATTTTTTGGTAAGTTAGTTTTTTTTATCATTTATAATTATTAAAATATAAATTTAAACTGTAAAAGAATTGTCATTTTTATTCTTATTTCATTAAACTAAATTTTTTTAAAAGATTTTTATTTATAATTTACAATCATATTTAAAGACAAACTAAATTTTTGGTATAAAACCGAACGCACTATAACAGTTCCTCCAAGGTAAATGTAAATCTGTTTAATTTTTAAGGTGCCCATGGTGGTGAAGAATTAATCCATTTTGAAACATTATTTTATATATATTAATTATGGAAAACCTATTTCAAAATTAAAAAAAGGGGGTTGGCACGCAAAGCGCGCATGGGGGCGATGCCCCCTAGTATATATACATATATATATACATATATAGTAACGGTAAACGAGTTACCGATCAGGTAAGCAACGCGAAAGAGTATATACAGCGCTGCGCGCGTATGGACGCGGTAAAACCAAGCGCACACAGCTAATAGTAGAGATATAGCGCGCGTTCGGTGTCGTTCGAGAGGCCAATACCTTGTGTGTTTTATCGCGCCGATAAAAGAAGTGTTGATGTGCGTAACAGTGTGGGTGCGGAGAGGCATTTCCCACACGACCCAACACAGCCGAGCCACGCCGTACACCTCCACTTCTATATTCCGTCCACGGAAAAGACGCATATAGGAGTGAGAGAGAAGGAAAGATAGACGAGGAGTGTTGTCGTGGTCGTTCCCGCCGTTTTACGAGTTGCGAGCGGTGTATCGACAGTATAACGGTAAGTGGTGCACCACGTTTGGACCCGCGTGTCCCGACAATTGTTTTCCCATATTCCGGGTTGGTCTAGGTGAGGGAGCGTTCTCCTCCTTCCCCCCTCTCGCGATTAATCTCGCCCTGATACTCCGTGTACGTGTAGGTGTTGTGGTTTGCGGGAGATACTTCTTGAGAGACCGCGTGCGTGTCGCAGCAGCTCTTACGTAAGAGCTCCTTATTTCAGAGCTAATACATCACACGGCTACTACCTCACGTCACAGCTATCGGGTTAAGCCACCGATCATTTCCGGATCGGTTGCTGATTTCGCGCTTGTTATCATATTTTTATTGATTCTTTTCGCGCTCACCTCGGGTCGACGGTACGACTCTCACTCAATTGTTATTGTTAAATTGTTGCAATTTATTTAATTTATTTAATAAAATGACTCGGTGAGATCGTCTAACTCAACGACTAACAATATATCACGCTTGTTATTCAATTTCCCAGTTATAGTCCTTTTCGACGAATACCGCCATCTCCGGCGTATATCTTCGTCGACTAATCCTGGGCATAAGGCCCATCACAGTAATAAAAAGTCAAACAAAGGGTTTGGTGCTGTTAACGGCATTGCACGGGAATTAAAGTAGTTCCTGGCCGCATCGTGAGACAACTATACCTCGGTTAGTAAGTTACTACAAATTGGACCTAACCGGGGCCTTATATTTCTCAGTACTCAGCCCGTTACAATATTTATGTACAGGGTGTTCCGGAAAGATATTAAGCCAAAAAGCTCTCTATTATTATTCTCTCCAGTGCGTTGAATTTGTTTAATCGTGGCTAATATCTGCAAACCCGAAAGTGATTTCCGCGGAGGGGCAACAGTCTGACATTGGAGCGTGAGCGAGAGGACAGGGAGGGGGTGACTGGCAAGGTTATGGAGAACGGGCAGAGACAGAACTATCGTGAATAAAAGCCGAGCCAAATGAATGGAAAAAAAATAAATCTAAAGCCTTTGGAGCTATTAGTTCTTTGTAGTAAAACAAAATTTATTATTAATAAATGTGCAATAAAAAAGTTGATTCATGAAAAAGATTTGATAAAAAAACATTATTTAAAGAATTAAAATCTTGCGAATAAAACTGTTGTAAATAGCATAACCGTGTGAGAAGTTGTAGGTTTTAATTAAAAAAAAAACTTTTCTTAAAGTAAAACTTATTTAATTATCTGTTTACATTCTCGACTATACGGCTATTGATTGTCACTATACGCGTTGTATGTCGATTCTAAGAATTTGGAGGTGACTGAAGTTTCGTCGACACTTGCGCTTATCTACTAAGCACAAAGACTTGTTCGTATGTTTTTGATCTTTCTAGCATTCCTCGCATCACTACAGTAGAGGCACACCTCGTGTGGATATTACTCTGCATGAGTATGCACAAATGGATGTAATTTACGTTGAAAATCAATGTAATTCACATCATGCTACTCGCGTATAGCAAGATCATTGGCCAAACCTTCGTAACCCAGATCGACGAACAATCGTCGCTGCTAATAATCTATTTATTGAGAACGGGAACGTTATTCGTAGGTTAGAAATGCAAATTTTTTAATAAAAGTTAAGTTCAATTCACATGTAAGTTTTTGTTTTTAATTAAATTCAGTTCAATTAAAGATTAAAGGATCGGATGCATTAACCCAGTCCACGCTGAAAAACGAGGAGAATTATTGTCCACGTTCGATCACATTTTAGGAGCCCTCGATAATAATAATACCAGATCAAGGTTAAACTTGTTGATTACAGATGAGGCGAAAATTGATAATATGGGTGTTGTCACTGTACATAATGTCCATTACTATTCCCAAGTAAATTCTCATTGTCAAAGAGATCATCGTGTCCAGAGACGTTGGTCATTGAATGTATGGGGCGATATAGTAAAAAATAATGTGATCGGGCAATTTTTTATAATAATAATTTGTATGGTCATTCCTATTTGCAGAGGTACCCATTGCCATGAGATAAATCATGTAGTTTTAATAAGACAGAAGCACCATCACACCGTACACGACCAGTGAGAGTATACTTTAATGACACATACCCCAATCGATGGATTGGCTTTAGCAACTAAGTACATGAATAGACAGCCCGATCACCAGATCTAGTTTCGATAGATTTTCTTATATGGGTTGCTGTAAAAGATAAAGTTTTTGCTGCAGCTCCAACAATAAGAAAACATACAAGTTAGAATAAGGAGAGCCTTCGATCTATTACGGTTCCAATATTAGAGCGAGTCCGTCTGAGTTTCCGTCAAATAATTAATATGCGCATTCAAGAAAGTGGACGACTAATTGAACATCTGTTGTAATAGATAAGTTAACTACCTTCTTGAATGGGCAGACTTCTTGCCTCGCCTTGACCTGTTGGGTATTATGAGTTCTCCCGCAACTGGCTGAACTTCTTGCCTCGCCTTGACCTGTTGGGTATTATGAGTTCTCCCGTAACTCGCTGAACTTCTTGCCTCGCCTTGACCGACTGGGTATTATGAGTCTTCCTTTAAATTACTGGTCTTCTTGCCTCGCCTTTGCCGGCTGGGTATCATGAGTCTTCCCTTAATTGGGTGTACTTCTTGGCTTGCCTTGATCGGTTCTGTGACTTAATTATTCAAACTGGAAGTGGAAATATAATGGATCAGAAGTGTTTTTTGGACCTAATAAATATTCTGGAACAAAAATTAGTGGTTTCTGAAATATTTAGGTAGGGCGAATAAAATTTGCTGGGTAACCTTCAAATAACCTTGAAATCCCAATATTATACCTTTCTGAAAGTACAATTTTTCCCATCTCCATTTCCGGGGTCAATTTAAATAAATTACTTTGACCTTGAAAGTCGAACTCAAGGTCAAATTCATTGATACCACAATCTTACTCCCTGTTAATCCTACATCTTTGGTCAAAAACATTTTTCAATTGGAGTAACTTTTCTACCACTTTTTTAGGTGGGCGATTAAAATCAGACACCTTGTATATATGTACACACACACTTATATATATATATATATTGTAACGGGAAAGGGACCGAGATAACCGATATAATACCGATTTCGGTACGCTCGAGTGACCGGTGAGCCCGATTCACCAGTAGTATCGTTCCGTCCGTAGTACCGTACGGAAAAACTAGTATCGTTCTGTCCGTGGTGCCATATGGGAAATAGTATCGGCTCGATCTCGACGTTGGTGACTAAACAGGAACCGGGTAATTTGTGAAGGAGGGAGAGAAAGAGATAGAGGGAAAAAGAGAAACTTATCCGGATCCCTCGACCCAAGAAGTATGATTGAACGCTTCTGCCGGCCCAAATAAGTCCTGAACAGGCATACCCTTACACGAGAGATTCTTACTCTGGTACTTAGATAATTGCGAAACCGCAACTCGCGAAGTCAGGTAATTCGTACCTAGCAAACCTTACGCATTCCCCAAGCGGACTATTTTGTGATTGTCCTTTGTTTTTGTTACTTTAGTTTAGCTTGTGCCAAGAAATAGCATCGCCTTGGCTCGACATTTTTTTTTGAGTCTGTGACATTTTTTGATCTTTTAGACATCCATCCACATTCTTGCTCCATAGCACATTCGTTACGTATTTCGCGATCAACCGGCACTTGTCCGCGTTCGTCGCTCCTGTTTTAGATTCTAGTCTCTGAAGCTGTTCGATTCAACGCTTGCAAGCGAAGAACGTACATTCAGCGTCGCCGTAGGCCTAACCGCAGTACCTGCATTGTGGTGATGTAAGCCTGCCCATTCGGTGTAAATAGTCCCTGAAGTATCAGTGTCCAGACAGAAACTGGGTGAGATGAAATTCCACCTAACCGTGATTTCTCCCCTTCCAAGGGACAACCGAGGGGATAAGCCTACCAGTCCATCATCCGTGTGGGGTGTTTGTCCACCGACTCTGCCAGAGTTCCAACGTATACGTTCGTTCTTCCATCGCAGTGTCCACCCTACCCAAGTCCCTGCTACACACGTATGCGCGCTTACGTTCCGCCGCGAGTAGGTCGATCGTAATAACGCCCGCGATCACGAATACCGCATTTTTCGACACCGTTCGATACGCGCAGGCGATCCTCAATGCGCCTGCCTGCTGTACACTCGTCATCGACTTCGCCTGTTTCTTTACGTGTACCGCGTCAGTCCATATCACTGCACTGCAAAGTATGAGCGGGTAACGCTCATCAGTAATCTCCGTGTGCTCAGTCTCGATCCGTTTGTATTAGCCATAAGTCTGCTTAAAGCTTTTGTCTTTCCCGCTACTTTTTGGGTCACCGTGCGTATGTCGGGACAGAAACTCAGCTTCGTATCTTGAATCACCCCCAGATACTTAACCTTACTCCTAGTCACCACTTCTTCAGTCCCAATAGTCGAGTGAATACCCGTGTCTATTCTACGTCTCGTCAGTAGCAGAAGTTCCGCATTTTGTAACTCGAGGTTCAGTCCGTGTTCTTTCATCCTTTCGTTAACCCGTCACATAACCTGCTTCAATTTGAGCTGAATCAGGTGAATGTCCCGGGCCACTATGATAGCGGCAACAACATCTGCATAGGCAACGAGGGATGTGTCCGTCGGCATGTCCAGTCG
Source organism: Theocolax elegans (assembly GCA_026168455.1). Taxonomy (NCBI): domain Eukaryota; kingdom Metazoa; phylum Arthropoda; class Insecta; order Hymenoptera; family Cerocephalidae; genus Theocolax; species Theocolax elegans. The sequence goes on from CM047425.1 coordinate 28,958,933, forward strand.
GAGTAAACTGTTGCACAGTATATTCCAGAAGACAGGCCCGAGGATAGACCCTAGGCAATCTCCGCCGTTATTCGTCTCTTTCTTATCCGTCCGTAGTCTCATAAATGAGGTGTCGGTTCTTAAGGTAGTCCCTCACAAACCGGAGAAAGTAGTTGGGCAGCCGGAAGGCTGTTTCCAGCGCGCCTAGAATATCAACCCAACTCGCCGAATTGAAGGCGTTGCGGACGTCAAGCGTCACCAATAATACCAGTGATCTGGTCGCACGGAAGCCCTGGTTCCGTATGTCAAAGATGTTCTCGACTATGTCTATTACTCCGATCGTTGAACGTCCCTTTCGGAATCTGTATTATCGGTCGGCTAAATCGCCCGCGTCTTTTACCTCCTATAATAGTCTTAGTCTTAGCATGAGCTCATACAGTTTCCCAGCCGTGCTGAGCAGGCTGAGAGGCCTGTAGAAAGACGGGTTCTCGGGATCCCCCTTGCATTTACTAATAAGAAGCAATTGAGCAGTCTTCAAGAGCTTTCTAGAGACCCCCTCTACCAGGCACTAGTTAAATGTGTCGAGGAGCACCATTAGTCGCCGCGTAGCAATGAACCGCAAGATTTCACCCGGTACACCGTCAGGGCCTGGTGCCTTATTTGGCTTCAACGAACTCGAAGCTTTTATGAGCTCCTTGCTCGTGAAAAGAGGGCATTCGGAATCCGTGCGTTCATTCGTGTCGTTTGATCTATCCACGTGAAATGGAAAAAGGCCGATGATGATCCTTTCTATCGTGTCACTGTCCCTCGTAATCGGTGGCAGTCGAATCCTCAGTTGACGAGTTACGATTTTGTAACCCACGCCCTAGGAGTCCGAGTCCACCTCGTCCGTCAGTTTCAGCCAGCACTCTCGCTTGCTGCTATTAATTGCAAACCGCGAACGCTTACTAGCAGCCTTGTGCTCTTCTCGGCTGGTCTCCACGATTTCCGCTGTCCACCAGAAGGTCCCTTGTTTTTTACGTACGTGTCCTCTCTGTGGCATAAAGACTTCGCATACCCGCTAAAGCAACTGTAAGAACGGCTCTGTGTTGTGTAGATGCCTCTCGAGTTTGTCGTAGTCTAGCCTTTTCATGCCCCACCGAGGAGGTTGCTTTGTCTGAGTTCTGCACGTATGCGTCTCGTCTTGGAGATGGAAGGCAATGTACTGATGATCGCTGGCTGTGTAGTCCTCCATTACCCGCCATGCTCTCACCCTACTTGCAATTTTGTCCGAGGCCAACGTGACGTTCGGTATAGAATCACCGTAGCCCGGTCTTCTATAGATCGGCGTATTTCTTTCATTTACTACTGTCAGTTCAAGCCTTGCGGCCATCTCCAACAGCAGTCATCTGCATCTGTCCATTCAGCCATTCTCTACTCGATCGCACGTGGGTTGAAATCGCCCGTCACGATTTTATTGCCAAGAATGTTTCTTACGGCATCCTCGAGAACATCCAGCTTTTTCATCTACTCGAGAGCACTATTTTTTGGGCTCAGGTAGACGCTAACAAAAGTGACTTCGCCAACCGTTACCCAAACAAAGTCCTCGGTGGATTCGCGAGCGTTGATCCGCGCCGCGCTTTCCCTACGCACCCATAATGCCGCAGTACTCATGCTGCTAGCGAGCCAGGCCAGCGGCGTAATGTTTCTGTATTGCTCGCAGATGACGAGCACGTCGGCATCCAACTCCACCGCGACCTGAGGGAGAAGCGCATGTGCCACGCTGCTCCGATTCATGGCCTCTAGGTCGGTGGTATCCTGATGCCGGATGGCGGACGCGTGACCTGAGTTGGGGGTGGATGAGCGTCGTGCACATTCATACTGTAGCCTTCTGGGGCGGCTCCAAAATCACTCACAAGGCATAGTGGGTGTAGGTTGTCGTCTCCAGAGGAACGGTGGTATGCCTTAATCGGCTGGCCGCGAGGTGAGGTCCTCTATAAAACCCCCGCAAATCCAAGTTTTGGTGCGCGACGATGGGGTGACTGGTTCGGGCAAGTCGGGTCCCTCGCCCCACCCCCCATGCTAGTTCGTAGTCTATGGTGGACTTTTATATCGAACTTTATACTGCGGCGTCTTTTTAACGATGTGATGACCGGTGTCGGTTCGTCCGGTACTGGGAGTCGTGTCTACCGGGAATGCTAACCCTAGAAATGAGCATAACAAACAATAAAAAATTAAATAAAATCTTAAAAAAAGCGATGAGGATTGCGCTGGGGGAGGAGAGGGCATTTGAAGGATGTGTATGTGGTATGCGAGGATCTCACCCAGGAGGTCAGAAAAATTAATACAGAGGCAGAAAGTGATACGGATAATTTAATGGAAGTGGAGGAAGACGATGATTTAGAATGGCAGACAATGAGGGGTGGTAGGAAGAGACGACTGGAGATGGTTTTAAGTAGCGGTAGTATGAAGGCACCAGAGAAAAAGAAGGTGAACATCGATGAAAGGAAAGGAACGGCAAGTACATCAGAGAAGAAGACTGGTACTGAAATGAGATATGAATACCAGGAGAGGGCAATTGAAGACTTCAGCATCGTAACTCGTGACCTTCGGAGGTTCGTACTGAACGATACTAACAAGGTTACGAAGTTCTGCGTCGATAGGATTTTGAAACATGTAGCACGGTATGAGCACATATTGAATGATATGATGCTGGACAACGAGAGGTTGCGTTAGTAGATTGGAGGCGTACCAGGAGGTAAAGAGAGGCTTAAGTAACTTGGAGACAGTGTTGGATAGGAAGATGAACGAGATGGGTAATCGGATCGAGAAAAAGGTAGTATATAGGAAAGGAGTATAGGGAAGGAAAATAGAGAAGGACCAGCGAGCGCCCCATCGGCCAAGAGTAACGAACTGATAGTGCGTGGTTTCAGTGGGACGCTGACTAATGATAAAGTGAGGAAGCGGATTGATGAGTCTATTAGGAATCAGATGGATGTGAGGGTGAAAGGTATGCGAGAAGTGAGAGGTGAAGCGATATTGATCGAGACTGGGAATGAGAACCACACTGTTTCGCTTGTACAAGCTATGGACATATAGCGACAAATTGTCAGCAAGGTCAGCTATGCCACAGATGTGAAAAAAACCGGACATCAGGTAGTGGACGGCAAAGTACAAGAGGATTGTATTAACTGTCGAGAGAAGGGCAAACCCTCGTGCCACAGGGCGATCTCTATGGTCTGTCCAGAGTATGACTAGAGGTTGAGGATGCTGAGGTCCCGTCAGAATGAAAACGATTAGAGCGTGAATAAATGTGAGGCTGCACGAGTATGAATGTTGGTTCGGATGATTATATGAGTGTAAGTGAGAGTGAAAAATATCTTCTTCTTCTTCTTCTTCTTCTTCTTCTTCTTCTTCTTCCTCTTCCTCTTCCTCTTCTTCTTCTTCTTCTTCTTCTTCTTCTTCTTCTTCTTCTTCTTCTTCTTCTTCTTCTTCTTCTTCTTCTTCTTCTTCTTCTTCTTCTTCTTCTTCTTCTTCTTCTTCTTCTTCTTCTTCTTCTTCTTCTTCTTCTTCTTCTTCTTCTTCTTCTTCTTCCTCTTCTTCTCTCTTCTTCTCTTCTTCTCTTCTTCTTCTTCTTCTTCTTCTCTCGTTCGCTTCGGTTGATAAATGACGATCGTTCAATAGGGGAGACCGATGAGTATCGTCCATCTCTCTTTAATTACTGGGCGGAATATTGTCAGGCAAGATTAATTAGATTGACGCGGTGTTGTTAAATTGAATTTCGTCATGCATAAACAATAATTAATTTATATCCACTATACTAGAGACACTGGGAAGTCTACTGAGATTATAGGCAAGCTATCTTATATATGTAAAGTTCCTATTTTACTACATGAAAATATGCTCTCAAGAGACATTCTGACACATAAATAAAACTAAAACAAACCAATTGATAACAATTTATGACATCCCCATATGCAACAATCCAAAAAGGAATCTAAAAGGGATTTCAAAGAGTTCCTAAAATATCTGCGAATGTCCTTGGACATTTGACAATTCTAAATGAATTCCTTTAAAATTCTTTTTCAATTCTTTTTTCGGGTTATGCTTATGGGGATATGATAGCTTGCGTATATTGTGAATGGACATATCGTTACTCGAGTAATATAATAATATTTTACTATTTATTTCCATCACTGGAGTTAAATTGAATTTCGCCATGTATAAACAGTTATTAATTTATATCCACTATACTCTGGAGTCACTGGGAAGTCTACTCTGAGATTATACGCAAGCTATCTTATATATGTAAAGATTCTACAACGGACTTTCTGACACATAAATAAAACTAAAACAAACCAATTGATAACAGTTTATGACATATGATAGCTTGCGTATATAGTTAATGGACATCTCGTTACACGAGTAATATAATAATATTGATACTATTTATTTCCAATCACTGGAGTTAAATTGAATTTCACAATGTTTAAACATTTATTAATTTATATCCACTATACTGGAGTCACTGGGAAGTCTACTGAGACTATCGGCAAGCTATCTTATATATGCAAAGATTCTATTTTACTACATGAAAATATGCGCTCAAGTGACTTTCTGACACACAAATAAAACTAAAACAAACCAATAGATAACTATTCATGACATATATCATGCGTATAATATGAATGGACTTCTCTGTTTGTCTTATATCCACCATACTGGAGTTATTGATAAGTATACTGAGATTTTACGCAAACTATCTTATGTATGAAAAGTTTCTATTATACTACATGAAAATATGCTCTCAAGAGTCTTTCCGACAAATAAATAAAAATAACAAACCAATTGATAACTATTCTTGACATATAATAGTTTGCTTATAATATGAATGGACTACTCTGTTACTCGAATACTACACGGAGAAAAGAGTTCTATGAAAAATTACGATATTTTTACTGTAAGCGAGAGACAAACAAGGTTCAGTTGAAAAAGTGCAATATTTATTTTGGTAATAAGTAAACACTTCCAAGAATAATTGCTATTTCAGTTCACTAAAAATCTCGAAAAATCTGGACTCAACAAAATATAAAACAACTGATATTAAATTTTAATGAAAGAAACAACAAATTTTACTGCAAGTCTTATGAAATAATATCACAACAGCTACTAAATTTTGTTAGACATTTCAGTAAAATTTGTGTACGGCGAATGTTAGTAGGCAGGGTAGTACAATTTTAGTGTCCATTATAGTAAAATTTATTGAAATTTCTGCTATTCTCAAACGAAACTGTTAGGTTAGCTGGCTTATTATTCGAATTTATGCAATTAATTAACGCATTTGACTAACCTGAATCGACAGAATTTTAACCATATTAATTACAAACCGACTGGTTTAGCTTTTAATTGATATTAACAACGGCATAATGCAATAAATGTTAATAAAGTTCGCGCATCCTTTGAGCGACGTGTAGCTTATAACGACGATTCGAAGTTAAACAATGGAAAGGTTGATGGCGCAGCGGTAACGTGCTCGATTTTGACACGGAGGGTCCCAGGTTCGAATCCCGGTGTCGGATGATCCAAAGTTTTTTTCATTAAAATAATTTATTATTCAATTTATATTTCAGTTTAAATGTATGTAAATAATAATATATCTAAATAATTCTATGTATAAAATAAAAAAAAAGATGGCACGGGAGCCGTCCGAAAAATAAATTTATCTTTCTTTCAGTCGCAATAAAAATTACTATACTGCTTTGTAAAATTTAGTGAACTCGTTCTAAAAATTAGTGAACTGCAAGTTTGTCTCGATTTCAAGCAAGAATATCGTAATTTTTATATGAAAATTTTTCTCCGTGTATAATAATATTTTACTATTTATTTCCAATCACTGGAGTTAAATTGTATTTCACCATGTTTTAACAGTTATTAAGGTATATCCACTATACTGGAGTCACTGGGAAGTCTATTGATTATATACGCATGCTATCTTACATATGCAAAGTTTCTATTTTAATACATGAAAATATGCTCTCAAGAGACTTTCTGACACATAAATAAAACTAAAACAAACCAATTAATAACAATTTATGGTATATGATAGATTGCGTATATAGTGAATGGACTTGTCTGTTACTCGAGTAATACAAAATATTTAACTATTTCTTTCCATCACTGGAGTTAAATTGAATTTCGCCATGTATAAACAGTTATTAATTTATATCCACTATACTGGAGTCACTGGGAAGTCAATTCAGATTAGACGCAAGCTATCTTGTATATGTAAAGATTCTATTTTACTACATGCAAATATGCTCTCAAGTGACTCTCTGACACATAAATAAAACTAAAACAAACCAATTGATAACCATTTGTGACATATGATAGCTTGCGTATAATGTGAATGGACATCTCGTTACTCGAGTAATATAATAATATTTTACAATTTATCTCCAATCACTGGAGGTACATTGAATTTCACAATTTTAAACATTTATTAATTTATATCCACTATACTGGAGTCACTGGGAAGTCTACTGAGATTATAGGCAAGCTATCTTATATATGTAAAGTTTCTATTTTACTACATGAAAATGTGCACTCAAGTGATTTTCTGACACATAAATAAAACGAAAGCAAACCAATTGATGACAATTTATGATATGATATCTTGCGTATATTGTGAATGGACATCTCGTTACACGAGTAATATAATAATATTTTACAATTTATCTCCAATCACTGGAGTTAAATTGAATTTCGCCATGTATAAACAATTATTAATTTATATCCACTATACTGGAGTCAGTGGGAAGACAATTCAGATTATACGCAAGCTATCTTTTATATGTAAAGTTTCTATTTTACTACATGAAAATATGCTCTCAAGTGATTTTCTGACACATAAATAAAACGAAAGCAAATCAATTGATGACAATTTATGATATGATATCTTGCGTATATTGTGAATGGACATCTCGTTACTCGAGTAATATAATAATATTTTACTATTTATCTCCAATCACTGGTGTTATATTAAAGTTCACCATGTTTAAACAGTTATTAATTTATATTCACTATACTGGAGACACTGGAAAGTCAATTCAGATTATACGCAAGCTATATTTTATATGTAAAGTTTCTATTTTACTACATGAAAATATGCTTTCAAGAGACTTTCTGACACATAAATAAAACTAAAACAAACCAATTGATAACCATTTGTGACATATGATAGCTTGCGTATAATGTGAATGGACATCTCGTTACACGAGTAATATAATAATATTGATACTATTTATTTCCAATCACTGGAGTTAAATTGAATTTCACAATGTTTAAACATTTATTAATTTATATCCACTATACTGGAGTCACTGGGAAGTCTACTGAGACTATCGGCAAGCTATCTTATATATGCAAAGATTCTATTTTGCTACATGCAAATATGCTCTCAAGTGACTTTCTGACACACCAAATAGAACTAAAACAAACCAATATATACCATTTATGACATAATGAATAGATTGCGTATATAGTTAATTGATTTCTTTTTTAACTAGAGTAATATAATAAAATTTGACTCTATATTTCAAAACCTGGAGTTAAATTGCTTTCACAATGTTTCAACATTATTAATTTAAATACACTATACTGGAGTCACTGGGATCTACTGAAAAAATGATACGCAAGCTACTTATATATGCAGTCTATTTCACTACACAGAATATATGCTCTCAGTGAATTTCTGCCACACAAATAAAACTAAAACAAACCTATAGTTTTAACTATCCTTGCGTATAATGCAATGGACCTCACGTATCGTGTATATTCTCAAACGAAACTGTTAGGTTAGCTGGCTTATTATTCGAATTTATGCAATTAATTAACGCATTTGACTAACCTGAATCGACAGAATTTTAACCATATTAATTACAAACCGACTGGTTTAGCTTTTAATTGATATTAACAACGGCATAATGCAATAAATGTTAATAAAGTTCGCGCATCCTTTGAGCGACGTGTAGCTTATAACGACGATTCGAAGTTAAACAATGGAAAGGTTGATGGCGCAGCGGTAACGTGCTCGATTTTGACACGGAGGGTCCCAGGTTCGAATCCCGGTGTCGGATGATCCAAAGTTTTTTTCATTAAAATAATTTATTATTCAATTTATATTTCAGTTTAAATGTATGTAAATAATATATCTAAATAATTCTATGTATAAAATAAAAAAAAGATGGCACGGGAGCCGTCCGAAAAATAAATTTATCTTTCTTTCAGTCGCAATAAAAATTACTATACTGCTTTGTAAAATTTAGTGAACTCGTTCTAAAAATTAGTGAACTGCAAGTTTGTCTCGATTTCAAGCAAGAATATCGTAATTTTTATATGAAAATTTTTCTCCGTGTATAATAATATTTTACAATTTATCTCCAATCACTGGAGGTACATTGAATTTCACAATTTTAAACATTTATTAATTTATATCCACTATACTAGAGACACTGGGAAGTCTACTGAGATTATAGGCAAGCTATCTTATATATGCAAAGATTCTATTTTACTACATGAAAATATGCTCTCAAGAGACTTTCTGACACATAAATAAAACTAAAACAAACCAATTGATAACAGTTTATGACATATGATAGCTTGCGTATATAGTTAATGGACATCTCGTTACACGAGTAATATAATAATATTTTACAATTTATCTCCAATCACTGGTGTTATATTAAAGTTCACCATGTTTAAACAGTTATTAATTTATACCACTATACTCTGGAGTCACTGGGAAGTCAATTCAGATTAGACGCAAGCTATCTTGTATATGTAAAGATTCTATTTTACTACATGCAAATATGCTCTCAAGTGATTTTCTGACACATAAATAAAACGAAAGCAAATCAATTGATGACAATTTATGATGATATCTTGCGTATATTGTGAATGGACATATCGTTACTCGAGTAATATAATAATTTTACTATTTATTTCCAATCACTGGAGTTAAATTGAATTTCGTCATGCATAAACAATAATTAATTTATATCCACTATACTGGAGTCAGTGGGAAGACAATTCAGATTATACGCAAGCTATCTTATATATGTAAAGATTCTATTTTACTACATGAAAATGTGCACTCAAGTGATTTTCTGACACATAAATAAAACGAAAGCAAATCAATTGATGACAATTTATGATGATATCTTGCGTATATTGTGAATGGACATATCGTTACTCGAGTAATACAAAATATTTAACTATTTTTCCATCACTGGAGTTAAATTGTATTTCACCATGTTTTAACAGTTATTAAGGTATATCCACTATACTGGAGTCACTGGGAAGTCTATTGATTATATACGCATGCTATCTTACATATGCAAAGTTTCTATTTTAATACATGAAAATATGCTCTCAAGAGACTTTCTGACACATAAATAAAACTAAAACAAACCAATTAATAACAATTTATGGTATATGATAGATTGCGTATATAGTGAATGGACTTGTCTGTTACTCGAGTAATACAAAATATTTAACTATTTCTTTCCATCACTGGAGTTAAATTGAATTTCGCCATGTATAAACAGTTATTAATTTATATCCACTATACTGGAGTCACTGGGAAGTCAATTCAGATTAGACGCAAGCTATCTTGTATATGTAAAGATTCTATTTTACTACATGCAAATATGCTCTCAAGTGACTCTCTGACACATAAATAAAACTAAAACAAACCAATTGATAACCATTTGTGACATATGATAGCTTGCGTATAATGTGAATGGACATCTCGTTACTCGAGTAATATATAATATTTTACTATTCATTTCCAATCACTGGAGGTACATTGAATTTCACAATTTTAAAACATTATTAATTTATATCCACTATACTGGAGTCACTGGGAAGTCTACTGAGATTATAGGCAGCTATCTTATATATGTAAAGTTTCTATTTTACTACATGAAATGTGCACTCAAGTGATTTTCTGACACATAAATAAAACGAAAGCAAACCAATTGATGAAATTTATGATATGATATCTTGCGTATATTGTGAATGGACATCTCGTTACACGAGTAATATAATAATATTTTACAATTTATCTCCAATCACTGGAGTTAAATTGAATTTCGCCATGTATAAACAATTATTAATTATATCCCTATACTGGAGTCCAGTGGGAAGACAATTCAGATTATACGCCAGCTATCTTTTATATGTAAAGTTTCTATTTTACTACATGAAAATATGCTCTCAAGTGATTTTCTGACACATAAATAAAACGAAAGCAAATCAATTGATGACAATTTATGATATGATATCTTGCGTATATTGTGAATGGACATCTCGTTACTCGAGTAATATAATAATATTTTACTATTTATCTCCAATCACTGGTGTTATATTAAAGTTCACCATGTTTAAACAGTTATTAATTTATATTCACTATACTGGAGACACTGGAAAGTCAATTCAGATTATACGCAAGCTATCTTTTATATGTAAAGTTTCTATTTTACTACATGAAAATATGCTCTCAAGAGACTTTCTGACACATAAATAAAACTAAAACAAACCAATTGATAACCATTTGTGACATATGATAGCTTGCGTATAATGTGAATGGACATCTCGTTACACGAGTAATATAATAATATTGATACTATTTATTTCCAATCACTGGAGTTAAATTGAATTTCACAATGTTTAAACATTTATTAATTTATATCCACTATACTGGAGTCACTGGGAAGTCTACTGAGACTATCGGCAAGCTATCTTATATATGCAAAGATTCTATTTTACTACATGCAAATATGCTCTCAAGTGACTTTTCGACACACAAATAGAACTAAAACAAACCAAATATATAACAATTTATGACATATGATAGGCGTTGCGTATATAGGTTAATGGATTTTCTGTGTTACTCGAGTAATATAATAAATTTTACTATTATTTCAAAACACTGGAGTTAAATTGAATTTCACAATGTTTTCAACATTTATTAATTTATATCCACTATACGGAGTCACTGGGAAGTCTACTGAGATGATACGCAAGCTATCTTATATATGCAAAGTTTCTATTTCCTACCAGAATATATGCCTCTCAAGTGACTTTCTGCCACACAAATAAAACTAAAACAAACCAATTGATAACTATTCTTGACATATAATAGTTTGCTTATAATATGAATGGACTTCTCTGTTTGTCTTATATCCACCATACTGGAGTTATTGATAAGTATACTGAGATTTTACGCAAACTATCTTATGTATGAAAAGTTTCTATTATACTACATGAAAATATGCTCTCAAGTGATTTTCTGACACATAAATAAAACGAAAGCAAACCAATTGATGACAATTTATGATATGATATCTTGCGTATATTGTGAATGGACATCTCGTTACTCGAGTAATATAATAATATTGATACTATTTATTTCCAATCACTGGAGTTAAATTGAATTTCACAATGTTTAAACAGTTATTAATTTATATCCACTATACTGGAGTCACTGGGAAGTCTACTGAGATTATAGGCAAGCTATCTTATATATGCAAAGTTTCTATTTTACTACATGAAAATATGCTCTCAAGTGACTCTCTGACACATAAATAAAACGAAAGCAAACCAATTGATAACAATTTATGACATATGATAGCTTGCGTATATAGTGTGACGGAAATCGTCACACAATCTATTCACGACGAATAGAGTACTTAAATTCGCGAATTGTAAGTCGTCGGAGCCTTCGTATGTCAAGGCCAACCGACGACACTTGTTTACTTTTCTACGAGTGTACAATTACGCGCGCGACTATACGTAGGGATGGGAGCGCGAAAGAGTGTGTGAGTTCCCCACTCCCATCCCTTTTTCGAGAAATTAGGCGATCGCCTAATCAGTGCGTAATGATCCGTCGATCGGGACATTGTCTAGACGTTCCGTATTGCTCGTGAGTGCCGAGAGTACGCCCCACCCCCTCCTGCATTAAGCTCTGTGAACGGTTGTTCCGGAGCAGAGCTAGGTGCGGAGACCCGGGTGACTAAAACGTGTGTTCCGTGAGGTGTGTGTTTGTGTGTGTGTGAAACCAAAGGTCGGGGTCGTGCGCGGGTGATACCGCGGATCGCGATTCGCTCGCCGCGGCAAGGGCCGCCTTCACCACCTCAACCACCGGTCGTCCCCTTGTCAAGGAGGTCGACCAGTCGCCGAGGATCGGCTGGGCCATCCCCGAGGAGCGTCACCGGTAAGTGACAATTTATTATCGGGACCCTCCCCCTCCCTTGTGTGTGTGTGTACCACGGGAGTGTGTTCGAGTACAACGGTACTCGAACAACGGTTCCCGGGAGTGAAACCTGTCGCAGGCGAGGATCTCGATCCGGCAGTTTCCCGGGACTTCCGCCCGCGCGAAATAACTTTGTCGCGGCACACGGCCCGAGTGGGCCATTTGTTAATTATATTATTAAAATAACATTTCTTTTATTTATTTTTAATTAATTGTGTTATTGTTATTTCTTCCCGCTCCCGCCGACATTCGTTAATTTTATATCGGGTCGAGGCAAGGAGGATTGCCCGAATCCTCCATACCGATCGTCCCAGCGAACTCGCGTTCCTGGCGACAGCCGCAGTTCGGTAAACAAAATAAATAATTGTGTGCGCGGTATTGGGCAACGCGGCCCAACGGTTAATATTAATTATTAAAACTAATTAATTATACCGGGTTCGCGAAAACCACGTCACAATAGTTAATAGACTTCTGTGTTACTCGAGTAATGTAATAATATTTTACTATTGTTTCAAAACACTGGAGTTAAATTGAATTTCACAATGTTTAAACATTTATTAATTTATATCCACTATACTGGAGTCACTGGGAAGTCTACTGAGATTATACGCAAGCTATCTTATATATGTAAAGTTTTCTATTTTACTACATGAAAATATGCTCTCGAGTGATTTTCTGACACATAAATAAAACGAAAGCTAACCAATTGATGACAATTTATGATATGATATCTTGCGTATATGTGAATGGACATCTCGCTACTCGAGTATATAATAATATTGTACTATTTATTTCCAATCAGTGGAGTTAAATTGAATTTAACAATGTTTAAACAGTTATTAATTTATTTCCACTATACTGAGTCACTGGGAAGTCTACTGAGATTATACGCAAGCTATCTTATATATGTAAAGATTCTATTTTGCTACATGCAAATATGCTCTCAAGTGATTTCTGACACATAAATAAAACGAAAAGCAAACCAATTGATGACAATTTATGATATGATAGCTTGCGTATATTGTGAATGGACATTTCGTTACTCGAGTAATATAATAATATTGTACATTTATTTCAAATCACTGGAGTTAAATTGAATTTCACAATGTTTAAACATTTATTAATTTATATCCACTATACTAGAGTCACTGGGAAGTCTACTGAGACTATAGGCAAGCTATCTTATATATGTAAAGTTTCTATTTTACTACATGAAAATATGCTCTCAAGTGATTTTCTGACACATAAGTAAAACGAAAGCAAAACCAATTGATGACAATTTATGATATGATATCTTGCGTATATTGTGAATGGACATCTCGTTACTCGAGTAATATAATAATATTGTACTATTTATTTCCAATCACTGGAGTTAAATTGAATTCACAATGTTTAAACAGTTATTAATTTATTTCCACTATACTGGAGTCAGTGGGAAGACAATTCAGATTATACGCAAGCTATCTTTTATATGTAAAGTTTCTATTTTACTACATGAAAATATGCTCTCAAGTGATTTTCTGACACATAAATAAAACGAAAGCAAATCAATTGATGACAATTTATGATATGATATCTTGCGTATATTGTGAATGGACATCTCGTTACTCGAGTAATATAATAATTTTACTATTTATCTCCAATCACTGGTGTTATATTAAAGTTCACCATGTTTAAACAGTTATTAATTTATATTCACTATACTGGAGACACTGGAAAGTCAATTCAGATTATACGCAAGCTATATTTTATATGTAAAGTTTCTATTTTACTACATGAAAATATGCTTTCAAGAGACTTTCTGACACATAAATAAAACTAAAACAAACCAATTGATAACCATTTGTGACATATGATAGCTTGCGTATAATGTGAATGGACATCTCGTTACACGAGTAATATAATAATATTGATACTATTTATTTCCAATCACTGGAGTTAAATTGAATTTCACAATGTTTAAACATTTATTAATTTATATCCACTATACTGGAGTCACTGGGAAGTCTACTGAGACTATCGGCAAGCTATCTTATATATGCAAAGATTCTATTTTGCTACATGCAAATATGCTCTCAAGTGACTTTCTGACACACAAATAGAACTAAAACAAACCAATATATAACAATTTATGACATATGATAGCTTGCGTATATAGTTAATGGATTTCTGTGTTACTCGAGTAATATAATAAAATTTTACTATTTATTTCAAAACACTGGAGTTAAATTGAATTTCACAATGTTTCAACATTTATTAATTTATATCCACTATACTGGAGTCACTGGGAAGTCTACTGAGATGATACGCAAGCTATCTTATATATGCAAAGTTTCTATTTCACTACACGAGAATATATGCTCTCAAGTGACTTTCTGCCACACAAATAAAACTAAAACAAACCAATTGATAACCATTTGTGACATATGATAGCTTGCGTATAATGTGAATGGACATCTCGTTACACGAGTAATATAATAATATTGATACTATTTATTTCCAATCACTGGAGTTAAATTGAATTTCACAATGTTTAAACATTTATTAATTTATATCCACTATACTGGAGTCACTGGGAAGTCTACTGAGACTATCGGCAAGCTATCTTATATATGCAAAGATTCTATTTTGCTACATGCAAATATGCTCTCAAGTGACTTTCTGACACACAAATAGAACTAAAACAAACCAATATATAACAATTTATGACATATGATAGCTTGCGTATATAGTTAATGGATTTCTGTGTTACTCGAGTAATATAATAAAATTTTACTATTTATTTCAAAACACTGGAGTTAAATTGAATTTCACAATGTTTCAACATTTATTAATTTATATCCACTATACTGGAGTCACTGGGAAGTCTACTGAGATGATACGCAAGCTATCTTATATGCAAAGTTTCTATTTCACTACACGAGAATATATGCTCTCAAGTGACTTTCTGCCACACAAATAAAACTAAAACAAACCTATAGTTAACTATCTTGCGTATAATGTCAATGGACCTCACGTTACTCGAGTAATATAATAATATTTTACTATTCATTTCCAATCACTGGAGTTATATTAAATTTCACAATGTTTAAACATTTATTAATTTATATCCACTATACTAGAGTCACTGGGAAGTCTACTGAGACTATAGGCAAGCTATCTTATATATGTAAAGTTTCTACTTTACTACATGAAAATATGCTCTCAAGTGATTTTCTGACACATAAATAAAACGAAAGCAAACCAATTGATGACAATTTATGATATGATATCTTGCGTATATTGTGAATGGACATCTCGTTACACGAGTAATAGCATAATATTGATACTATTTATTTCCAATCACTGGAGTTAATATGAATTTCACAATGTTAAACATTTATTAATTTATATCCCACTATACTGGAGTCACTGGGAAGTCTACTGAGACTATCGGCAAGCTATCTTATATATGCAAAGATTCTATTTTGCTACATGCAAATATGCTCTCAAGTGACTTTCTGACACACAAATAGAACTAAAACAAACCAATATATAACAATTTATGACATATGATAGCTTGCGTATATAGTTAATGGATTTCTGTGTTACTCGAGTAATATAATAAAATTTTACTATTTATTTCAAAACACTGGAGTTAAATTGAATTTCACAATGTTTCAACATTTATTAATTTATATCCACTATACTGGAGTCACTGGGAAGTCTACTGAGATGATACGCAAGCTATCTTATATATGCAAAGTTTCTATTTCACTACACGAGAATATATGCTCTCAAGTGACTTTCTGCCACACAAATAAAACTAAAACAAACCTATAGTTAACTATCTTGCGTATAATGTCAATGGACCTCACGTTACTCGAGTAATATAATAATATTTTACTATTCATTTCCAATCACTGGAGTTATATTAAATTTCGCCATGTATAAACAGTTATTAATTTATATCCACTATACTGGAGTCACTGGGAAGTCAATTCAGATTAGACGCAAGCTATCTTGTATATGTAAAGATTCTATTTTACTACATGCAAATATGCTCTCAAGTGACTCTCTGACACATAAATAAAACTAAAACAAACCAATTGATAACCATTTGTGACATATGATAGCTTGCGTATAATGTGAATGGACATCTCGTTACTCGAGTAATATAATAATATTTTACAATTTATCTCCAATCACTGGAGGTACATTGAATTTCACAATTTTAAACATTTATTAATTTATATCCACTATACTGGAGTCACTGGGAAGTCTACTGAGATTATAGGCAAGCTATCTTATATATGTAAAGTTTCTATTTTACTACATGAAAATGTGCACTCAAGTGATTTTCTGACACATAAATAAAACGAAAGCAAACCAATTGATGACAATTTATGATATGATATCTTGCGTATATTGTGAATGGACATCTCGTTACACGAGTAATATAATAATATTTTACAATTTATCTCCAATCACTGGAGTTAAATTGAATTTCGCCATGTATAAACAATTATTAATTTATATCCACTATACTGGAGTCAGTGGGAAGACAATTCAGATTATACGCAAGCTATCTTTTATATGTAAAGTTTCTATTTTACTACATGAAAATATGCTCTCAAGTGATTTTCTGACACATAAATAAAACGAAAGCAAATCAATTGATGACAATTTATGATATGATATCTTGCGTATATTGTGAATGGACATCTCGTTACTCGAGTAATATAATAATATTTTACTATTTATCTCCAATCACTGGTGTTATATTAAAGTTCACCATGTTTAAACAGTTATTAATTTATATTCACTATACTGGAGACACTGGAAAGTCAATTCAGATTATACGCAAGCTATATTTTATATGTAAAGTTTCTATTTTACTACATGAAAATATGCTTTCAAGAGACTTTCTGACACATAAATAAAACTAAAACAAACCAATTGATAACCATTTGTGACATATGATAGCTTGCGTATAATGTGAATGGACATCTCGTTACACGAGTAATATAATAATATTGATACTATTTATTTCCAATCACTGGAGTTAAATTGAATTTCACAATGTTTAAACATTTATTAATTTATATCCACTATACTGGAGTCACTGGGAAGTCTACTGAGACTATCGGCAAGCTATCTTATATATGCAAAGATTCTATTTTGCTACATGCAAATATGCTCTCAAGTGACTTTCTGACACACAAATAGAACTAAAACAAACCAATATATAACAATTTATGACATATGATAGCTTGCGTATATAGTTAATGGATTTCTGTGTTACTCGAGTAATATAATAAAATTTTACTATTTATTTCAAACACTGGAGTTAAATTGAATTTCACAATGTTTCAACATTTATTAATTTATATCCACTATACTGGAGTCACTGGGAAGTCTACTGAGATGATACGCAAGCTATCTTATATATGCAAAGTTTCTATTTCACTACACGAGAATATATGCTCTCAAGTGACTTTCTGCCACACAAATAAAACTAAAACAAACCTATAGTTAACTATCTTGCGTATAATGTCAATGGACCTCACGTTACTCGAGTAATATAATAATATTTTACTATTCATTTCCAATCACTGGAGTTATATTAAATTTCACAATGTTTAAACATTTATTAATTTATATCCACTATACTAGAGTCACTGGGAAGTCTACTGAGACTATAGGCAAGCTATCTTATATATGTAAAGTTTCTACTTTACTACATGAAAATATGCTCTCAAGTGATTTTCTGACACATAAATAAAACGAAAGCAAACCAATTGATGACAATTTATGATATGATATCTTGCGTATATTGTGAATGGACATCTCGTTACTCGAGTAATATAATAATATTGTACTATTTATTTCCAATCACTGGAGTTAAATTGAATTCACAATGTTTAAACAGTTATTAATTTATTTTATTTTCCACTATACTGGAGTCACTGGGAAGTCTACTGAGATGATACGCAAGCTATCTTATATATGCAAAGTTTCTATTTCACTACACGAGAATATATGCTCTCAAGTGACTTTCTGTGAACGGTTGTTCCGGAGCAGAGCTAGGTGGCGGAGACCCGGGTGAACTAAAACGTGTGTTCCGTGAGGTGTGTGTTTGTGTGTGTGTGTTGAACCAAAGGTCGGGGTCGTGCGCGGGTGATACCGCGGATCGCGATTCGCTCGCCGCGGCAAGGGCCGCCTTCACCACCTCAACCACCGGTCGTCCCCTTGTCAAGGAGGTCGACCAGTCGCCGAGGATCGGCTGGCCATCCCGAGGAGCGTCACCGGTAAGTGACAATTTATTATCGGGACCCTCCCCCTCCCTTGTGTGTGTGTGTACCACGGGAGTGGGTTCGAGTACAACGGTACTCGAACAACGGTTCCCGGAGTGAAACCTGTCGCAGGCGAGGATCTCGATCCGGCAGGTTTCCCGGGACTTCCGCCCGCGCGAATAACTTTGTCGCGGCACACGGCCCGAGTGGCCATTTGTTAATTATATTATTAAAATAAACATTTCTTTTATTTTATTTTTAATTGCTCTGCCACACAAATAAAACTAAAACAACCCTATAGTTAACTATCTTGCGTATAATGTCAATGGACCTCACGTTACTCGAGTAATATAATAATATTTTACTATTCATTTCCAATCACTGGAGGTACATTGAATTTCACAATTTTAAACATTTATTAATTTATATCCACTATACTGGAGTCACTGGGAAGTCTACTGAGATTATAGGCAAGCTATCTTATATATGTAAAGTTTCTATTTTACTACATGAAAATGTGCACTCAAGTGATTTTCTGACACATAAATAAAACGAAAGCAAACCAATTGATGACAATTTATGATATGATATCTTGCGTATATTGTGAATGGACATCTCGTTACACGAGTAATATAATAATATTTTACAATTTATCTCCAATCACTGGAGTTAAATTGAATTTCGCCATGTATAAACAATTATTAATTTATATCCACTATACTGGAGTCAGTGGGAAGACAATTCAGATTATACGCAAGCTATCTTTTATATGTAAAGTTTCTATTTTACTACATGAAAATATGCTCTCAAGTGATTTTCTGACACATAAATAAAACGAAAGCAAATCAATTGATGACAATTTATGATATGATATCTTGCGTATATTGTGAATGGACATCTCGTTACTCGAGTAATATAATAATATTTTACTATTTATCTCCAATCACTGGTGTTATATTAAAGTTCACCATGTTTAAACAGTTATTAATTTATATTCACTATACTGGAGACACTGGAAAGTCAATTCAGATTATACGCAAGCTATCTTTTATATGTAAAGTTTCTATTTTACTACATGAAAATATGCTTTCAAGAGACTTTCTGACACATAAATAAAACTAAAACAAACCAATTGATAACCATTTGTGACATATGATAGCTTGCGTATAATGTGAATGGACATCTCGTTACACGAGTAATATAATAATATTGATACTATTTATTTCCAATCACTGGAGTTAAATTGAATTTCACAATGTTTAAACATTTATTAATTTATATCCACTATACTGGAGTCACTGGGAAGTCTACTGAGACTATCGGCAAGCTATCTTATATATGCAAAGATTCTATTTTGCTACATGCAAATATGCTCTCAAGTGACTTTCTGACACACAAATAGAACTAAAACAAACCAATATATAACAATTTATGACATATGATAGCTTGCGTATATAGTTAATGGATTTCTGTGTTACTCGAGTAATATAATAAAATTTTACTATTTATTTCAAAACACTGGAGTTAAATTGAATTTCACAATGTTTCAACATTTATTAATTTATATCCACTATACTGGAGTCACTGGGAAGTCTACTGAGATGATACGCAAGCTATCTTATATATGCAAAGTTTCTATTTCACTACACGAGAATATATGCTCTCAAGTGACTTTCTGCCACACAAATAAAACTAAAACAAACCTATAGTTAACTATCTTGCGTATAATGTCAATGGACCTCACGTTACTCGAGTAATATAATAATATTTTACTATTCATTTCCAATCACTGGAGTTATATTAAATTTCACAATGTTTAAACATTTATTAATTTATATCCACTATACTAGAGTCACTGGGAAGTCTACTGAGACTATAGGCAAGCTATCTTATATATGTAAAGTTTCTATTTTACTACATGAAAATATGCTCTCAAGTGATTTTCTGACACATAAATAAAACGAAAGCAAACCAATTGATGACAATTTATGATATGATATCTTGCGTATATTGTGAATGGACATCTCGTTACTCGAGTAATATAATAATATTGTACTATTTATTTCCAATCACTGGAGTTAAATTGAATTCACAATGTTTAAACAGTTATTAATTTATTTCCACTATACTGGAGTCACTGGGAAGTCTACTGAGATGATACGCAAGCTATCTTATATATGCAAAGTTTCTATTTCACTACACGAGAATATATGCTCTCAAGTGACTTTCTGCCACATAAATAAAACGAAAGCAAACCAATTGATAACAATTTATGACATATGATAGCTTGCGTATATAGTGTGACGGAAATCGTCACACAATCTATTCACGACGAATAGAGTACTTAAATTCGCGAATTGTAAGTCGTCGGAGCCTTTCGTATGTCAAGGCCAACCGACGACACTTGTTTACTTTTCTACGAGTGTACAATTACGCGCGCGACTATACGTAGGGATGGGAGCGCGAAAGAGTGTGTGAGTTTCCCCACTCCCATCCCTTTTTCGAGAAATTAGGCGATCGCCTAATCAGTGCGTAATGATCCGTCGATCGGGACATTGTCTAGACGTTCCGTATTGCTCGTGAGTGCCGAGAGTACGCCCCACCCCCTCCTGCATTAAGCTCTGTGAACGGTTGTTCCGGAGCAGAGCTAGGTGCGGAGACCCGGGTGAACTAAAACGTGTGTTCCGTGAGGTGTGTGTTTGTGTGTGTGTGTGAACCAAAGGTCGGGGTCGTGCGCGGGTGATACCGCGGATCGCGATTCGCTCGCCGCGGCAAGGGCCGCCTTCACCACCTCAACCACCGGTCGTCCCCTTGTCAAGGAGGTCGACCAGTCGCCGAGGATCGGCTGGGCCATCCCCGAGGAGCGTCACCGGTAAGTGACAATTTATTATCGGGACCCTCCCCCTCCCTTGTGTGTGTGTGTACCACGGGAGTGTGTTCGAGTACAACGGTACTCGAACAACGGTTCCCGGGAGTGAAACCTGTCGCAGGCGAGGATCTCGATCCGGCAGGTTTCCCGGGACTTCCGCCCGCGCGAAATAACTTTGTCGCGGCACACGGCCCGAGTGGCCATTTTGTTAATTATATTATTAAAATAAACATTTCTTTTATTTTATTTTTAATTAATTGTGTTATTGTTATTTCTTCCCGCTCCCGCCGACATTCGTTAATTTTTATATCGGGTCGAGGCAAGGAGGATTGCCCGAATCCTCCATACCGATCGTCCCAGCGAACTCGCGTTCCTGGCGACAGCCGCAGTTCGGTAAACAAAATAAATAATTGTGTGCGCGGTATTGGGCAACGCGGCCCAACGGTTAATATTAATTATTAAAACTAATTAATTATACCGGGTTCGCGAAAACCACGTCACAATAGTTAATAGACTTCTGTGTTACTCGAGTAATGTAATAATATTTTACTATTTGTTTCAAAACACTGGAGTTAAATTGAATTTCACAATGTTTAAACATTTATTAATTTATATCCACTATACTGGAGTCACTGGGAAGTCTACTGAGATTATACGCAAGCTATCTTATATATGTAAAGTTTCTATTTTACTACATGAAAATATGCTCTCGAGTGATTTTCTGACACATAAATAAAACGAAAGCTAACCAATTGATGACAATTTATGATATGATATCTTGCGTATATTGTGAATGGACATCTCGCTACTCGAGTAATATAATAATATTGTACTATTTATTTCCAATCAGTGGAGTTAAATTGAATTTAACAATGTTTAAACAGTTATTAATTTATTTCCACTATACTGGAGTCACTGGGAAGTCTACTGAGATTATACGCAAGCTATCTTATATATGTAAAGATTCTATTTTGCTACATGCAAATATGCTCTCAAGTGATTTTCTGACACATAAATAAAACGAAAGCAAACCAATTGATGACAATTTATGATATGATATCTTGCGTATATTGTGAATGGACATTTCGTTACTCGAGTAATATAATAATATTGTACTATTTATTTCAAATCACTGGAGTTAAATTGAATTTCACAATGTTTAAACATTTATTAATTTATATCCACTATACTAGAGTCACTGGGAAGTCTACTGAGACTATAGGCAAGCTATCTTATATATGTAAAGTTTCTATTTTACTACATGAAAATATGCTCTCAAGTGATTTTCTGACACATAAGTAAAACGAAAGCAAACCAATTGATGACAATTTATGATATGATATCTTGCGTATATTGTGAATGGACATCTCGTTACTCGAGTAATATAATAATATTGTACTATTTATTTCCACTCACTGGAGTTAAATGGACATCTCGTTACTCGAGTAATATAATAATATTGTACTATTTATTTCCAATCACTGGAGTTAAATTGAATTCACAATGTTTAAACAGTTATTAATTTATTTCCACTATACTGGAGTCACTGGGAAGTCTACTGAGATTATACGCAAGATATCTTATATATGTAAAGATTCTATTTTACTACATGAAAATGTGCTCTCAAGAGACTTTCTGACAAATAAATATAACTAAAACAAACCAATTGATAACTATTCATGACATATGATAGTTAGCGTATTATGTGAATGGACTTCTCTGTTTCTCGAGTAATATAATAATATTTTACTATTTATTTTCAATCATTCGAGTTAAATTGAATTTCACCATGTTTAAACAATTATTAATTTATACCCTGCTAAAACTTATCACGTGATTATCACGTGGAGAACTACGTGTTTATTACGTGGATATCCACGGCCAGTCTATAGGTCATTTTTGTGCGTTCTCTTATATCCGGATTTCTCTCCTTTTGAAATTTTCTGCGTAGCCTGTTTGTATATATTTTAGTCTTTGTTAATTCCTCGTTCCACCATGGAACTTTCCTACTCGTCTTGTTCTTAGTGGGAATAGCTTTGTCACATGCTATTTGTATCCCATTTATTATATCTTTAATGCCAGCGATTGTTGAACCAATATCCTGTCGGTGCGGTTGGGCGTTCCAATTTTCTCTTAGTGTGTCGATAAACAATACCCAGTCCGCTTTACTTGTTATATAGCTTTTGATGTACTCTTGCTTCCTGTATCTACCTCCCTGAGCTTTTTCCACTAATTCTAACGTTATTGCTCTATGGTCACTTCATGTCCAATTTTCTTGGACTTACCAATTTTGTATTCTATGTGCCATATCTGGTGAGGTTAGGGTTACATCAACGTATCCTTCCCCGACTTCATTTGCGACTGTTGCAATACTATTGGGATTGTTTATTACTCTGAGATTATTCTCGAGTATCCCTGTTGAAAAAACCTTATAAAATCCGATAAAATAATGGCTCATTGTATCGAGGTGTCGATAAAAATTTTATAGTAATATATAGGGCGATTTCTTCTTTATCGGTACCAATAATAAATTCCCCACAGCTACGAATCATAAGTTCCGAAATTTAGTTTTTATAAGTTTTACCTGGTAAAAGATATATCAGTTTCTATGAGACTTGCGACGCGCAATAATTGCACGCGCTAATTAATCATTTAGCATAATAATTATTAAGTTAACAACTATAATTAATCATTAGGTTTAAGACTCGTAGTATTGTAAGATAGCTTCGCGACTAACACGTGCCGTTAAACGCGAGTTCAACGACCGCGCTATAAATAGATTAGGGTCATTGACCGCTTCCCCACTACTGCGCCTATTGGCCAGTTCATTGACCTCGTTCGGAGTGGGGCAACCGCGTTCTGCGCATGCGCGCTCTCGCAGATCGGGTATATAAGGCGCGCCGAGAACCGCCGTAACCAGTCTGGATCAGGGGGCCGGAGGAAGCTGGTCGTGAGCACACGGCCAGACTGAATCCTAACCCTGGTGCAGGCGCCCGTGGATACGTTCGTGAGCACACGTTCGTAAACACGAGTTACCATATACCGCATCCTACCGTAGGCACCTCGTGAGCACACGTGGTGTCTAATCCTGTCCGTATCCTCGTGAGCACACGTGGATTATCCCGACCTCACCCTCGTGAGCACACGTGGGTTATCCTGACCGTATCCTCGTGAGCACACGTGGATTATCCCGACCGTATCTTCGTGAGCACACGTAGATTATCCCGACCGCACCCTCGTGAGCACACGTGGGCTATCCCGACCGTATCTTCGTGAGCACACGTAGATTATCCTGACCGTATCCTCGTGAGCACACGTGGATTATCCCGACCGCATCCACGTGAGCTCACGTGGATTATCCCTACCGTATCCCCGTGAACATACGTATTAGCCCGGACCGTATTTCCGCGCGAGCATACACGATAACCGTTAGTTGCGTCCGTTTAGGAAACTAGTCATAAGGTAGCATTGTAAAGTTTGTAAGTCGCGTAGTACTAAGTATTGTTTTTTGGTTTGATTCTAGATTAACTAAGTTCGCATCCCAGTCAGCAGGGGAAACGGCGATCCCATTTATTCTTTTATTTTTGTACACAACATAGCTTTGTAAATATATATATAGTTAGTCTTTACAATTAAATTGTCAGAAATAACTGTCAGACTCGAGAGATAATTGCAGGTATTCTTAGTTTTGTTAATTAATTATAAATGTTATTCATTGCTATTTTTCATGAAAGTATAGAACGAAGTTGTCTACAATAAGCTACTAATAAACAACAAAGAAATATTAAATGTAATTTTAAATAAACTTATCTAATATAATAATTCTTATATGACGACTGATGCAAGTAAACTTTGTAAAATATTTGTATACATTTGTATTCTTTAATCAGTATACATTTGTTAGATAAGTTTTGCTTCGTTATTCTTCAAATAGTTAAATATAGTAACCTGACTATTATAAAAAATATTTCAATTATACAATATTTCTATGTATTCTTAGTTTTGTGCCCTTTAGTTTCAAATATTTTTCATTAATATTCTTCGGACATATCATGATAGAAATTTTTATTACAAACTACGAATAAACATCAAAGAAATATTAAATATTTCTATATTTAAGTACTTTAATAATGGTTATAGAAATAACTGTGAGACTCGAGTGACACTTGCAGGTATTCTTAATTTTGTGCCCTTTAATTATAAATATTTTTCAATGTTATTCTTCATGAAAGTAAAGATAGTGGTTTTCTACAGTAAACTAGTAATAAACACCAAAAATAAATATTAAATTTAATTTTCAATAAAGTAATCCAATTTTGTTAATCTTTTATATGATTCGATGATTCATGTTAACATTTAAAATAATTCAGAATTTGTTACGGAATTAGTATGTATTCTTTATTTAGCATTCTCTTGTAATAAAGTTTATACTTCATTATTTTTCTAATATGAAAACATATTAACCTATTTTTAGAAAAAATATTTCAATTGTACAATATTTCTATGTGTTCTTAGTAACACCAAAGCCACTTGAGAAATACAAATTTCGCGCCAAAAATGTAATCGACTATACAGTGTTTATTGTAATACTAAACCGCTCATTTATGTGACAGTACTGATTAAACCCTATAAACGAACCACATAGGTTGCTTGACAATATTAGAATATACCGGTAGATTCGGATAAATAATGCTCGACTTTATAGTGAAATGTCCTATTCAACCCGGTAAATTGCAATCATGACCCGCGTAAAAAAATTAAAGTTTATATGAACTTTATATAAACTTTAGGTTTGGCTAAACTTGATATGGGGTTGGCCAACGAGACTGAGCCGAACTTTTGTAACTGACAGTTCAAGTTTGGCGAAAGTGTATAAAAATTCATCTGAAATTGATATAAAGTTTTTATAAGGTTTTGTTACAATTACTGACAACTAAAATAAAGTTTATACTAAGTTTAGCCGAACTCAATATCAACGTGATATTAAGTTGAAGTATATAAAGTAATATAATGTTGATATCAACATACCCAAAGAAAAATTTTAAAAACCTTCTTTAACTGACATCATTAAGTATACATCGGTTAGAAAAATGGATATTTGAGATATAACCAAAAAATTCGAACCTGCCACTGATAAATGTTGTCCATTTCGTTAGTCTTGAAGACATAACCTGAAAGAAGAAAATTAAAAAAACCACAAATTATCTATGTTAACATATTAAAATATTAATTAAAACATAATTAAATACATAAAATTTTCAATTTAAATAGAAAAAACTTATCTGATGCAGCGGTTCAAAATGAATCTTTATGTGTCGTATTTTCTATCCTGACATCGTTGTCCGGATTACGCCTTAATACGTACACCGATCGCGCAACGATGCTCTGTCAACTCGTTTACACACTAAACGGCAACTCACGATTATTCATATAAACTTTAATTTTTTTACGCGGGAAAAAATCATTAATTATTTGAAATCCAGATTCATGCCTATTCGTTGTAAATAGAAAATACAGCAATACCTCATAAAATACGATAAACGATTCTATAGCGGTTGCTTCTACGACAGGCGTAACCGATAAGATCCTGTAATCAAACCGCTCATTTATGTGATAATACTGATTAAACCCTATAAACGAACCACATAGGTTGCTTGACAATATTAGAATATACCGGTAGATTCGGATAAATAATGCTCGACTTTATAGTGAAATTTCCTATTCAACCCGATAAATTGCAATCATGCAAAATCATTAATTATTTGTAATCCAGATACATGCCTATTCATTGTAAATAGTAAATACAGCAATACCTCATAAAATGCGATAAGCGATTTAATAGCGGATACTTTTTCGACTGGCAACGCCAGGTACGATGCGTTAGGCAAGCCGCCCATTTCATGCGTCGATCGTCAGAAATCCCTATAAAGGTACCAGGTCAGTTGTTATATAATATTGAAATATGCTGGTAAGGTCATATAGCCGGTACTTGGCGTTATATTGAAACGCCCTATTTAACCTTATATTTTTGTATTTTCTATAAGACACTAACTGTTAAAATCCCGATAGATATCCACTTGTTAAGAATATATCATTTTGTATTACCTGAAATAGAACTATAGATAATTCATTCATGTTCGGGTTTTTCATTATAAAATACTATAAGCTTTACAGTGAAATATAAATACAAAATATTTAAATATAAATGTGTACCCGATATACTGCGATAAACTATTTTATGCTCTTTTATGTTACACGTTTATTCCTATAAAACCTTATAAACAAATTTATTTTTATCGCATTTTATGAGGTGTTCATTACGAAGCCTACAGTTATAAGCTTATTCTTTCCGACTCCTATTAAATAATGTATAGCATTCTATCGCAAACTCCGGGTGCAAAAGCCACATGAAGTACGATAAAAAATTTTTTTTTATAGTTTTATATGAGGATTTTTCAACAGGGATAAATTCTTCTAGTTTCTCTCCTTTTGAATCCGTTTCCATTGGGCCCCATAGAGAAGATCTTGCGTTCGAATCAATACCAATTATAAAGCTCTTTCCTTGTAAAGCCGTCATTATTACATGAAGTAATCTTAGATGTATCTCAATATCATCTTTTAGTTGGAAATCTCCACTAATCAGGTATACTTTATATGGTACTGATATTTATGCTATTGCGAAATGCGATGAACATAAATTAGTGATTTGCATCGCTATCACATTCGGGTCTGTTATTACTATGACTGCCCACGGATTTTCTTTGGAGGAGACTATTCTTTCACCCATACCGTATCCCGTCACTCTATTATTCCTTGTATATGGTTCCTGCAGCATAATAACGTGTACTCCCTTTTCATACGCTTTCTGTTTTATTTCAGGTACCACCCGCTGCACTGTTTTTTCGGACATTTGTCGAAAGAATGGCCCTTTTCTGCACAATGCGAACAGTATACTTCATTATGACACACTTTACTTATACCAAATCCCTGGCACTTAAAGCACCTGAAGACTAGTACAAAGTCCTGTACCTTACAAAATTGATAATCGACAAAGATCCTCCTTCTTTGAAGCAACCTACTTCTAATTTTTGGGGTTACCTCAATAATCCAGGTGGTCTTACCCGTATCCCTTTTCCCTGTTTTAAATTTCGGCGTTATTTCTTGTTCAGCCTTGTCAGCCGAGCAAACATTTTGCTCGACTATCAATTCCTTTATCTCCTTTTCTGTTATGTTCTTGGGGAGATCATAAATGATCATCCTTGGCTTTTGTTTAGTTGGTTTGTACATCTCGAAAGTATCCTTTAGATAGGGTTTACTCAGAATCTTTTGTAAGGATTCTTCGTTTTCCTTTTCGATAATCAAACCTTTGCTTATTGTCCGGAGGTTTCGGATCTGAGCCTTCTCTACTCTTGGTCGGAATTCTGCTTGAAACTTAGATTTTATTTCATCTTCGTTTTTAAATTTATCGACTTTCTTCGGCTTTATGATCAATTTATGCATAGCCGGATTTTTAATTGCAACAGCTCTGGTAGTCTCCCGTGGAGCTACTAGTCTCTTGATAACGTCTGCGTACGAAGAGTTACCCGTATTCGTTGCCTTCTGCCTATGTTCTGATAGGACTTTTATTTGTCCTTCCAGGTATGCTGCTTTCGCCAGCAGTGTCGAGATCAGGCTGTGCATGTTGTCTAAAGTCGTGTGTAATTTTTTCGCTATCTTTCTTAGTCAGATGTTTCTTGACGATCTTAATTTGTTCCAACATGTACATTGGAACCTCAATAAGATTCCTTTCTTCTATTTTCCGATTCGGTTTACCGCTTTCTATTTCCGTGCCCTCCGACTCCGACGAGCTAGAGGACTCAGACTCCGATTTCGATTTCTTAGCGATTATGGGCTTTGCCCTTTTTGTCATCCAAAGAGGACGACAGGCCGCGCTTATTTCCTTTGTTCCCCATTTCTGATTCTTTTGGTTTACGCTTTGGTAAACCAGGTCCTCATGTTGTTGCTTTGGGGTTGGTTTCCCCTTCTATTTCTAGTCTGTCTACTATTGGTTTCGTCTTGTTAGTTGACATCTCATATTTTATTTTTTAGTGTGCTCTTTGTGCATCCTCTTGATTGCACGACGCTATAATTTGCTCCATTGCTCCATTGCTGGAGCAACCTCAGCAAGTTTAATTTTTACACACGCTGCTACAGGGTAACCCGACTAACTGGCGAAGAAAGTCCGGGCCCTGGTACTATCGTGCGGTCCGGGCGTGCATGTTCGGCGATCCGAGCGACGACCTCCCGGTTATATGATGTACCCTCTTTACATACAGGTATTCATAGTACTTCCCGTCGAGCTTTAGGTTCCCACTGCCTCCCTTGCTTGGCGCACTGCCTTCTCGTGGTGCAGATACGTATACCCTGAGTTTGCGTCTGAACACCAGCCGGCCATCTCTTCAACCGTCCAATGCCCATTGCTGCGATTTAGCCTACCGAAACGCTGAAGTTAACAATGTCAGCCATCGGCGTTTCGCCCCTAGCGGCGTGGACGCACGCAGTTGGTTTTCTAGAGGACACACGTTGCACACTGGCTGAACGTCATCGTACGAATCTTGAGAATAGCTGCCGCCGCATCGACGAATGATCGCGGCGAGACGATCAGCTGTCCGGTACCGAAAAAAACTCAAAGGCGAAGCTCTAAACATGCTGTTTCGTGTAGACGCCTTCATGCTATTATTCAATTCTACTACAAATAATAAGACTGTAAAAGACGTCCAAGAGTCTGCGAATGATAATCAATCGAAGATAAACAATTCAAAACAAACTATCAGAAAATAAGTTGAAAGGATATGAAGTGTATCAATACATTTCTCACCAAAACATTTCTTTAATAAAAGATATTATTTTTTTCCAGCTGTAGTAAATATAAGTAATGATCAGGAGGCTAAATACGTCAAGCAATCGCCGGAAATGCAAACATGGTTAATAAATCCATTAAAGATAGTTACAATTAAAAGAATAAATATTTCATGGGCTTGTACAGTGTGTATATAAAGATGGCGTCAAGCTGCTACTATAAGAGGTAGAAGCGATAATGCTTATTTCGGAATTATTAGTCCTCTTTTTGCAGATAATCCAAAAGCATTGAAATTTAGATTTTATGATTCTACTTTGTACGAGAGATAAATAAAAAAAAGCTTAAATAAAAATTAAGAAGCAATTTGTACGTTCACATGCACATTCTATACAAGTGATCACAATATATAAGACCTATTGAAGTAAACAAAAAAATAAAACGAATAAGGTAATTAATTTTACGGTTTAAAAAAAATTTAATTGATCTATGAATATTGATTACTGTCCGAAAGTAGTAAATTAATGTATTTCTCCTATCGATTTTAGAAACACCGTAGTACATTTTCCCATGAATCTTTCAAATATTTACAATTTCGAGACTTCAACTGTAGATGGATATTCTGGATAGTTCTCTACGCTAAAATAAACCATTCAATAAATAATTAGTAATAAAGATTAAAAAATAATAAAAAAAAAAAACTATAACTAAATATTACAAATGAATTTCTTTTATTTCTTTTTATGACCGTACCATGGAACTTTTGCCTAAATGCCATTAAGTAGATACAAATCGGAAAGGAAACATCTCAAGCATACAGAGCGAACAAAAAATTAACGATTTCCTTCAGGTATATACAAACATTATTAATTTCAATATTTAATTTTTCAATTTTTCAGTTGAAATAATCAATTTAAATATAATATATAGGATATAGACGAAATATTTTACAACGCAAGTTAAAAAATTAAAAAAAATTAAAAAATAAATTTAAAAAATAGTTAATATCCATTGAAATCGAAATCGAAAATGTAAAGATTTTGGTTCATCCTTACTAAATTCAACTTTTATAAATACGTAAATATATATATATAACAATTAACTTCATATTGATTAAAATTCTAAAAAAAATTATACGTGGTACTTAAATAATCTAAAAAAACGTTACAGTGCAATTTTTCCAAAACAATTAATTTTTAATTAATTAATAATAAATAATAACTATTCGTCGGTAACGATTGGGTGTAAAATTGATCTTGAATTTGATTTTGAAAAAATTCACATTTAATCTTCAAAGCAAGTAGAAGAGCGTTACAAGGAAATTTTTTTAAAAAGCTAACTCATTGTTATATAAAAATTAGAGTTTTCAATTTTTTGTTTCGCATCTCCTTGAGAACATCGAAAACCCACATCCAACAAATTCATTAATAATTATGAAAATAATGACAAACACTTAATAATAAGAAAAAAATAAATAAAATAAACATTACAAGAAACTTATTACATCCCCGTATTTTTAATACACTGACTTTGCAAGAAACATGTGCATACTTTTAAATAATTATTTTATAACAATAAATATGACATTAGATGACCAATATAAAAAGATCTCAACTAAAATTGGACTAGAAATGAAAAACATTTATTATAATTATGAGTAGCGTTATAAAAAAAGTACTTCTGCATATCTTTGATACTTTTTAATTGTGACGTAGAAAAAGATAGTAATAGTACTTTGTGACATCGATACATCAGAATACTTTCAAAATAGTACAGTCTGAAAACTGTAACTAAAAAAGACTACACTAAGGCTAAGTTTTTTTTTCATATTAAACGTTTACATGATTTTCCAATCCTCAAAAATGTTTCCCTAGAGGTTTTTGGGGTTGCTGAACTTTCAAACTTCAAAATGGCTAATCCAATAGAGCCGCCTTTTTACACGATAGTCTTACGAACAATTTTTCAAAAATTGTGAAGTATGGAAAATACTCAAAGTGGTTTTCATAATCGCATGAATGATTGCAATTCTGGAATTAATAATGGAATTCAAAATGACGAATTCATGATGGCGACCAACTTGAACTAAAATTAATTTTTGTCTCTGATTATGCTCGAAATAAGTTAAATAAATGTTCACATGCCTGATTTTCCACTTTCATCCACTTACAATTTCTTCAGTGCAACCCCGACCTCAGCATAGAACGTGTCAAGCATCTGATTCCATGTGTTTTTTTTTTTTACTTTTCTTAATTTAAAAAAATTTTTTTCGTTTTTTTATTTCTTTTTATTTTTTTTGTCTTTATATTATTTTTTATCTGTTTTTTAATATTTTTTTGCATTTATAAAGGACCCCGTAACAAGCCTATGGGAAATGTGGTTTCCGTCAATTTTGCTGAATTTTGTATGTGTTGTGTGTCTTGGCGTCCTGAACAAAAGTCTCAATGGGCACAAAGCTCTAAACGCAATAGATCCCACAGTAGGGGCCCCTGAAGTCACTATTACAGGGTATCAGCTCTAATAGTAATTCTCGGTGCTGATTGCACTTTATCGTACACTGGTTTCCGTTAATATGGTAAACTCTGGGTAGTGTTAATGCAAATGGCAAACATACTTAATTTTTTATCATATATATATATATATATATATCTTTACATTTTTAATTTTTATTTTGATCAATACGAATTCCGCTTGATTAATACTTTTAATTCTCTTTGAAATTGTTGTATAATATTGATTGTGTTACTCTATTACTATGTTATAATAAAAACTACGTGTTTATACTCTACCCAGTAAACCTTGAGTTTAATGCCATTACAAATATAAAGTCTGATTACTTTAAGCTATACATTTACAAAACTTGCGTTTGGGGGGTTTGGGCCTCCATAAACATTAAAAAAGAGTATCGACAAACTCGTATCGTACAATAATACTCGCTTATGCATCTTTTAGTGGGGCCCGTCTGATGTCCTATCAAATTTTTGGGCTTGGGCCCATTAGAGCAGGGAATTGGGATACCCAGACATGCGGTCAACCAAAAATTAGGCCATATTAACGAAAACCAGTGTTCGATAGAGTGCAATCAGCACCGAGAATTACTATTAGAGCTGATACCCTGTAATAGTGACTTCAGGGGCCCCTACTGTGGGACCTATTGCGTTTAGAGCTTTGTGCCCATTGAGACTTTTGTTCAGGACGCCAAGACACATAACATATAAAAAATTTAGCGAAATTGACGGAAACCACATTTCGTCGTGTTACGGGGTCCTTTATACATAATTATAGTCAATCATTTTTAGAATGATATACATAGAAACAATGGGTAATGCACAAGGGAATGGAACATTTGTCACATTCAAATCTAGTCTCTGATATTTCATTGTTCATGTTGCACAAACGGCATCGCTTTTTCTTCTCAGTAAATACATGTAAATGTTTGCCTATAAGACGCGTAGGTATTATCCTATTTAGTATCGGTTCATCTTTCAAATCAAGAATCGATACAACAATTTGTTTTCTAAAATCTCGAAATGATAATCTAACATTGTTCATATTATATAAAGCATGAGCGTTTACTTGAGGTATATCAAGTAAGAGAAAAAATAATAATTATTTTATATCACTTGATTAATTTTCTAATGGATTCTGTGAGTGATAGCTGCTTGTCAATCGGATCTGTTCCTCTCATATTCTTATTATAATCATTCACGTATGTTATGCCACTTCAGGACAATCCAAACCATATTATGAGCAATTTTAACTTCGCCTTTTTTGAGTTTCTCATTCAACGCAGGTAGCCTTTTTCTATTCATTGTAATTGTCCTGCACAATCCAGTATCACATGTATGCAAAGATTCCGTAAAATCGGAGAGGTATACCAATTATCAATGTATAAAATATGTCCGTTTATAAAATAAGATTTCATCATTTGGGCCACAATATCGCCTGAAAAGCCTAGTTTAAAGGAATCCGTTTCCGATTCCTGTTTCCGGTTCGGCCATCTACAAACATGTAGATTTGTATACCATAGCGATAGCATTTTACCGGTGAATATTGCTTAGAAGACAATCACCCTTTCCGCGAAACAAGGCTATCATTGACATATAGTTTTTGTCCTGGATCTGAAATATTTGAAAATTTATTTTTCAGATGGACAATAACATTTTGTATTCTTTTAGCGGATTATTGGATGGAATCTTGTTATTTTGTAAATTCAAAAATCTCAGTAACTGACGATAGCGATTACGTTCCATCGTTTGAGAGAATGTAGGAGTTGATAAAGTAAGAAAAGTACTCTAATAATCTAGAAGCTCTTATCTGTCTAAATCTTCCGATTTCTCTATATTTACACGCTCCGATTGAGGGTTTTATAGGAATAGAACCATTTCCACCTAGTCCACTATCTTCTTTCATATCAGAACGTGAACTGATCTGTTTTATAGAGGGAAAAAAGGAATTGTCCAGAAACATGTCCAGGCCTGAAATGTAATCAATATCATCAGGATCTATCTCGATAATCTCCTCATCAGGATATATTTTACATTCTGATTCAGACTCTCCACTATTATTAGCCATTTTTATAAATAGCAAATTCAAATAATGACAATCGAAAATTATGTAGATCATTTTAGCTACAAAAGCTATATGGTGAATATAAATAGTATGCTCACTCTGACTTAGTTTTCACGGAGTCTTTTTATTATTCGCCACCTAACGGTTATGTACAGACCACATACATATTCAATATAAGTTTTAGTACAAAATACGAAAATGTAATAATCTAGTATACCGGGTGTCTTTTTGAAAACTTTCCACCTGAATATCTCCGAAATCGCGGCGTGGATTGAAAATTGGCGAAATACAAATTCCATGAATTTGAGGGGGTCGAAAAACTATATAATTAGTTTCCTACCCAAAGTGGGCACATGCAAAGGGATCAACTTAATTTTTTTGGATATAAACCTAATTTTTCATTTTTGCAGCGTGTCCTACGCGGAAGAAATAAGCCTTTTCCCCCCTCAATATTTCGAGCTATTATTACGTGGAAATTTGAATCTTAAATAGTGGTTTTGTGTGAAATTTCCAACTCAATATTTCAGAAATCGTGGAAAAGAGTCAAGGACCCTGAAACAGAGGTTCAACCGATTGTTTCCGTTTTGAGATATTAAGGTGGAAAATTTGCAAAAAACTACAATTAACGATTCAAATTTTTCCGCTCTAATAGCTGAAAATATTAGGGGGGGGGGGAAGAAAAATCTATCCTACAAAAGTTAATTTTTTCTGCCCAGAACAATTTGTGGAAAAAATGGGATTCCCACTCAAAAAAATCAAGTTGACCTCAATATCGGCAGCATCCCCACTTTGGACAGAAAATTAGTTGTATGGTCTTTGCCCCCTTTAAAATCATCGAACACGTATTTAACCGATTTTCAATCCGCGCCGCGGTTTCTGATATATTCAGGTGAAAAGTTAAAAAAAACAACCAGTATATTATCCGTTATATTACTTCCGCCATTTTAAATTTTCATTTCGATGACAGAATCAAGTTTAAAGATCTAAATAACCCTTCAATACACACTTAGGTGTGCTTAATTAATGAAAAAACATATGACGCCTGTAGACGTCATCCCGGCCCTCTAAAGGTAAATTGTCTCTTCACACTAGCATTACTGTCCATCACGTTATTCAAAATAAGAAAAGTTGAACGTAGATCTATCGAAGAATAGCACAAAGGGGCTAACACAGAGGAAAGCAATCGATCCTCAGTAGTAATCTCTTGTTTCTTTCGGATCTTTGATGAAAGTTCACACGAGGATGTCTTTTGCTTAGAATACGCTGTAGAAAAAAAATTGTGGGAACAAGCAACAAAGTTGCTGAATTTTTTTTTGGCTTCATTTTACGCAAAAGAAAGACTTCAGTTAAATTATTTATATAATTTAATACTAATTAAGAAAACAAATTTAGTATTAAAATAATTTGCTTATCAGCATAAAACGAATTTAAAACACCTTAGCTTACATTTAGATTTTGAATTAATTATAATATACTTCAATCCATGGTACATTTGCAGAATAAAAATTGATATTTTAAAAATGACGCATAATTGCATATATACAACAAATTCGTCAAAAAAGACATAAACGCAATTGAGCTTCTCTTCATACAGCTCTATAGACATTAGTTCTCAGTAGTATTATGAAGAAGAGTCCAGACAGTTCTTGACGTTGATCACCACCAACAGCGACCAAGCACCAGTTTAGATCTTGATGTCAGATAAGGGAACAGGAGACGACACAGGTTTTGTTGGAGGAGACTTATTGGTACTAGAATTCTTACTAGTACTTAAATGAGATTTTGTGTGTTTCTTTGCGCTTTTTTATTTCAAAGTTGATTTGTCATAGCTTGATCTAGATAGTACCTCTCGAGTCTGTTCGTAACACTTATAAAAACATTCATCTTTTGTTCGTCTTTGCTGGTGTGCGTGACATTTTGTGACACATAATGCCCAGTCATAAAAAATTAAATCTCCTCTTGCATAAAAATGGCCATAGAAATTGATTTAAACTTGAGTTTTCGGTTCTCGTTATGTCTTGATGGATCCCATCTCTGTAGGTGCGATTATCATCGTTGTAGTCGTCGTTCGGCTCCACACTGGCCTTTTGCTCGTGTACACGCGCTCCATTACTTTTTCTCAATTATTAACCTCTTACGAGTCATGCTGTTGCTGTACTACGCTCTCCTCTCTTATTTTTCTTTCTTTCTTGCTTGTAACGTGAACTAGGAACTTTTAGGCTACGTCTACAATTAAAACCTTAGTCGACCGGGTATTGACTATTGCAAATCTGTCACTGAGAACGCACTGTTAAATTCCTATGCTACCATACTGAAGCATGGTTTGTACACAACATAGTAGACGGTATATTTATTCCAGTAACTATCGAATATTAAGTTGAATGCAACTAGGAAAGACGATGAATAATCATAAAATGTGAATATTTCCAAATAATGGAAAATTCATAAATGTATTGCTTGTTTACATTATTAGTTATATGATAAATGAATTTATTGATCTCCACAAGTCAAAGACTATTCCTTACAACTCACTAGTGAAGTATAAAATTAAATAAAACGGAAAAAAAGAAATAAAAAGAAAAAAAAATTATTGTATTTCGCCCTGAGTATGCCTGGTGGGCTCATCAGCAGAGTCCAGGCATCTCGTCTCTAGATACAGATGAATGATATAATATAAAAATTTTGAAAAACAGCTCTACTCCGACGAGGAATACATGGAGTATATATGCCCTACCGTTAACAAACATTAGTAGGTGCTGCATATTAACAGGTAGCACTTACATAGAACTAATGCCTTAATCGTCAGAATATTGCCATAGAAAGCATTTTGTGATCCAATGACATATAATTTTAAAATGTGAATATTTCCAAATAATGGAAAATTCGTGAATCTATTGCTTGTTTACATTATTAATACAGTCCGCCTTACTGAAATGTGAGGAATAGTCTTTGGCTTGTAGAGATTAATAAATTCATTTATCATATAACAATGAATAATCATTCTAATATTTAGTGTACTAATGCATTAAAAATAGTAAAATATATAAATTTCAACTTATCAATAAGTACATATGTTTTTATTCAGAATATATAACTTATTTCATGATTCCAGATTTTCCAAAAGTCGAACTAAGACCAATAAAGCAAACGGTTAGACCTGGTGAAAGCCCTTCCATACATTGCATAGCAACAGGTGAAAAGCCACTAAATATTGAATGGATAGCTGTAGGGCGAACTTTACCTTCGAGTGTAAGTCAATCTAATGGAGTTTTACAGTTCTACGGCATAACATTCTCGGATGCCGGAAAATACGCGTGCAAAGTATGGAATGATCTAGGAACGGCAGAGTCTGTTGCTGAAGTTTCAGTTGAAGGTATATATAATCTATTACTAAAGAAATATTCCTTGCTCTTAACGTTACTCGGCTTGATGAATGAAAAATTATTATTAGAATACTAATAATATATTAATCATAATTAATAATAATTAATTAATAATAATGATATTACATGGAACATAATTTATATTATAAGAAATGTTTATTTATCGGACTTATAAGAATAGTTGGGATGAAGAAAGAGATATAGAGTAATTTTAAAGATAGAAAATACGTAATATTAAAGAATCCTTCGATAGATATTTTACTGTAAATTAATCATAATGACATATATTATGATAGATTATATCTTCAAACTTTTACTGAAAGTGATTTATATACAATAATATATTAATAATAGGTTTGTATATAATTATAGCAAATAATTATTACGACAGAAAGCAGTTAATGTTATACGATCTGCTAGTATCAACTGCGTCATCATCGAAAATGTTCAATCTTTTACCAATAGTTTCACAACTTATGCTTATATACGAAATAAATTTGTTGATATGAGGATTGTGGAAATAAATGTTTCTAATTTCTTGATGTGGGAATTAATAGAAAATAAATTGTTTTAATTTGTTGCTTACAGGGATTATGGAATAATATAAGAAAGCTTTGTAATTTTGCGACGGACATTTTTTTATTTTAAATTATTTGTATAAAATAAATTTTTTGATAATATAATTATTTGAAAATATTTAACATTATAATTTCTTATTATTATTTTTAGTAATAATGTGATTTACAATTTAAACAGAATATCATTTTTAACTTGATTACATTTCCAATAATCCAATGAAAAAATGTAGCTAGCAGTGAATAATTGCAGTCGCATATCATTTTTTATTTTATCTATCATAATAATCTTTTTTCAGCGCGTGTATGCGGGCGTTTATATATATTACATATAATCGTTATAGTAATATAACATATATATTTCATAGCTAGATGTAATAAGAGTTAAAGTATTATATATATTGTGACGAGTGACGATACGGAAAGACAGTCACCATAATTCTCAGTTGTGGGACTGAGTTCTAGAACACACGCGCTAGATCATGTAGCGACGCGCGTCCTACACTGTGGCGTAGAATGTAGAAGACTTGCCTTCTGTGATTGAGGTGAGATAAGTCAGTTTCTAACTCCAAGGAAGTACGTGAAGTTTGGGTTATTTGCATTCTCAATTTTGCAAACAGGTAATACGCAAGAGTGCTTCATTTTTTTTATAACATATCAAGATTTTGGGATTAATCAGCTCTCTTTGACACGAGTTAATCGGTTTCATCCATCGCGTCGCAAATAACCTTCCACGTCACGATCCCCGCAGTATGTACGAGTGCGATCGAAAACTAAGGATTAGAAATATTATTCGCTAAGTACCACTGTACATATTTACTGATGTATATAAGGACTTTTTGTCGCGTATATGCGTTCAATATAAAAAATACGCCCACACTATTAATATATATATATATACGCCGCCGTTGTGTATAAGAATTTTCCATTGCTCATATATGGGCACACTCACACACACACACACATATATATATATATATTGTAACAGGCTTGATTCTACTCGTCAGGAGGGTTTTAGTTATCCTATGCATATCCTCAATGCACAGGAAATACTCTCGTTATCACGATCAGCTGTCTCACCAAGCAGCTGACCGGTAGACGGAGTTGACTCTCGACACGGTGGGAGCTAGTCTCAAGCTCCGTATAACGTCGTCTGCCCTGTGTACAGCGTGTGTACTTACCTTGGTACACGCTCTCCTCGTACTATAAGTACTGTCCTTCGCCGATACCCGTGCTCGGCAACTCAGCTATGTGTCGTGCGAAGTGCAATGCACGACACCCGCGGGGCAAAGCGGTATTCGCCTTCAGGATAGGGTCTATCGAGGGTTTAACTAATTGATACACACAGCTAAATTAATAATGTAATTTATTAATTAAATGAAATAAAAGATGCAATATAAAGATATTAACATTTGAATAATACTGAATTGAGCCAAGGCAATGCTAAACCTTGGCTCAAGGAGAACGTAATCGAAAAATGTAATTAAACGCGGATCTATACAGATGTGTATGTGTGTGTGCGCCCGCCACAATACGCGTTCAAGACACGGCGTCTCGACCTACTCGGTGGACGTGGATGATCCGCCAGGTACGAGTTACCTGGCTTCGTAAATAGTTGGAGTTATTCTGCTTTCGCCGGAGTGAGAAACGCTCTGGTTTACCGTTCTCGCGATTATGTTATCGAGAGACACAACCCGACGAGAGCGGCTAACCTCTCGCTTAATCTGATTACACTCGGGGTACCGCGCGTATCCCGACGTCGACCGTTGTTCGCTTTGCCGTATAATCCGACGAAGCCTAGCCAGGACTTACTTGGACGAAGATCTCGGGGACTGTGTCTTCCTTTCTCTCTCTCTCTCTCTCTCTCTCTTTGTGACGGGCCTGAAAAAGTTCGATCACATTACCCCGGCATATAAATCACTCGAGGTGCTTTCCTTCTCGGTAATCCTGTTCGATTTTAAAAAAGCCTTTGATACGATTAGTCATTTTAAACTATTGAAAGGCTTAAAAAGTATAAATTTTCATAACGAGGTAATTGATTGGTTCTACTCGTATCTCAATGGGCGTTCACAGGCTGTTGTTGATCTTAGTAATGTGGTTTCTTTGTTAATGAATACCTCTTCGGGTGTTCTCCAAGGATCTACCCCTGGTCCAGTGTTGTTCCTAGCTTTTATTAACTCAATTATGAAAGTGTTGACTTATTGTAAGGGAATGTTGTTTGCTGACAACTTACAGCTTTATATCCATTGTACTCCATCTAATATTAATAATTGCATTTTGAATTCAAATTATGATTGTGGTAGGGTGTCAGAGTGGGCTAGATATCATGGACTGGATATCAATTTTAATAAAACTAAGGCGATTATCATTGGATCTTCCCAGCAGCATAGGTTAATAGATAAGAATTTTCTATCACCAATTGTTGTTGATAGTCATCGAATTGAATACGTTGATACTGTTAAGAATTCAGGTCTCATTATTACCGAAAATTTTCATTGGAATTCTCATATATCACGAGTAGTTTCATGTGTGCATGGTGTTCTACTTAAATTGCGAAATAGGGGTAATTTCCTGTTTGTCACTATGCGCAAGCGATTGGTTACGATGTTAATTATGCCTCACTTTGATTATGTCTGTCTAGTATTTAGCGACATACCAGATTACCTGAATTTGAAGCTTCAGCGTCTTCTCAATATGTGTGTACGTTATATTTTCCGCCTTAGAAAGGACGCGAAGTTAGATCCGTACTATACTAAGCTAAATTGGCTGCTGCGAGGTGTCAATATTTTTTAGGGTTATCGACTTACCAAATTCTAACAAATAAGAGACCTGATTATCTCCAGGTTTTATTCCCTCCACCCAATAGTGATATACGTCGCTCCGAACGTTTAATTTACTCATCCTTTCAGCGACCTCAAGCTAGCACTAGTGTCTATCAAGTCTTTTACAATCCAAGCGATGGATTTTCGGGATTCCCTGCTACCTACTATTAGACTTAGCACTAGTGTTCATATATTTAAGAATCGTTTATTTGAGCATTTGAGGGCGAATGATATTATATAATTTTACGTTCTATGGGATTATTTTGCAATACTCATTATTACTAGTTGTAAGTCATTAATTACTGTTTTACATCAATTATTGCTATCTATTGGTTGCGCTGATAATTTATTAATGTTTTACTATTGATTATATTTCCGTTGATATAAATATTTTATAATTTTATATTTAATTTTATATTGTTACAAAAATGATATAACTATAATGTAATTTTCTGTTGCCTTAAGGTTTTTTGTAACTTAGGCATAATAAAACTTT
This sequence comes from Theocolax elegans, assembly GCA_026168455.1. Taxonomy (NCBI): domain Eukaryota; kingdom Metazoa; phylum Arthropoda; class Insecta; order Hymenoptera; family Cerocephalidae; genus Theocolax; species Theocolax elegans. Next base: position 29,001,029 of record CM047425.1, read on the forward strand.
TCAATCAATCTCTCTCTCTCTCTCTCTCTCTCGCTACCTCTCTCGCTCCTTCCCTCGTTCTCTATGCTCACTCGAGGTCGGTCTTCGTAGTTGCCTCTCGCGCGACACTCAATACTTTTCCGAGGATGGAACAGTACTGCCGGTGTGTACGACACACCGGTCCTCCGACGCGCTCAAGCATGCGCCTTACCGACCATACACTCACGCAATCGGTGTGATTTCGTCTAACGCGGACCGTTTACCGTTGCAATATATATATATGTATATATATATAGGCTATTTCACGTCAAGTGGTACGATGAAAATTTTAAATCACTCCAAATTTTGTGAACAGACTAGAAATATCTTCCAGAAGATAGAAAAAAAATTTTAGGTGTTAAAAATAATTTGCCTAAGAGTTATTCCACCATGAAAAATGGAAATTTTTCAATTTTTTAGAAAAATTACTATTTTTAAAGCGATTTATCTCAAAATCTATTGGTTTTTTTGAAAAAACAATACAAACAAGTTTTGTTCAAAATACTCTTTAAAACTTATCTACCTGGGTTACAATTCTTAATTTTAAAATCTCGAAGAGATAGAACGCCCGGAAATATTGATTATCAACAAAAGGCGACCACGCCACAATCGATTTTGATCTAACACCGCTCAAAAGATCACATTTTTTGAGAGCTTTCGAATAGCGGTGGTTAGATTATTGGCCAATATCGCAAGATCTAACCACCGCTATTCGAAAGCTCTCAAAAAATGTGATCTTTTGAGCGGTGTTAGATCAAAATCGATTGTGGCGTGGTTGCCTTTTTTTGATATTCAATATTTTCGGGCGTTCTATCTCTTCGAGATTTTAAAATTAAGAATTGTAACCCAGGTAGATAAGTTTTAAAGAGTATTTTGAACAAAACTTGTTTGTATTGTTTTTTCAAAAAAACCAATAGATTTTGAGATAAATCGCATTAAAAATAGTAATTTTTCTAAAAAGTTGAAAAATTTCCATTTTTCATGGTGGAATAACTCTTAGGCAAATTATTTTTAACACCTAAAATTTTTTTTCTATCTTCTGGAAGATATTTCTAGTCTGTTCACAAAATTTGGAGTGATTTAAAATTTTCATCGTACCACTTGACGTGAAATAGCCCATATATATATATAAATTATCATAACTTTTTACAGAATTGAAGGCCATAAAATGCTACAGACCATTTAAAAGGTAATGCTTCGTGCTTTTCTTTAGACTTTTGGATAAGAAAAATCAATTGTGGCGTACTTACACTTTTTTCAAGTTGGATATTGACATGTAGTATACGTAACATTGACCTTGAGATTAGAAATTCTAACCCAGAAGAATAAATTCTATACATAATTAGCAACGAATGTTACATCTAATGTTCCATAGTAAAAGTTTATAAATTTTGAGTTAAATAGCGGAGAACCCAGCTGGAGTTGAGAAAAACTTGGAATAATTCACTTTTTGAGGTTAGAGTAACTTTTGAGCAAATAGATTCTAGTACCTAAAAATTTGTTTCTGTATTCCAGAAAGCATTGACAATGTGTACCCAAAATTGGGTGCATTTTAAAATTTTGATCGCACGCGAATATCCCATATATACTATAAAGTAAACGAGTTACCGATCAGGTGAGCAACGTGAAAGAGGATATACAGCGCGGCGTGCGCACGAATGCGGGAGAGTCGTGCGCGCCCAGTAACAAGGGATATCAAGTTCGCGCGCGCACGGTGAACAACGTGGTGTCGAAGCTGGTCCGACCTTTGTAGAGTTAATAAAAAGAACTAAAGAGTCGGTGTGTTTTGTGTGGGTGTGAGTGTTTTCTCCCCACCAACCACCACGTCAGCGTGCGGAGTAGCACGTATCGCCGTTCCAAAAGAAGGAAGCAAGGAGTCGGCAGTCGTCCCGACCATTGGAGTGAGAGAGAGTGATAGTGCCGAGGCCAAGCACTAAGCTCAGTCCTCAGCACCTTTTTCCCGACGATACGAATTACTGAGATTCACGGTAAGATTCACATATAGACCCGCGTGTCTTATTATTATTTTGTATCCCGATTTACCTGGTACGGTCCAGGAGAGGAAGCGTTCCTCTTTTGCCTCCTCTCGTGACAAATCCTGCCCGGGTAGACAGGTCAGTGGTTTGCGGGAGCCACTTCACGAGAGAAGGCGCTCGTGAAGTAGGCAGCTACTACGTCGGAGCTCCCTACGTCAGAGTACATACGTCACACGGCGTGACGTATAGCCGTCAGGTTAAACAGCCGATCATTCCCGGATCGGTTGCTCATAACTCGACCGTTAATGGGTTTTAACGATTTGTTTTAAAGTTAATTTATTACTATTTGATTGTTTATTTAATAAATTGACTCGACGAGACTATCTTTCTCGCCGACTAACATAATATCTTGTTTGTTGATAACATTTACCGGTCAATGTCCTCTCCCACGAATACCGCCCTTTTCGGCGTATATCCTAGTTGGCGATTTTGGGCATAGGGCCCAACAGACGGTATTAAAGTCAAACAAAGTGTTTGGCGTTGTTAACGGCATTGCACGGGAATCAAAGTAATTCCCGGCCGCATCGTGGGACTGTACACTTAGGTTGGTAAGTTGGGACAGACTGGGCTTAAGGGGGGGCTTTACATTCCCCAGTACCCACCCATTACCCACCCACACGTGACAATACATATATATATGGCTGGTTATCTGTGAAATTGAAGATGAAAAAAATGAATATTTATATAATTGTGGGAATGTCTTTTAGAGGTATCCAGTAGTCCTGAATTTTTTTTGGGACATTTTTTTAAGTTACAGAGAGTCAAAATTGAAATTTTAGCACTTTTTTTGCATTATATGCCCATTTTCATGAATTTCTAGCTCCCAGGGGATGCATTTTTCACTAAAAACATAAATATGATTTTTTTTTGTAAAATTTTCTGAATTTTTCATTAAAAATACTTTTAGAATCATAAATGTGTGCTGTCAAACACTTGTAAGCCGTTTAAACTTTGAATAGTGAAAATCACCAATTCTGCTCCGAACTCTGGAAACCTAATGATGTCTAAAAGATGTCTTTTTATAGTCAGAACCTGGCTATTAATTTCCAGAGTGGGTCTAAATTATTAAGATCACTTATGGTCAAAATATCTGGGAAAGTGCCCGAAATATTAATAGAAATGTAAATTTGTTGCCTTATAACGATGAATTTGTTAGCATGACCATTGCAAAAAAATTTATGTACTTACCTTGCAGTGGTACAAAAGTATTTCCACATTTTTCACTATTAATCTAATCGCCTGTAAGTAGTTAAAAATATAAATATTATTATACAATTATAAAAAATTAATTTTTAAACATTTTAATGCTGGATATTCAATTTTACAACCATTACAAGAATTATGATACTAACCTGAAGGTTTACTTCAAAAGTATCAATATTAATATTGTTATTATTCAGCAATACATTGTTGATTTCATAATAGCCCTTCCAGTAGACAAAGCCCCGAAGACCTGGAGGTAACATTAGTAACATGGACATCATCTACAGGAAGAAATTTTTTTTTTATTTTCATAATGGGCCTTTCAGTAGATGATGCCCCGTCAACCTGGAGGTAACGTTAGGGACCTGGACAGTATCTAGAGGAAGAAAATATTTTTTTTTAATTTCGTAATGAACCTTCCAGTAGACAATGCCCTGATGACCTGGAGGTAACATTAGTAATCTGGACATCATCTACAGGAAGAAACGGTTTTTTTTAATTTCATAAAGAACCTTCCAGTAGACAATGACATGATGACCTGGAAGTAACGTTAGTAATCTGGACATCATCTACAGGAACAAATTATTTTTTTTAATGTCGTAATGAGCCTTCCAGTAGACGATGCAGAATAATAAATATTTATCATACATATTTTATTTTATTTTTTTCTTTTATTAGATTGTATGCTGTATGAAAACATGTGATGTGACGACTTGCTTCTAAAAAAAAGATACGTTTATGAGTTAATATGAGTTGACTCGAGATACTGAAATTGGATTTTCATAACCAATCTACAAATTTACTTTTTTCAATTTTGAACAAAAGTTGATTCTTATTTTACGAATCGATTTTATTTTTTCTAAATAATACGTAGTTCTAATTCACTTCTCGATCTTTGTTAGTTTAAAGGTTATAATTTGTTAATAATAAAGAGTTCTAGTTATCGTGCCGAGGTTATTTCTGAACTGTATATTATTTACTTAGTGAATAATACAATAACAGTGTTACACTTAAAAAATTAGTGCAATTTACAAATTTTACAAAATGTAGGTGACGACTTGCTTCTAAAAAAGAAGATACGTTTATGAGTTTATATGAGTTGATTCGAGCTTCTGTAACCTGGTCATCATAACCAATCTACAAATTATCTTTTTTTTTATTTTGAAGAAAAGTTGATTCTTAATTTAAGAATCGATTTTATTTTGTCTAAATAATATGTAGTTCAAATTCACTTCTCAATCTTCGGTAGTTTAAAGGTTATAATTTGTTAATAATAAAGAGTTCTAGTTATCGTGCCGAGGTTATTTCTGAACTGTATATTATTTACTTAGTGAATAATACAATAACAGTGTTACACTTAAAAAATTAGTGCAATTTACAAATTTTACAAAATGTAGGTGACGACTTGCTTCTAAAAAAGAAGATACGTTTATGAGTTTATATGAGTTGATTCGAGCTTCTGTAACCTGGTCATCATAACCAATCTACAAATTATCTTTTTTTTTATTTTGAAGAAAAGTTGATTCTTAATTTAAGAATCGATTTTATTTTGTCTAAATAATATGTAGTTCAAATTCACTTCTCAATCTTCGGTAGTTTAAAGTTTATAATTTGTTAATAATAAAAATGTTTCTAGTTATCGTGTCGAGATTATTTCTGAACTGTATATTATTTACTTGGTGAATAATACAATAACAGTGTTTCACTTAAAAAATTAGTGCAATTTAGAAATTTCACAAATTGTAGGTGACGATTTGCTTCTAAAAAAGAAGATACGTTTATGAGTTTATATGAGTTGATTCGAGCTTCTGTAACCTGGTCATCATAACCAATCTACAAATTATCTTTTTTTTTATTTTGAAGAAAAGTTGATTCTTAATTTAAGAATCGATTTTATTTTGTCTAAATAATATGTAGTTCAAATTCACTTCTCAATCTTCGGTAGTTTAAAGTTTATAATTTGTTAATAATAAAAATGTTTCTAGTTATCGTGTCGAGATTATTTCTGAACTGTATATTATTTACTTGGTGAATAATACAATAACAGTGTTTCACTTAAAAAATTAGTGCAATTTAGAAATTTCACAAATTGTAGGTGACGATTTGCTTCTAAAAAAGAAGATACGTTTATGAGTTTATATGAGCCAACTCGAGCTGCTGTTACCTAATCTTCATAACAGATTTTCAATTTTCCTTTTTTTTTTTAATTTTGATGTGTAACATGGGTAACTCGATGGTAAAAATTTAAAGGAGGTTCAAATTATAATATGGGATGAAATATCTATAACATCAAAACATGCCTTTGAAGCAGTCAATCGTCTACTTCAAGATATATGTAATAATAAAAAAATATTTGGTAATAAAATGTTAGTTGTTTCTGGCGATTTTAGACAAACATTACCAGTTATCCGACATGGTAGTCGTACTGAAGTTATCGAAAATTCAGTTAAAAACAGCTACTTATGGCCAAATTTTATACGCATGACACTAAATGAAAATCTTCGAGTGACAGATAATGACAATCATTTTAGACAATGGTTATTGAACGTAGGTGAAGGTAAACGTTTAAATATGTATGAAGAAGAAAATGAACTGCTCGAAATCCCTGTTGATTTAATAACAAAAAAAATGATATCATTGCAGAAACTTTTGGAAATGAAATAAAAATGAATGATGTAGATTTAAATGATAAGGTTATACTGGCCCCCACAAACAATGATGTAATTGAAATTAATAATAAAATTTTAGATATAATGGAAGGGCAAACTATTGAATATTTAAGTGTAGATACAGCGGAAGATGATAATGGAGAAAACTTAGACGTCATGTTACCTACTGAATTTCTCAATACGCTTACGCCTAATGAACTTCCTCTGCATAAATTACAATTAAAAGTAGGTGCAATAGTAATTCTTCTGAGAAATTTAAATGTAAATGAAGGTCTTTGTAATGGAACAAGGCTATTAGTAAAAAAACTTATGAAACATTTAATTAAAGC